>CM060967.1:75382184-75749684 GCA_030765045.1 Tenodera sinensis
GTCTCAATGTTACTATGCAGTTGCTAGAAACATTAGCTTAAATGACAGTTAATGGTTAGAATGGCCGTAATTAAATATTTAGAATTATAATACTTTAACTGTAGACACTCCGAAGAGTAGTATCCGAAAGAGTAAGTATATAAGAATAATAACACGTGGTGCTAAACTTCATGTGACATTTCAAATACTCTGATATAGTCAGCGATTAAGTTTCTGCCCTAACCTAAACCATATGAATACCTCAGCCTCATTAAATTAACAGATAAAGCTAATTATTGCAGCTCTTGGATAATTCATTATTATGGTAAATAAAATTACAACAGGCATTAGATTGATACACCTACGTGGCCTGGAGTGTGCCTTGTCTTGAAACTTCCGAGTTCGAACCTCGGTTAAGATCATTTATAACACCTATACCAGGTTATTTCTCTTTATCAATATGGACACCTTTCAATTTTGGCGCTATGCTCTTCACACACATATGAACACGTATGCTCCTTGGTTTCAGGGAACATCAAAACATGCATTTGCTTCTTATGTTCTGTAGCACTGCAACCCTTGTCATATAGATAATATGATTTCATACAGTATACATGTGTTATAAGTTGTGGGCGTTTCGTTTGTCGTAAAGTGTGTTTAAAAGGGTCAATTGAAACTGGAAATGTGACATAAGTGTAACTTAATATGAATGGCTAAAACGGATTGCTGCAGTTTTTTAAATCTTAACATATATCACATTTGAGTGAATACTAGTAAATAAATAAATAGATAAATAAATAAATAAATAAATAAATAAATAAATAAATAAATAAATAAATAAATAGATAGATAGATAGATAGATAGATAGATAGATAGATAGATAGATAGATAGATAGATAGATAGATAGATAGATAGATAGATAGATAGATAGATAGATAGATAGATAGATAGATAGATAGATAGATAGATAGATAGATAGATAGATAGATAGATAGATAGATAGATAGATAGATAGATAGATAGATAGATAGATAGATAGATAGATAGATAGATAGATAGATAGATAGATAGATAGATAGATAGATAGATAGATAGATAGATAGATAGATAGATAGATAGATAGATAGATAGATAGATAGATAGATAGATAGATAGATAGATAGATAGATAGATAGATAGATAGATAGATAGATAGATAGATAGATAGATAGATAGATAGATAGATAGATAGATAGATAGATAGATAGATAGATAGATAGATAGATAGATAGATAGATAGATAGATAGATAGATAGATAGATAGATAGATAGATAGATAGATACATAAATAAATAAATAAATAAATAAATAAATAAATAAATAAATAAATAAATAAATAAATAAATAAATAAATAAATAAATAAATAAATAAATAAATAAATAAATAAATAAATAAATAAATAAATAAATAAATAAATAAATAAATAAATAAATAAATAAATAAATAAATAAATAAATAAATAAATAAATAAATAAATAAATAAATAAATAAATAAATAAATAAATAAATAAATAAATAAATAAATAAATAAATAAATAAATAAATAAATAAATAAATAAATAAATAAATAAATAAATAAATAAATAAATAAATAAATAAATAAATAAATAAATAAATAAATAAATAAATAAATAAATAAATAAATAAATAAATAAATAAATAAATAAATAAATAAATAAATAAATAAATAAATAAATAAATAAATAAATAAATAAATAAATAAATAAATAAATAAATAAATAAATAAATAAACAAACAAACAAACAAACAAACAAACAAACAAACAAATCAAACAATCAATCAATCAATCAATCAATAAATACATATATACATAAATACATAAATAAATAAACAACAATAATACATAAGCGATAAGTTAAAAATATGAGAAAAATAGAGAGATATACTCATTTTCACGTATTGTAACACAAGCCGCGGGTCACAACAAAGGACGGTCGGGCCAAGCTACTTCATACCACATACCAGGCGCGGCGCGTATCAAAGGCGCTTAAGGTCATGCTTCCCCACACCACGCGATCACATATGTGACAATAATGAGCGCAGCACGTCAAAATGGGGGTTTTCCAGGTAAGTTGGGAAATGTCTGGTGGCCGGCTTATTTGTAGAAGTTCAAGAAATATCTGGCTACGTGATCGCCGGTATAAAAGCTTGCGGAGTGTGTGATGGCAGGCTGTTTATCAGTCGGTCACTGTGTGAGTGGTGCGAGACAGCTGTGTGTGTGTCTGTGTGTGTGTGTGTGTGTGTGTGTGTGCGCGCGTATGTATATGGTGTGTATGTGTGTATGTATGCGTGGTACTGTCGTGAAAAATGCGTTGCGTCGAAGTGAAGGTGTAATGAGTGTTGAGTGATTGTATCGTGAGAGTTAGTGTATGAGAGACAGAGAAAGTGAAGAAAGAGCGTGAAAGGAGTGAGGCAAGGCTACGAGAAGAAACAAGTAGTGAGTAGTGATATCACGAAAGACTGTAAGCTGAACGTCAGTAGAAGAGAACTGTGTATTTGTGCAAAAGTTTAGAAGAAAAAGAAAATGGGAGAAAAGTGGACTGATTTTGTAGTTTTCGTTACAGTATCTTAATCTTTCTGAGACTTAATATTTCGAAATTTCTCTTATAATGTACTCAAGTCTATCTTAGATATAAATAAAATAAATAAGCTTGTCTCGTGTTATTTCTATGTAAGAAAATACAGTATGGAAATATTGCAGAAGCAAGGAGTTTCTGGTATCTCACCAAGCCCCATGAAACAAACGGATTCGCAAGAATAACCTTTCAGTCCTTGTGACTCGATATATGAGAACTGAATGCCTAATGCGTTGCTGTAGGAGACGTACAGAAGATTGCAGTGCTGCTGCCTCAGCAAGAGAGACAGATGAGATCGCGGGTTTGGGTAAACTAACACAAGTTTGAGGCAAACCAGTTCAGCTGTGCTAGAATTACGAAGTATGACCTCAAAAGTTGTTTCAACCCGATATGTGGCTGCCGCAGTAACTTATTTTAACGGCTACAGTGGTCGGAATAAGGGATCATTGGGAGCAAGCAGCCTAAATTCCTTTTGAGATAAAATGGCTAGGGCTGGGCTTTTACCTTGGTTATTTTCTTGGTCAGTATGAGGACTATCAGCCACGTGCTCGCATTTATCCTCGTGGGGTCTGTTATTTGTATACCCTTGCCAGCCTTACTTTTGGTTGCAATGTAAACCTAGTGCAAAATTGCATTGCTGCACGCACTCCTATTCGCCACGCCAGTAACTTAGATTCTGACTTTGAGATTTTTTTTTTCATAAAGATTTGTACCTGGTGTCAGTACATGGGCCACCACTTACAGGCTACAATTTTCATTGGTTTACAATTATCGACATAGTCTTTTGGTTTGCATAAAACTCATGCAGTGACCACCTGCAGATCACCGAGAACAGTTTCATTAGAGATTGATGTCTCTATGACTTAAGAAATCGAGTTATTTATTACACACATGTACACACAAACACACACATAAGCACGCACACGCACTCACACTTCGCTATACGCCGCACGCCTTACAGAAATGCAAGCGCGCGCACGCACGCACACACACACACACACACACACACACACACACACACACACAAACACTGCCCTATTTACACCATGTACATTATTTTATACTTGTACACTTTCCGTGGTTTTGCTGTGTGACAGCGTGCAACCTGTACTGTCGTAGGTTGCCAGTGGCGGCGACCTCTACCATAGTTTATTGTGACCTAGGGCCAGGTTGGATGGTCGCGCAGAGTTGGCGAGCCGTAGCTACTTTATAAAATGTTGGTTCTCGCATGTGTGCGGTGT
Source organism: Tenodera sinensis (assembly GCA_030765045.1). Lineage (NCBI taxonomy): Eukaryota > Metazoa > Arthropoda > Insecta > Mantodea > Mantidae > Tenodera > Tenodera sinensis. Next base: position 75,386,044 of record CM060967.1, read on the forward strand.
TTGGCTCGCCTTTGCCAATATTGGATATTATGGAGTTCTGGCATCTCTTAATGCGCGCTCTTATGGAGAAGGCTCTTCTCAACACTACCTCTTGGATAGTTGGCAGGTCGGTTTCTCGGTGTAGCGGAAGGGGTTTTACGGAGGAGAAGGTTTTGGATGGTTTGGATTTGTTTAATGACGGTGGCGGAGGGGTTGGCTCAAGCTACACAAGCGTACAGGACCACCGAAAGAATGAAAGATTTACACACAGCAAGTTTTGATTAGAAGTTCATCTTTTTTCTGGCAAATGGTCTCTATATTATACATGAACGCCACTGCCATATAGCAGCTTTTGCTTACAGCCATGGAAAGAAGTGGAGAAGCAGATATAACCTACATTATTGCGTAAAATAAGGAGTAACACAATTATGGTGCTGGATATCTCTCACAACGCTTTGCAAATGTGTTTAAATCAATTCGGTTTTCATCACTTTGTAATGGTTTCCCTTGGCGATGTACTCCACGACAGACACCATTCTGAACAAAATATATATTTCGTTCCTTCACTCTCCTCTATGGCTGTGTTCACATGTATTTCGCATCAAAGTTAAAGGTGCTAATAATAATAATAATAATAATAATAATAATAATAATAATAATAATAATAATAATAATAATAATAATAATAATAATAATAATAATAATAATAATAATAATAATAATAATAATAATAATAATAATAATAATAATAATAATAATAATAATAATAATAATAATAATAATAATAATAATAATAATAATAATAATAATAATAATAATAATAATAATAATAATAATAATAATAATAATAATAATAATAATAATGAATTTACATATAAATGTATTCTATTTATTCTTACTATAAGCTTTAGAAACTGTTTTTGCAAATAAGTCTTATAGTTATTTTAAAGTTAACGCTATCAAGAGCATGTTAGTTAACGGATTATATTTTCAATTGCGCCTGCTGACATAGAAGTGATGAACCAATGATGAAGTGTTACGGAAACACGTGCTGTTGTTTACATTGCAACCTAAAGTAAGGTTGAGGGTGGGGCGGTAAAGTACTGACTGACTAGCAGAAGAAGGCGAGAATGATCTGACGTATGAGAGGGGGCTTGAAATATGTGTATGTCAATCGTCCTTTCTGCCACATTTAGTACCTTAGGTAACTGCTGTGATAGGCACTACACATTTATTTGACAACACAATGTGTTGTATGTGACACATAAACGTAATGGGAACAGTAGAAGATGTTTACGTAGCACATCCCTCCAACTCGCCTTCTCCTGGTGGTAAGATCAGTAGGTCAGACCACTACCTGGTCAGACAGGCTAGTTGTTATAATAAAATATAAATTTAATATTAAGTAGAGGTACCTTTTCATGTGCACCGCCCAAGAATCGCACACCACTGTTTTAAAACCATTATCTCGCAATCGTGAGGTTTACCTTAAACCGCAAACGTTATAAAACTAACCCTCAAAGTTCCTCCGACTTGAACAGATAGGATGTTTTCAAAGATACTATATAATAAAATTCATGATGTAAATGAAATTGCACTCACATGACTCTCTACTCTTGTACTAACCATTTTTACAAACTCTTATTCTTCTATCTTCCTCATGTTAGTTGAGATAAACACTTGCAGAAATTATCTTATTGCTTATTTCCTTGTACGTGCAAGGAGAATATCGGAATACAGTAGGCTTTGAGCGATAGTCAAATCTTTTAAAGCTCTTTGCTAGGCTAGGATATAAAAATGAATCACGATGTTCCAGTCTAAGCATTCCATAACTAACACAAATAACAAGGAAATATGTATATAATGAAATTCATTTGCACATACATAAATTGTGTGTTTTAATGAGATGTACATTTTTGTATAGTAAGATTTGGTCTATCTCTTACGGTTTACCAGTTATGCAAAAGTTATCCAGACTAAACAGAACTAGATGAAAACAGCCTGAAAATTTAAGATATACATTTGTTTTGTCATAAAAATATCTTAAATATTTTAATCAAAATCGTTAGAGCCATTTTAGAGAAAATTAAAATTTTCTAAACATTTTCCACGTAAAGAGTAGTTTAGGATGGAAGAATTTTCTTAAAAATCTTCGTGTCACATCCTTGAAAGATATTCAAACCTTTGGTTTTTAACCGACTTTCAGTTTTTGAGTTCTGCTGTCCAGATTGACACACACATACACACACCCGCACACGCAAGCGCGTGCACACGTGCACACACGCACAGGCACACGCGCGCCTATTTTTTTCTAAAAATGCTTTTTTTTATTAAGCGGCCCTCAAAACATATATTTCCGGTGCAATCTCGACATCGAATTTTTGGGTGGAATACTACACTTCCTCTAATTACTATACGTAGTAGAGAAAGTAAAAGTGCAAAAGCATTGGCACTCTTACCTAACGTTGCAATTTGATGATTTTAAGCCTAGGTGGTACTATAGGTGGCAAGAAAAGAAAGACGGCTTAAGTGGTCACCGCGCAGCAATTGTTTACTTGCCACACTGTGTATGAACTCACACCATAAGGTCGAACCTCGCATCAGTGCAATGTAATGCATTCTTGTGAGTTAGTCGTATAACGGAAAATGCATCTATCGTGATAGACATGCTCAGCGAACGTGAGAGAACTTTGTAATATAAGGCTACAAATACAAATTTCATAAACAACTCGCGGATAGAGACATCAAGAGATGGACTTAAAGTAAGATAAATTTAAATGTTTCCAAAAATTAAAGATTATGAGAACTATATCGAATCTGAAAATTATAAATCGCCCGGAGTTGATAAATTACATGCAGAAATTGTCAAGACAATTTTTGAAAACGGATAATTCCCAAAGGAATGACAGACCGATATTTTAATACCAGTTTTTAAAAAGGGGGATAAACAAATTTTAGACAATTACGGAGGAATTAATCTACTGAGTAGATACCGAGCTTAAGGTTACAACAAGACTAATTATGCGAAATTGGCAGAAATTATAATGCTGTCTGATATCCAGTGAGAGTTCAGACCTGGTACATCCTATGGTGATGCAATATTCATAATTAAACAGATCTCAGAAAAGGCATTGAATTCAACAGACAAACACATATGTGCTTTGTAGATCTTGAAAAGACATTCGATAGATTAGAGCTGCATTATGCTTTACACATTTCAGAAAATAACATGCCGAATGGGATTATTAAACTAATAGAAAATATATATTCTAATAATTTTAGTCAAATAAAAATTACAGGACAATCAACAGAGAAAATTCCAATAAAATTGGGAGGGATAAGCAATTCTTTAAGTCTACTCCCATTCAGCATCGTGATGGGTGCAATAATTAAAGAAATTAGAGAATTGGGATACAGTATGGGGCTGGCCCCGTAGCGCAGTTGGTATAGCACCTGCCTGCCGTGCAAGGGGTCACGGGTTCGATTCTCGGCAGGATTATTCCTCATCCTTCCCTGAGTCTGGAAGTATAATGGCTGAGTGGTTAAACCGCTCACTTACTCCTAGGCGGGTCCCGCATGTTGTATTCCTGGTGGACGAAGCGGTGTTTGGGCGGGTTTTCTCCGGGTTCTCCGGTTTCCCCCACCATTCATTCCATTCATTCATTGCTCCATTATCACCCTTACAATCATCCATTTTGCCTGCATTTCATATCATCCTCTTCCTCACTATCATACCTGGTGCTTGGTTGAGTACCCGCTTCTAGGTCTTCATTCTGTCTAGTCCAGAGGTCCCTCTGCTCCCCGACAGGCGTCTGACTAAGCTGGCTTGTAAGTCCTAGGGGATGTAAGTCCTACATAAGGGGAGGGTAATCAGGGACGGAAGAGGGATACAGTATGGGAGGCAAAGGGATTAACATGATGATGTACTTGTGGCATAAACAGATGATAACCTACAAAGACTTTTGTACCAGTTTTATGGAAAATGTAAAAAGTTCAATATGAAAATCACCACAAATAAAAGAAAATTATTAAAGGCCAGGAAAGAACCGTTGAGGCGTAAATTATAAATTGAAAACATTATAGAACAGGTTAATTACCTGGGTGTTAATACTAGTAGTGGATGAAATCTAGCCCAAGAAATTAAAAATTAAATGATATAGGAAACAAAAATACCTATATGCATTAATGAGCTAATATGGAGAAGTAAATATATGAGAAACGGTAAAAAAGTCAACATTTGTAAAGCAGTGGTCAAACCAATGATAACTTACGCGTTAGAATCAAGAGCAGGAACCACAGGAATACGACGGATGATAGAAACAACGTGAAAGTGTTAACGAAGATAGACAATGTACGATAAGAAATGAAGAAATCAGACAGATATGTAAGATACAACCGGTGACTGAATGGGTAAAGAGAATGGAGAAATGGAATGCACATAGTTATGTACATCTGGGATGTCAGATGGACGATTAGGGAAAATACCCAGAGACAAAATTCCGGAAGGAGGAAAAAGTCCAGGACGACCAAGAAAAGGATGGAAAGATGGATTGATTTATTATAAAACAGGCAATTACGTCTAACATAAAGAGGAGAAGGAGCAGAAAAAGAAGAAGAAGACACGTAATAGCGACGTTCGCTTCGCTCACTTCAATGGAAATTATTAGACAAGACACGTAAACAGAGACATAAAGCTCTTAGGACACTATATACTGCGACGTAACTTGTTTGAGTTTAGAGCGCCTATATATTTATTGATTTTTAATGTTAAATTAATAGTCCTCTTCTTCTCGTTCTTGCCTCGGCTCTTTTTGAGACTGCTTAATAGGTCGTGGGAAAAATGAGTGGTTATCTTAGAGTAGATTGAAATAAGTATTAATAAAAATGAAATGAAGGTGAAAGACAATTGCACTTTCATTACAATGTTCAGCAGCTAAAACTTGAATACTGTACATTATAAATATAGACCAAATTTCAATAAATATGCCAAATGATTCGGTATCCTGAGCTTCACTTCACCGTCACCAAGAACCTATATAGCCGAATAAACATAAGATGGTATTGCCTAAATGAATCTTGGATGGAATTTAGCCTAACGCTTGTCTTGTAGCACGGAAACTTTCACTCTATCACTTAAAGATACTTATACGTCGTGTTCTCCGTAGGATTATAGACAGATTTAGGATTTAGGATTTGTTTATTAACCAATTGTGTCTGGTGCTGGTACAACGGGCCCAACTTACAGACTAACATTATCATTTTTATATACAATTGTTTGGTTTGCATGCTATATACAGTGGTTTTTCTAGGAAACCCATACAGTGGCCGTCTTTGGGCCACCGAGAACAGTTCCCTCTTGTAATGTCTTGGGTTTTTAGTTTATAGTGTTTTTGATATTGTTTTTTGTTTATATACATATTTACACTTTGTTTCTTTATTTACACGCATTCACTCCCGCTTTCACTCTGGCATATCGTGAGATATGCCCTCACACACACACACACACACACACACACACACACACACACACACACACACACACACATGCATACACACACGCACATTAAAAACACTATTTACACACGCTATACAAATATTTACAGACACATTCACGCACGCATTCACCCACGCACACTCTCACACACATATACACACATCTACATTGGGCACACCAGAGATATGCGTCCCAGCGCACTGCACTGTCCCGCGGTGGCAGCTCCTGAATATTTTTCGAGGCCAGGGCCTCTGCCGGAACATGTATGTGGCCTAGGATCGAGGTTGCGTGCACGCGCATTAGTCGGCGAGCCGAGCCGCTTCTAGAACATTTTGATCCTACCATTCTGCTAAAGCTATTTCAAACCTCCCTACTCTTGCCTGCCAAAATATTGAATTTCTATTGGTTGCCTAGAATGTGGTATATTTCAAATTGAATTGCTTTGGGATTTCTCATTGGGTAAGCGCGCAAAACTGCTGCTCCCACGCTCTTGTCTTATAACGGTGAATATACCAGCCATCCTATAACATCGGGCTGTTCTCAGCCTGCCATCTGGTAGTCTAGTCTAGACGCTCTGCTAACAATGTATGATGTTTTTATGACTGTTGCACAAAAATAGGTCTACAAAGAATATACTATATAGTTTTATTACTTCCGGCGTCAGTATATCGCTGCCTGTTCCTGCATTCTGGTGAAATGAATTCTTGTACTATATGAAACTTATTGTAATATAATTTAAATATTTATTTAAATTGTAAATATCTTATTACGCACGGGATACCTTCTCAATACCTACAAGGAGCAAAATATAAATACTGAGAAAGGCGTTATTGTGAAATAAAATAGTTTGTAGCTACAGTTTCTAATGAGTAGCCAACACACATAAAATAAACAAAACAAACAGAAAATTGAGAAAGTCAGGATTAATGCACAAAGAAGAGGGGGAAAAAGAAGATTTGGTGCTGTTCCTATTATCCGCGTCCACTATCATTTTATATGTAACTAAGCTTACTTATTTTTCTGCTTATAGAGAACATCACAAATTTCCCCATAGAGAAAGAAATCCACTGCTTATTACAAATTATAAAATCGAAGTATAATCGCAACAAGTATGGACATTAACTTCTGTATTACTCTTATGTTAGCCATTTTTAAGCACCACAGACTTCTGTAATCAATGCAATTATATTGAATCCTTTTGTGTTCTTTTATGTTTATACACAAATAATTCTATTAAGAAGAAGAAGAACAAGGACGTTCCGCTGTGCTATCATGAACTAATATAATACATTTGCGCATACAGCACTGGTGTTGTAACTATTTTACTGTGTTTTACTCCATGATGTCGAAGCGGAGATCAACGAATATTATAGGAACTCGCTGTTGTTTTGTTATTTTGAGAAGCCGTGGATACGTATGTTAGCAATGTTTGAACTTCAACCTACTGTGATAGTCTTGCAAGCTTTTCAGTCATTACATGAAATTAAATAATTGTGTGAAAAGGAATGGAATCTCAAAATTCTAAACTAGACAATAATTTTCGCCTCATGTCAAAGGTTATCTGTATCAATTTAGGGGAAATCAATGCAACGATTTAGAGTCGCACGCACACTCATATACCATTACTTACGTAAAGTATCCAAATAAGAGATATGCCTCCCAATAAGAGACAGCGGTGTATCTCGCCAACGACGTGCTGCTATCTGCTGGAACTAGTTGTAACAATGATTTTGTTTGGATTGCACATTGTTGTTTGTGTGGTTTGTGAGAAGGAGAAAAAACTACAATGAAATTACTTGTTGGTAATATAGAACCTACCTATAATGGTTGTTATGAGCGGATTTGCGATGTCTAAAATAACATCCAAATAAGAGACAGCAGATGATACCGCTGATGAATGTTTATTCTGCAGTGGATTATATTCCGAGAACACGTGCTGGGAGGGCATGATGGTGAAGTAGAGTCTTTCATGTACTCATTTCTTCTAAGAACATGTGTTGAATCATTATTGCTTAGAGGAACAATTATTCATTTGTTGTAAAATAATACTTTTCAACAACGCCTTTCTTCTTCCCTTACAAATCCATCGTGCATTAGCGTATTCTTATGCTTATCAATAAAAGTAAAAACGGTGATAATGATGTTTCTTATTTGGAACCCATTTTGAAAATCAGCGTTTTTATGGTCTTCCATTTTGAAGGAATTTGAATAATAGATAGTTATCAACTTATCAGTCAGTCACGGCTTATAGTATATACTTTTAGAAATGCAAAGCATTATCGAGACATAAAATACATATCTACTGGTTGATATGGCAGCCGAATTCAAAAAAGTATCTCTTATTTGGGTATTTTATCTCAGATTACTGTATTAGTTGTAGTTATGCGGCAGCGCCGTGGCCAAGTGGTTATACTACACTTCAATTTCGAGTGACCGAGGGATTATTGATGGACAAAACGGCGTCCGGGCTGTTCTTTTCCGGTTTTTCGGTTCCCCCACTATTCATTCCATCAACTGGCCTCTCGTTCAGGCACTATCAACTCTTGGTAACCTCTTCGAACACTCCAATAACGAAATCAAGTAATCGTCTTTTGTCTTAGAATTGGTCATCCCAAATAGACACATTCTGTTCCTCCTACCAAAGAACAACCTCTAGTCTATGCCAACATCAACAACATTAACCGTCATTATTAACCGACAACATCATTAACCATCCAATATATCATTGTGGCCCGAGCTGTCTCACACCACAGGCGGTACGTGCATCAAAGACGCTCAAAGTCGGGTTGCCTCGCGCGACTACTTACGAACACGTGACAATGATCAGAGCTGCAACATAAAGGAATTTTGGAGTTTATTCGCGAAGTGTCCGGCCGCCAGAAGTTCGAGAAACGTTCGCGTTACGTCATCCTAATATAAGGAGACGAAACGACAAGAGGAGTTAATTTAAATAGTAGTTAACTACAGACATGAGTCATAGTCAGTTTTTGGTGTGCGTGTGTGCGTGAGTGCGTGTGCGCGTGTGTGTGTGTGTGTGTGTGTGTCAGCTGTGTGTACACAGTCGCGTTGAAAGGAAGACAGGAAGCAGTTAATAGTTTCGAGTGATTGTATCGTCAAAATAAGCTGTTTGAGAGACAGAAAAACTGATGAAAGGGAGAAAGGAGGGAGTCAAGGTTACGTAAAGTAAACAGTTGTGAGTTGTAATATTATGGACTCAAGACCGTTTAATCACGAGAAGAGGAGTGTGTATGTGTGCAAACCCTTTGGAGGAAAATATGTAAAGAAAAAAAATAACTACACTGGACTTGTGTCTTTTTTTCAAATTATACATGATCAAAATGTAAAATATGTAAGTACCATTGAAATAATGTATCAGCCGTAAAATTATGAAGGGTTGCGATAAGATCTAGAAGTTGAAACTACCTTTTATATATTACTAGAAACCCAAATTTAACTATTTGATATCTCAACCAGAGCCAGAACATGTGGAAAATGTTTGAGATATTGTTACAAACAGTTGGATTAATTAATATTCTGCAGTAAAAGGGGGAAATTTAAAACAATTTCAAGCAAGCGACAATAAACATATCAAATGTCTGCTTCTTCGCAAGATGCAAAGCTTTACTGGAGATGATAGATTTATCAGAGAAAGTTTTGCATACATTATTGTTAAGAATACTTCCCAACTTCATTATGAATGTTGCAGTGATTGGTGAGAAACCTTGGATAAACTAGCTATGATGCCAGACATACCTAGGGGCTGAAATAACATCAACTTGCAATTCATGTTATGATAATTCTGCACGAAATGATCCTCTCCTCCAGAGCTAATAGTCAAAATCTGCTCATTAGACTTATAAATATCTAGCATTAGTCGTTCAAGATCTCATAGCCGCAGTTGCGGATGGACTAGGAGTCGTTCCAAATAACGGCTTAACCCTTGAATGCTGTTTCTTTCATTACGAGTTTGAAAATAAATGCCCAAAGAGATGTGAACAGCCGTATGCATTAAAGCTGCCAGAAAACTTCAGTCAGCAGTAGAGGTACCTATAGTCGCTCCACTCTAAGATCCGCCCTTGGTGTAAACACAAGCTGTCAACAACTAACCCGCGATTCGCGCGCGAAACCGAAGCACGCCACAAAATATAGTACCTTAAATATTGGCGATTATATGTGACTTTTCATGATGTATGACACTCAAATATAATTTGAAACTTTTGATTAATATAAAATAATAAATAATATTAATAAGAGTAAAGGAGATTATAGCTTCCGTTTAATTATGTCCAGTTAATCCCCTCTCACGCATCCACATGACAATGGTGTGTAATCAGTAAGGTGATAAACATGGATGTTTCTACAAGTGCTGCTAGCCTGGTTAGTGAAAATAAAGGTGAAATAGTGAAGCACTCTAAAGGTAAGCCCTTAAAAAGTGGTGAGAAACAAATAGTCTTGAATGTTTTTAACAAACTAATGCAAGAGTACCCTTCTGTCACTGTGAATAACATTGTGAAGTTAACTGCAGATTACACCGGTATTTCCGAGTGGAGTGTTAAATGTGCCCGTAAGGAACTTAAGCAAACAGGAACATTGCGGACACCAAGGAAGAACAGAAAAAAACGGAAGCCAGAATTAGAAAAAGCAGATGACTTTACTAAATGTGCTGTTCGTAGAAAAGTGCACCACTTTTTCTTCAAGAATGAACCGCCAACATTAGAAAAAGTGTTAAGTAGTGTTAACAATGATCCAGCATTACCTTCATTTAAGCGATCCACGTTTCATAAATTATTACTAGAAATTGGATTTAGTTTTATGAAGAGAAATAAAGTGAATGTCATAATCGACAGAGAAGACATCGTGCTATGGAGGCGGCGTTACTTGCGGAATATGCGCCGATACAGAGCAGAAGGTAAGAAAATCTATTACCCTGATGAAACGTGGGTTAATGAAGGGCATACTACATCCCGTGCATGGACTGACATTATGACGGGCTCAAAAAAGGATGCATTTCTTTGTGGAGCGTCAACAGGGCTCAAAAATCCTACAGGGAAAGGAAAACGCCTTATTATTGCGCACATCGGCAGTGATTCCGGTTTTGTGGAAGACGGTGTTCTAATCTTCGAGTCAAAACGTACAGGTGATTACCACGAGGATATGAATGGCGATGTTTTTAAGGAGTGGTTTGAAAGTGTACTTCCGAAACTTGAACCCGGTTGTGTTATCGTAATGGATAATGCACCTTATCACAGTGTCAGACTGGAACGTCGTCCCAACTGTTCGCGGCGAAAACAAGAAATTGCCGATTGGTTGACGTCACATAATTTGCCCTTTTGTGAATCAGATGTGAAAGCAGAGCTTCTAAATCAAGCACAAAAGGTTGCCGATAACAGTGAAAACAAATATGTTATCGATGACCTTGCTAGAAAATCTGGTCGACACATAGAGCGGTTGCCCCTTTATCACAGCAACCTGAACCCAATAGAAACAATATGGGCCTTCCTCAAGGGATTCGTAGCCAGAAACAACGTAACCTTCAAATTACGGGATGTTCGCAAATTGTTTGAAACTGCAATATCTCAGGCGACACCTAATATGTGGGAAAATAATATACGTCATGCAATTGAGCAAGAAAATGAGATGTGGGTGATGGACGGGCTATCAGATGCTATTGTAGATCGTCTTGTGATTAGTGTGGGTGTTGATTCTTCTTCTTCCCCTTCTTCTGATGACGATGACACCACAAATGATGGAGATGCAGATGTTACACCTCTTCCCGACAGTGATGCAGATTAATGTGAGTTTTATTTTAATTATGTTACATTTAATTTCAGCTCAGCTTTTACTTACGAATGTTGGTTAATAATAATAATAATAATAATAATAATAATAATAATAATAATAATAATAATAATAATAATAATAATAATAATAATAATAATAATAATAATAATAATAATAATAATAATAATGCTAATGATAATAGTAATAGTAATGTTATTGTTATATTTGAATAATATTACTCAGGACATAAATCCTAGCGTTGTTTACTTGGAAAAAGGCAGCAACAACCCTGATAAAGATTACATGAATATAACGCGATAGCAGCGCTATTCCTAAAGCTCCCAAGTATCATTCTACTGCATCTTTAAACACAAGGATTGAGTCCACGTGGCGTTTGTTTATTTGTGTTAGTGGCAGCTGATACGAGCACGAGGTTACCGCGGAGGGATACAAGGTGCGGATCTTACGCTGGATGGAGTATAGCGGCCAGGTTCAGCTGCCTGAGCAGTTGTATAACGATCACAATTTCACGTTAGTTGTACACGAGGAAAGCGCAAGGTTTATAAAAACGGAGGAGCTTTAGTGGACTGACCGAACGTTTCGTCCCCTAAAGTCCTGCTTTGCGTACTCGATACAGATAACTATTTCGTGAGGTTAACCATTGCCAAGATATTCGTTGTTATTGATTCACATTTTCAAAAGCATTTACTTTTCTCAAGTTGGAAGACGTCATTGTTATTCTTTTCGCTTCTTTTTTCTTCTGGTAGCGCATAGAAAACAGAATTTCAAAGCCGTCACATAGTGACCAATTATTCTTACACAATTCGACTACTGTTTAAGCGCACTGTATTTCCCTATTCCCATTGTACCTATATAGTACTATGTACCCATTTCTTTAAATTACGTTTATTTCGATTAATATGAAATGGATATAAGAATAACCCTTAGTGGAAATAATTTGTTGAACACTGGATAGAGAAAGGCATGTGAACGTAGCACATAAGATTTAAGATTTTTTTGCAAATTTTGGTATCATTAGTTATAACTAAGGTGCGGATTTTGCATATTTGCATGTTTCTCTTCTTGGACTTGATTGTATTCAGACAAACAATAAACGCACTTCTCATTGTTTGGAATTAGTGTGCAGAATTTTATTGTGCATATTTTTGCATATTTGTAGTATTTAGAGCATAATATTTGCATATTTTACAAACTTAATGCGGAAATAAATATTTTATTCAACAAAATATTTAATTGCAATAGTTTAACAACACACTCTTTCGCTATCTAAGCCGGCAATGTCTACAATGAACAACGACTGCATTGTTAAGAATGCAGGCACACTTTTATCTGTCACTATCGCACGCCGACAGCATTCCGTTTCAACAATCGAGTTGATTTAAAGCGGCTACGAGAAGCTTTCAAACTGTTCATTCAGTTAGTGTGTTGTATTACGTCCGTGGTGGCTGGTGAGTTGTGTAGAGGTGCCCAAGACAAAAGTCCTAGCACTACGCTTCTGGAAACCTGGGTTGAAGGAGAGAAGACTTTGATACTTGATGAAAAATGTATATTTTGTCAAGCTTGTTCAAAGAAGGTAAGCTTTTACACTGTTTAAAAGATTTATTCACAAATGTATACACTTTATCTACCCCAAACCTTAAGGTCTGTATGAATAGAAAGTATAGCATTCGTCCGAAATTCCATATCAAGATTTTAATAGATACACCTACGCGTCTTAATGTGCCCTAATTCCAAAACAAGCATTTTAGAAACTTTTTTTTTTTTTTTAAATTAACATCCTCCGACTTAATGTCATATTGGACGGTAAATGAATGAAACGGGTGAAATTATGCTCAAATGAGCCCGAGGTCCACAGAGCTTTAAGTTACCCGACATTCGTTTTCTCAGGATAAGGGAAAACCTCGGAAAAGAACCTTACCCGGATAACTTACCCTAATCGAGATTCGAACTCGCGAACTGTTAAACTTGAGGCAGACACGCTAACCATCACGCTACCGAGGCGGACAGAAATGTTCATACACCTATGTTACACAGTAGCTCAAAAATAAAGCCACCAAAATATCAAATCATATTTACAGCATTAACTTTGGTATCACGGAAGACTGTCATGCTAATAAAATTCCCTACACCAAAAATTTGTTTACGTCTAAAAAACTTCTGTAGTTTACTCTAAAACGCCTCTAACGATTTCGATCAAATTATGATAAAGTATTAAGATGCTAAAAATATGTGTACCCTAAATTTTCTGGGATTAGTCACAAAAATCCATGCATAAACTTGAAAACGACAAACGGTAGGAAAAAATACCACTTTTTTTCCCCCTTAGCATTAACTGTTTTAGTTTAGGTTTTATTTCAATTTTTAATTCTTTTTATATCTGGTAAACGGTAAACGATAGGGAAGATATTTTTGAAAGCTAAAATTTTGAGCTCTTTGAATACACAATGTATGTCCTAGGACTTTTTTGTAACTTTATCCGTTTCGTTTGTTTGTTTGTTTGAATTGCTTGGGATTTACCAGCTGGAAAGGGATCCTTTTTGTTTTTGAATGCTACGAATGGTTTAGTACCCTGAAATTCGTAGAAGGTAGAGACAGTCGTTGCTGATACATATTAAAAATGTATTTATTGGCAGTCACATTATGTTATCTACTTAGGTCTTTTAAGGTTCAACAATGTTTTAATTAATAGGAAAACTGCACAAAAAATCCCTAGTGGATCAGCATTTGCAGACTGCATCTCGCATAGAAAATACAATGAAAATTAATTTTCAACGTTTGTTGAATTTGAACCGAAAGCAAAATGAAAATGATACGTTTAGTGCGAACTTGTGTGAAGTGCTAGTAGCAGCTAATATACCTTGGAGTAAATTGGATAATCCAGTGTTTCGCGGATTTTTGTAGAAATGACAAATTCCAGCGAGTCCAAATTGAGGAACGAAATCCAGGTTTGAAAACAGAGGTAAGTGGAATTCTACAAGGTGAGTGCCAAACTGTTGAAAATTACACACCTAAAGAAATAGCAGCGTTTAAGCACTGTCCACTAAATTCTTGTGAAGTTGAAAGGACATTTCCTTTGAATAAGAACATTCTAATTCATAATCGAAAAATACCTACAAATGAAAATTTTGAGAAATACATTGTAATTTGTTGCAATACCAATAAAAGTGAATTTTAATGTAAATATAGGTACATGTATGTCCTCTAATATATGGACGGTACTTATTAAGTTATTCGTTTTGGAGTAAATAAAATACTTTAAGCTGTGCATATTTTCAAGTTTTAATGCATATTTTCTTCATTTTTGAGCATATTTTCACGAATTGTAGTGCATATAAATCCGCAGCCTAGTTATAACATTCAACCCACTTAGATTTATTTTCTCAAGTTGATTGCTCTGATTGTGCATAACGGTTAATAATATTTCTCTTCTGTTTCTTTACTTTTACCAGAATCATCTTTTTATGCAAATATAATGAATACTAATAACGTTATGGTTATTACTGTTTCACTTTGTTTTGTGGCGTTTACAGTTCGCAGAAAGAAACTGACAAAGATGAGGGAATTGAAACTATAATTAATGTTTGTTATAAAGAACGACCAAATTCACCATTAAGAGATTACGAAATAGATCAGCATTGAAATATACCATATTTTGTTACTGACAATCTAATATTTTATAGGAATAGGCATATTCCACCTAAATCATTGAGAATCAAACTCCTAACTAGGTATACGATGGCCGTTTTAATTAACAAACTAAGGTATGAACCTTATTCAAAGCAACTGTTGGAATGCATGCCCATTACGATTAACAGGAGTGCATCGGTGTGCCCTATTCTGCCGTACTCTTGCAAAGACACCAGTCATTTCTCTGGTTTAAAAGTTTGTCGTTCTAATTTTGAATAGTAAAGCTGCGATTAACTGTAAACAATGAGATGTTTGTGTTTTGTTTCTGTGTTCTGTGTTTGTTTCTTGGATTAAGATTGTGTGCCTTACTAATATAAGTGCAATAATAAGTTGCATTGTTGATTTTGCCGTAAATAATCAAACTGGTGGGAGGCAGTGATCTATGACATTAACTCGTCTAGCGCTTAAACGAAACACCGCAGCAAATAAACTTTCCTTAAAAAGAAGTGTTTAAAATAACATTATGTATCACTTCCCAAAGTTTGTCAATCTAATTTTGGGACAGCTGCACATACACATGCATTCTGGGTGTCCCAAAAAATACCAACAACGCTTAGTATGTCTTGCGGGATGGCAAACTGATCGGTTTTCATATAGGAAATGTCCGGAAATGCACGTTTTGGGCGCTTTTATGTAATATATATTTTAATATAAAATTATGGTTTCTTAGAAATATATAACATTTAATATTAGGATATGCTCTATTACAATAAATAATTACATAGCAGAGGTTTCTATTAAAAAAATATGAGTGATACCTGCACTTTTGGTGGCAAAGACTACTTAGTCACGATTATTTCTCAATTCTGTTAATAGTACTACCTCTTCGTAGTAAAAAAAAATCTAGTGAATTTATTACAAAATTAAAAAATGAATTTGCTACACATGATATTCCCTTGATGTTAGTAACTGATAATAGACCATATGTGAGAAGAATTATTTCTAATTTCACACTTTTGCAAAAGAATGGGGAATTAAAGTAATTAATAGCACCTGTCATATCCTGAGTCAAATGGTATAACAGAATGTGCAGTTCAGATAGTTAAAATGTGCTAAAGGGAACAGTTATTTAAATGTGCATTGTTGAATTAAAATCCTGAAGAAATATTCATCATCGTGATTCCAATTGTAAAAACAGTATTATACACAGAACGGATAATAATGAGAAAGTAAGGAATAAACATGAAGTGCTAAGATAAGGGTAGTAAGGAAAGAAAAGAATACGGAGAAAATGAAAGTATGTTGCTGAGAAAAGGTAAAATATGGGACCCAGAAAAAGAGGAACCAGGGCGGTGTTACAGATTATTCATTGTCTAAGCCTATAATGTATATAGAAGAAATTAATACATATGGAGCCTTTTGCAGTGCATTTGAACATTAAAACTAAACACTTATTGACTCCCGTAGTATTTAGTATGATTCCCGCACGCAGGGGGCGTGACCGATGCTAGTCGTGTCCGGCTCCTTCCGAGTTGTCACGTGTGTTAAAGTCGGTTACCTGCTGCCGTGACGATCAGAGCTCCTTGTGCCTGGTAAGTCTGCTATCTTACATTTACTCTGCTGGTAATATGGCTTGCCGTTTCGGGGTCTTCACTGATACTCTGCAAACGTGCTCGTTAATTCATGTGTATTAAATATTTATATTATATAGTAGTTCAGAGCCAAAGGGGGAAATGTATGTTTGATTATTGTGATGATTAAATATTTTTCAGACATCTCACTTTCAGACCGTTGGCTTTCAGCCAAATTGTAACAATTTACTCGTATTATAGTCATTATCCTATTTTAAGTTCAATTTTAAATAAAAGGTTAAGACTGCTAGAGCAAAAAGGGGGAGGGCATTCCACACTCCAGTTTGTGGACTTCTGTTGAACTTTCCCACCCGGTTCGTGCCTTTACTATACTGAGTGCCCCCATAAAAAAACACCGACAACGCTTAGTATGTTGTGCGGGATAGCAAGCCATTTCATTTTCAGATAGAAACCCCTGTCTGAAAATGTACTGTTCGGATTCTGGAAAGCGTCGAAGTATGACAGCGAGCGGTTGTGACAATTCGTTAACATTCGTTTTGGTTTGTTAGTACGGAAGGTATGCTACCCTTCAACCATCTGTGTGCTGGAATGAACGCTCTGCGCCTGTGCCAAATTCCTGCATAGCAGGGGAAGACAGGGATCGCTGCTGTGACCTCAGCTCACTCAGCTCACATGCTCGCAACGACGGCCAGTTGAACGTGTGACGTCACAGCGGGGAAGAGCAAAGGCGTGCGGGACATCGCAATTTTAATGCTGACTGTTTGAATTACGGAATAGTCACAAATTATAATTAACTACATTTCGGCTTTATGCCATATATATAATTCTAGTTTATGTGAACAGTCATGTTATGCCGCAAATAGAACAGAAATTATAAATATTTTGCCTGAGCTAGAGGAAAGCTATACAGAACAATTAGGTGGACATTTTCCGACATTTGCCGTTTCGCCGTTTCGTTTTTCTTTAACTAGTTCGTCAATGTTAGGGCGTAATGTACGGCACATTTGTAACCGAAAACTGCATGTAAGATTGTGATCTGACAATATGCTTCGGGATTTTGACTTAGAAAGGTTCATGATAGAAAAGAATTGTTCGCACATATACGTAGAACCAAACATACATAATACCCGTGCAACAAAGGCATACAACCTCAGAAATCTGGTTTGAGGAACATTCTTATAAAAATCAGCCAAGTCTTCCTTGTGTTTATAGTTGTCCTTCAGCATATCGTCGCACTGTAAATTTATCAATTCAGTTTGCTACCTGCTAGAAACATTATTAACATCCAATGGATACGGGGTCGCAAGGATCTGAAACGTAGTTGACAATGTTTCTACATCTTCAAGCCTGGTCTTAAACTGGTGTGAAACACGGGGAACTAAACACAAACACAAAACTACTACACACAACACTACACAACGTCAACAAAAACACAAAATAAAAACAAAATTCGCACTAACACCGTTTAGATCCCTCACACAACAAATAAAAACCCTCAGACTAGGCTGAAGATGGTTCTCCCTAAACAGCCCGAGCGTGTTGTAAACATGCCCAAATAACATTTTTCATATTCATTCAGTTTTGTGCAAGTAGCGCCACTGATCTAGGCAGCACAGCAATACATCGCTCTCGCCTGACGTCACACGAACGTGCAAGCTGGCTCTTTGTTTAAATACGTTACACGGCTCGAAGTTGTCTTCCCCTGCTCCATAGAGTTCTTGGTGCATATCCTACTGCGTTACTTGCGCAGTTTCTAGTGTAGTAACGTTTTTAACAGCGCTGCGACGCGTACCAGTATACAGCTGATGAAATGGTCGACTTGAGCTCCAGCACACTTTGATTTAAATATGCGGAATCACCTCAGAGTTGCATATTCAAATCGATCGATTGGTAAAGGTGGACCGGTTCCATGGCCAGCACGGTCGCCAGATCTGACACATCTCGACTATTTTCTGTGGGGTTGTATGAAGAGTATGGTGTGTGGCACTCCTGTAACGTCAGCGGAGGACCTTATGACTCAAATCCACAGAGCGATTGAAAATCTTCCAAGACAAACGCACGCATTGGATCATGTACATGAGGCTCACGTACCAGGTACACAGTTCAAAGCCCGTTTGTAATGTAGACAGCTCGAAGCTGGGTTTGTTGAAATGTGAACGCATAAGCATTTCACACTTCGATGCGCTTTAGCGTCCAAACCGTGCATTTCCGGACAGGGGGTTCCTGTTTGAAAACAACATACTAAGCTCTGTTTTTACTTTATCTACTGTAAGTATTGCATTCCACCCAAAAATTCTATGACAAGATTCCACCGGAAATATATGTTTTGAGAAAAAACATTTTTACTTTCTCCACCGGTAAGTAGGGGAAGTATTGTATTAGACACAAAAATTCGACGTCGAGATTTCACCGGAAATATATGTTTTAGACGCCCTGAATCCAAAAAAGCATTTTTAGAAAAAGGTCCGTGTGTGTGTGTGTGTGTGTGTGTGTGTGTGTGTGTTTGTGTGTGCCTTTGGACAGTATAACTCAAAAACGAAAAGTAGGTTAACCAAAGTTGATATTTAAGTTTAATGTCTTTTGAAGCTTTTTAAGAAAATAGGCCCGCCATAAACTACCCTATACATGGAAAAGTTTTCGAAAATTTTGATTTTCTTGAAAATGGTTCTAACGATTTTGATTAAAATGTCAAATGTTTGAGATATTTTTATGACAAATGAAATGTATATTTTGAATTTTCTGGCTATAACCCCTGTAGTCATATTTACTCAGGACGACTTTTGCATAACTGGTAAACCGTTAGAGATAGACCAAATCATACTGTACAAAAATGTGTATCTTGCTAAAATACACAATTTATGTCTCAATGCATTTTCTTGTAGGGTGAAACATTTCGGAGATATTTCTTGTTATGTGTGCGAGTTTCGGAAAACTCAAAACTTTCGTGAAATGGAACATCTTTGTTCATTTTTTACATGTTAAGTGTGCAAAGAGAACGGAATCTCAAAGCTTTAAAATATTTGACTATCGCACAAAGCGTACTGCACTATTACTACATGGAAAAGTTTTATTTTCTTGAAAATAGCTCTAACGATTTCGATTAAAATGGCATATGTTTGAAATATTTTGATGATAAATGAAATGTATATTTTGAATTTTCCGGCTATAACCTATGTAACTCCTGTTTACTCTGGATGACTTTTGAAGAATTTATAAACCTTAAGAGATAGCCAACATTTTACTAAAAAAAATTTAGATCTCGCTAAAACACATAATTTTATGGCTGAGTATATTTTTTTGTAAAGTGAACCATTTCAGAGATATTCCTTGTTATTTGTGTCAGTTTCAGAAAACTTAAAACTTTCGTGAAATGGAACATCTTTGTTCATTTTTTTATATGTTAAGCGTGCAATGAGAACGGGATCTCAAAGATCTAAAAGATTTGACTACTGTATTCTCATATTCCCCTTGCACCTACAGGAATAAGCAATAAGATAATTTGTACAAATGTTTATCTCAATTAACACGAAATATAGGAATAAGAGTTTGTAAGAATGGTTAGTACAAGAGTAGACAAAGTCATGTGAGTGCAACACATTTTTTTTCTTTTTGGACACCCTGTAGAGTGTAGACAGTAGACATTACCTTTGGGGAAATAAATTACATACGTGCCCAACGGTGCAGTATTAGGCATAAATGAGAAGTGAACTTGACAGCAGCATGTCATTATGGGCATTCTGAGACAGAAAGTGTTGCAAATGTTAAATTTGTGAAGGTGTTAATATGTAGGCAATTATTTTATTTATGAGGGAATGTTGGAAATGTGTTTTTGTGAAAATGTTTATGCACATTTATGTTTATAAGAGAGAAAGATGGAGTTCTGATATTGATGTCGGCCCAAGCGCAGTTTCGTAACCTTGGCAGTACTCGCAGGTATGAAGCGCTCCGAGAAAGACTGATGTACACACTTAACGGCGTTAGCAAAACATAGGTGTACGAAGCTCGAAGAGAAAATAAAGACATCTGTTTTTATTATTGTGTTTCTTGTTTGTTTTAAAAGTATTTATTTACATAGATTTTATGATCATAAGGTTTTAATATGAATTACAGTAATAATGTAATTATTCAAAAACAAATTAACATTTAAAAATAAAAACATTAAGACCAAAAGGACAAGGAATATTTATATAACTTTTAACGCTACAATTCAAACGGAAACAAACTGCTGCTGTGACACAATATTAAAAAAAACTGATCTGCTGCACTCAGATGATTTTCTCTACTCTTGTACTAACCATTCTTACAAACTCGTATTCCTCTATCTTCCTCGTGTTAGTTGAGATAAACCTTTATAGAAATGTATTGCTTGTTTCCTTGTAGGTGCAGGAGGAATATGGGAATACAGTAGGCTTTGAGCGAGTCAAATCTTTTAAAGCTTTGAGATTCCGTTCTCTTTTCAAGGCTAAGATATAAAAAAATGAATAACGATCTTCCATTTGACGAAAGTTTAAGTGTTCCAAAACTCACACAGATAACAAGGAATATCTCTGAAATGTTTCATTCCATAAAAAGTTCATTTGTACATAACTTGTGTATTTTAACGAGATCTACATTTTTGTATAATAAGATTTGGTCTATCTCTTACGCTTTACCAGTTATTCAAGTCATCAAGAGTAAACAGGGCTACATAGGCTATAGCCAGAAAGTTCAAAATAGACATTTCATAAATTGTCATAAAAGCATAAGACATTCATTTCGGATGAAATCTCGATATCGAATTTTTTTGTGAAATAAAATAGGTACTTCCTCCTACTTACTATACGTAGTACAGAAAGTAAAACTAGCTACCACACATTAAACCTGTTCTTGTCGTCACAACTTTGAACTTAAATATGGTGTAATTGTGTCATTTGAATTGCATATAACTTCGGAATCTAAAGCATTGTTTACTTGTACTCTTAACCCACAACGTGCCAGGACAATATGCTCCCTGCATCAGTAACTTGAAATCACGCAACAGAGCACTCTAATTCGCCCTCTAGTGATAACTATACATTTAATTAGCATAAGTACTATGCAACACAATATATAATTTCATGAATTGCGCATATAGAGGCGAATAGCCAAGAGTGACGCATCTTGACACGTTTGCAATCGTTTGAGAATTTAAATAATGATGAGAATTTTGTTAGTTCACCTAATATCGCATACTTGGAGTTGCGAGGACAATCTATGATGTCTTTGACAGTGAAACGTTTGCTACCATGAACACTACCTGGTAACCTGGTGGCCCTAGTTAATTTTGTGTGGACGACATATTTGATGTAGGTTGAAGGCTTTATAGGTATATGCATGGAGATTAGCAGTTGGGCTTTAGATGCACAACTAGTGAGGTTATTAAGGCCCACATACATCTCACATGTTAAGTGGGTTTCATCTTATGTAATTTGCCATTCATATTGTTTTCAAACCAGTTGTATTTCCAATGTTGCATCAACGGTTTCGTAATATACAAAGCACATTAATGTGGAATATGGGCAGGAGATAGACTGAGGGTGATTTTCCTAATCATCTTTATAACCAATTTCTTTCTTCATCATTCATCTTACAAGGATATAACTCCTTCAGCAGAGCAGTTCAGTATTGCGCAGGCAAGAAATGGTTGTCATAATTAAAGAGTACGTTAACCAGTCAATGAAAATCCGCCACCTCAGCTAGAAGTCGAACCCGGAGGAATGTTCACAACAAGAATTCTAAACACTCCCTTACATAGGCTGTGTGATGATGATGATGATGATCATCATCATCATCATCATCATCATCATCATCATAATTATTTATATTATTAGTGTTAGTATTATTATTATTAGCATCATTATTACGATTACTATTATTATTGCTATTACTATTGCTGTTATTATTACTACTATTAATATTATTATTTATTACTATTATTATTACTACTATAATTATCATCATTATCATTATCATTATGATTATGATTATGATTATGATTATGATTATGATTATGATTATGATTATGATTATTATTATTATTATTATTATTATTATTATTATTATTATTATTATTATTATTATTATTATTATTATTATTATTATTATTATTATTATTATTATTATTATTATTATTATTATTATTATTATTATTATTATTATTATTATTATTATTATTACTTTGTTTGCATGTGTTACTCGGTTGTTTTTCTTTAGACATTGTTGCGACATTTTAGCACTATAAGCGATATCGATTAAGAATGGTAATATGAGTTACAAGATACTTTTAGACATGGCGAATCATCTTAGTAGGATCATCATCACTTGCTGTTCCCGATGTTGGCTGCACGGAAGTCGGAGAGATACAAACCTCACACCACTATGGTCTTATAAATAAAGTGAACTCGACCATAAACCGCTGCACATCTCTAGTCCATTCGCTACGTCTAAAGAATACCTCTGTACACTTAACGAGTTGCTCAGGAGCACAAAATGAACCTTTATAATAATTATTATGTTTGTATGTGACGTTTCAATCAAGTACGCGTGAACTGGTTGTGATGAATCTTTGTATGTAATAGAAGATGTATCTTTATTGGTGTCAAATTGCAGATCTAAACAGTAAAAGCGGTAAACATGAACATGGGTCTGAAAATCATACATTAGTGAGAAAAATTTCTCGTAGTGGCTTCCTCCTGCTTCGATGGATTCCCTAAGTCTCCTTTTTCCATGGTATCATGTACTCTGCTGTGAATTTCTAGTGTTTCATATTTGGTCAAATCCAGTGCGGATACGCCCTCTCAAGGTGCCAATACCTGGTGTAAGAATCGCATAAGCCAAGGACTTTAAATGTGTCCAAAAGAAAAACTGTATTGGATTCAAATCAGGAGATCGAGTAGGCCGTGAAATCGCTCCCCTTCAACCAATCCGGAAATTTATCATTCAAGAATTGTGTACTATAAGACTGAATTGAGCTTGTGCAACCTTGTGTAAAAATCACTTTTGTTGAATTACGTCCAGAGGCATATCGATTAAATGGTGAGGTTCATTTCTAAGAAGCTGAAGATACGTCTCTGCATACACGTGCGGAGGAAAGAAATACGAACCTATAAGAATGATGAATGATTCAAATCCAAACTCTTAGGCAGAATCTCTGTTAATATATGTCCTGTCGTACTTCATAAGGGTTTCATAAGGCCAGTGATCAGTACAATGAAAGTGGAACATACCGTCCCGAGTAGGTATATTCAGCCTTAGCTAGAACAGCGTGCATGTCAATCTCAAGTTAAGCTGGTTTCTATCTTTAATGTTAATAAATATCTTAGTACGAGAGATATTAATTTTTCATTAAATTCTCATAGGAATTAAATACATACCAAATTCTTGAGCCGAGCACAATTCTGTAACATGCGATGGTAGATACTCTTCTTGCTATTCAAGAAGCATCACGTTTAATTATTCCATGCACTAAAGGTGATACAGTTACCGAAGAATTTCATGCAAAGCTCTCCGGATAACGGAGCGGCGTCTGGGCGGGTTTTCTCCGGGTTTTCCTGTTTCCCGCATCACTGATTCGACCAACTACTCCATCATCAGCTTTCCGTTCATTCATTTCACCTGCATTTCAGTCTCTTCCTCACTCTTATACCTGGTGCTTGGCTGACCACCAGCTTCCAGGTCTTCACTCTGACCGGTCCATAGACTCCTATGCTCCCCGACAGGCGCCTGACACTAAGCACTCTATTCAACGTGAACACATTCCCTATATCTCCGTAAGCAATTCTGGTTTACACCCAAAATTTCATGTTGATTTATTACCTGTACTTCTCTCGTGATATTGCCCAATGCTTGTAACGTGTGCGGATTTAATGAGTACACTTTATTCTTTAACGTTCCCCATAAATTAAAATAACATGGAGATAGATCAGGGGAAGAAGGTAGTCACAACCCTCGACTAATTGTTCTGTCACCGTACCCACTTCGCAATTCATGTACAGAATTCACAGTAGTGTGTTCTATAGCTGAAACCAGCCACGCAACCTCTTGTTTCTTGTTAGTTGCGGAAAAAAGATTTAAAATAGATCTGCGTAAACGTGTGAATCAACTTTTGTGTCGTAAATATGAGACTGATAATTCTACGCCAAGTGAGGAACTTCTTGAATAACATGGTTATTTTCGGAAGCCCAGTATCAATTGTTCTGAGTAGAAATTGACCTTGATATAAAACTCTATAGATGGGGTATGAACCCATCAGCTTAAATTTAGTTTATTCCCTATATTTTGGTGTAAGGTGCACAAAAATTTTGATGTTTTAGGAAGTAGCACTTTATTTTATTTTTATTTTCACTTTTTAAGGGAGTTTAATTTTAACTTTATTTTTAATTTTTGAATGAGGATATTAATGTCATTATTGCCTTTGAAATGTGCCAATGTGCCTTTGTCAGTCATTACACAAATTCTCCTTTTAACATTAGAATCTGCAGTTGCTATTATTGAATCTTCATCAGTGAAGAACGTTAAATATACATTACATACAGAATTCGATCATTGTGGTAAGTAATAAGCGACACTCTCATATCGTTTTGATATTACTTTTAGAAATATTTACGGAAATATGGTTTGCTGAAGAACGTATTTGTGGACACAAGCTTTTTCTAAAGCATCAGCCTGCCGACAGAGAATCGTTTGAAAATTCGGGGACGTGCTCAGGACAATAGAACGTCGGAGAATAGGCAAATATTAAGGTTCTCGTGAAACATGCTTTATCTTGATATCGCGCCGCTTTCCATGGGCACATTTGGGCTTCAAATTCGGGGAAGAACGTTACGTGTGTGAATTGCAATTGTAGCTATCCGCCAATAAGGTAATTGCGTTTATTTTAACGAAGTTAAATCAAGTAAAGTAAGAACTCACCTGACTGAGGAGAGTGAGGGACTTTGTAGGATTTAAGGGCCCGTCGACAACTAGGTCATTTGGGCCGACTGAGGAGAAGAAACAGGAAAGTTATATGGCGATATCTAACGCATACTAGTACGGATGCTCGTAACTTTGGATGAACGGAAAGACGGAACTACAACTTGCAATCTGAAACTACGCAAAGATTGGTACATAATTCATGGTTGGGATATGCGATATTAACATGGAATTTTCGAGTGTTAGTAAAGGAATTTATCATGAAGCACTCGCAAATAAAAACACGGATCATATTACGTGAATGTTTGCGTGGGAGTAGTGCTGACTAAAGTGTGAATAAAGTTATTCAGTCATATACGGTGTCCTCACGACCGGAGATTCACCATTACGCTTACACACGTGCTGTTCGTCACCCTCGGCGAAGTGGTCCTGCCCCAGTTTTCATTTTATTAACACCCCAGAAAAAGCAGTGTCGTTTCCAATTTGCGAAATATTACGTGACATGTACGTGGCAAAGGCAGAGTCGAGAGTGACAGAAGCACAGAATAGGAGATGGGAGGGAGAGAAAGGTAGGGTGAAGTGAGGGAAGAATCTCTGCTGTTAACACAATAATGTCAGTGTTGTTACATACATTCCTATGGTATTATGTTACTAACAAAGAAACATCTCTTTTTTTATAGATTTTACGATATGCTAAACTACAACAATATAACTAAAATAATTGTACTAGGGATTATAAAACTTTTGTTTTATTCAATACCAAAGCTATGAATTTTCTAGTTGTATTATGATGAATTTTCATCCTTTTCTTATGATGTAGAAGTTCATTAAATGGAAACACATACCGTATCTTTTTAAACTCCAAAGCTTTAAAGTCTAGGATACAACATCAGGTCACAGCATGCATTAATAAAACAGTAGCTGAAACACTACTGTGCGACGTTTTGCCAATGTAAATGATCTCCGTGGGAAACACTACCGTGTGCACGGATTTAAGTAACTCCCGCATGTTCTTGCCGAACGTTCCACGCTTCCAAGTTTTTCTTCCAGCTTCAAGCGTTTGTCTTATATTTTTGTTATTTTCCTGTTGTTTTCTTCTTTATTCACAGGTATACACACATTTACTACCCTGTAAACACACCAACACCCATGCCTGACGCGGGACTCGTATCCACAAATCCCTTTGTCACAAAACACCAAAGCTAGGCACATGAGTGAACGCGGTCACGGGGATCGGCTGTTTCATTACTTCACGCTCCTCTCACACAAGTGTACTGGGATTACAGTTCAACGATGGCTCGAACACTGGCACTTCGTATATCAGGCGCTTACATCATTTCATAATTTAAAATAGATAGAAATTCTCAAATCATTTCAATATGGGGACTGTACAGAGAGCTTAGAGTACATTAATTATGAAAAGAATAACCTTTGGATCTTTACAGGCAACAAAGGATTGTGTGGGAAAACAAACCAGTCCTACATAATTCTCTTCCACCAAACTATTTTTCCACCTCTCAATACAAGAAAAATATCGCTCGTAATACAGTAAAACCCGACTAAACCGAACCCCCTACATACCAAAAACCTGGTCAACCGGAAAATAAATCTCAGAATGGAGATTTCCTATGTTAAATAACACTCTAAACCGGAAAACTGCCTAACGCGGAAACGGAATAGTTGTTCCGGAACCCTTTGCACCAATAACCTAATGGATTTTTATTATGCTTAATACGTAGTTACGTGCTTTGATTACGAACTTGCCACGACTGAAGACATTCAAAGTGCAATAGATATCGCTGCTGGAAACAGCAGTTGTGAAGTCATGGAAGGAATGGATGACAATGACGACGACGAAGCCAACGAAAGGGAGCCAAAAAAACGCACTTTTAGAGAACCACTGTCTGTTTGGAGTGACCTTCAAGTATTTGCAGCTTCCAAGAATGTTCCAGAACTGCTGGAGCCGATGCAGGATGCAAGGAAGATCATAGAGCGTTCTCTTGTGAAGAAATCGCGACAGTGCACTTGGACGGATATGTGGGGGAAAAGAAACTAATGCAGAAACTGCAAATATGTTTGATATGTAAGTTGAAAATACAGCAGAAACATACCAATGAACATATTTTTTATTCACATAATTTTATTTTAAATTATTCCTTCAGTTTAATTCTATACCATTATAAGTTTTGTAGTTTGTTTTACTAAAATATGTACAACCCTTTTTAAGAGTTAAACCCGTGAAAATGGAAAAATATTACTGGAACGATCGCGTTCCGTTTTAGGCAGTTTTTACTGTAATTTGTAAACTCTTGTTATATTAATAGAACACACTTAGTTTTCGTAGTAATTAATTACCTTCGTGTGGCATAGACTGGTTGTCATGTTCTTCCTGAAGACTGCGTTTCAGATTTTCCAGTTCGACGACAATATCAGTAAGTGTAGTTTTCTCCGAGGTATGTTGAGTAATATATCACCACCTAGATGCGCAGTGGGATTAAGAACGTCTGCAACTGCCCTGAAGAGCCCGTCCAGCTTCGTAAAGCGAGAAGAAGGAATTCCGAGCGTGCATCGTCCAGTGTAGAGTGCAGGCCGCCATGTTCGCCCGAGCCGGCCGGTGTTGGCCGCTTCTACTCCCACCAGCCAGCTGCAGCACCCGCCAAACAGATTAGCTGGGTAGAAGTACAACCCCGCTGCCAACAGTCACCTAACTGGAACCTAGGCGCCTTATGGCAGGACCCCTGTATTTCGGGCATTTTAGCGCCCACTAAGTGCTCTTTTTATCTCACTATATCTATCTTCCTCTTTTCTATCTTAGAGTATAAGCTCCCCGTTAAGTCCCACTCATAGGCTTTGAATCTTCTGTATTTTCCTAACTTGTTCTAGAGCTATCTTAAGAAGATTTATTTCCACGTTATTTGTTTTTTGTCTTTGCTGTCTAAAACTGGTCCCATCAGCCCAAACCTAATGGCTAAGTCAAAGAAGAAGTCTATGGTTCACTCTCCAGCGGAATTGCGTATGACCCGTGGCCAGCTCCACAGACGAATCTTGAACTGTGGCGGCACGTCCACCTCCGCCACCCCACCTAGCAAACCCATCTCAGCACCCGATACTGCACCCACCTCTCCCACCACACCCAATCTTCAGCCAACCTCGGCCGACTGTGGACCAGCCGAGACGAGGAAGGCTACTCCTGCCCCCACCTCTCCTCCCCGTGTCCCCACACCTGCGGCAACCTGACCTCCCACTTTCCCCAATCCTACCCCTCAGAACACACCACTCCCTCCATCCCGATCCTCGTCAACCTCTTCCAAGGTTTCCCTCAACCTTTCTAGGACCAACCCTCCACCTGCCGCTGGATCCCCCATCCCCGACTCCCGTCAGAAACCTCCCGTCTCCTATGCCAACTCCACCCAGCAATGACTCCAGGCGCATCTTTACGTAAGTAAAACTGTGCCTAATCTTTTCAGGGTCCTGGCGGAGTCCGATATCCAGCACCCCAATGACGGTTACACACTTTCCCGGGCGCCCATCTCCAAGGACTTTATGACCCGAACCAGGACGGAGGGGATTATGGGAACCTGGTACGGTATTTGCGTGCTAGAGGAGTGAACTGTCACCTCACAACCCAGCCACAGAACCAAACTTATAGAGCGGTCATAAAACAACTGTTTTATGATGGGGCCGAGGATGCGGTGCATGCACAGCTGGTATCCATGGGACTGTCGGTGGGGCGCGTAACGCAGCTTAGGCGCTATAACAGGACCCGTACTCCTCTACCGATCTACCTGGTAGAGACCACCATTGAGGACGACTTCCAGAGATTGCAAACCCTTGGCATGGTCTTACACTTACGCCTCAAGATAGAGCCCTATAGGTGACCCCTAATCCCCAGCAGTGCAACCGCTGCCAGCAGCTGGGGCATCCGGCCGCGAGATGTATGGCCAGAAGGGTGGTGTGCTCAAAGTGCACCGGCGACCATGAGTCGGTGACTTGCTCTGTCCCGCCTCCTGAGAGAAGGTGTACTCTCTGCGCGGTAGAGGGTCACAGGACTCGTTACCCGCCTTGCGGAGAGCATTAGAAGCAGTTAGCCCTGATGCGCAACCTACAGACAGGTGGGTGGGGTGGTGTTCGTACGACTGGCGCCGAGAGTTGCACTGCCGCAGGCGGCCAGAGCTTGGGTTCAGTCGCTTGGCCGACAGGGAAAGGCTGTGGCTGGCGTGCCTGCTAGGTGTTATGGGGAGTCTACGGTGCGAAAACCTGAGGTGCGGAAAAGCCGTGTCGAGGACCCGCGGCGTCAGAACCAGAGGTCCCTCTACAAAGAGATGCGGCGAACGGGGATGGCTACGGGAGAAGCAGTCGACATATCCCGCACATCTTAGGTCTGCTGGTGGAACGTCCATCGGGAGGGGACGTCCATTCTGTCAACATACGCGGATATCTTTCAGCTCTTAGCAGATCCAGACATTTTAAATGGACCATAGACAGACGCTCAACGTAATCACCTGGAACGCCAGAGGCATCAAACGACGAAAGACTGAACTGACTTCTTAAATAAAAATCAGATACATGTAGTCTTACTTAACGAAACTCACTTTAAAAACACGGGTAGGCTTAAGTTGCCGGGCTATTTAGTCTACCGAAACGATAGAGACAGGCATGGGGGGGGGGGCCAGCACTTGTAATAAAACGCAACATAGAGCACAGCCTTGCCCCAATTCCCCAGCTACGTAGGCTGTATGCCACAGGAGCCTTTGTTACATTTAACAAAGACAGGGTGTTAATTGTAGCGGCATATAATCCTCCAGGCCCCCTTGACACCACAGAACTTGACTCTCTCCTGCAACTAAGCAACCGTATCATAATAGCGGGAGACCTATATGCAAAACACCAAATTTGGAACTGCAACGAAACGAATGCAGCAGGCAACGCACTATTAAGGCACGAATCCCCCCTTCCAAAGAACTCAAAGACCGGATATCCTAGATATCACCATTACCAGGCATATTCCTCAAAGAATAAACCTTAATGTTAAAAATTAGTTATCCTCTGACCACCTTCCCCTAATAATATTCTTAGAGGAACCATTGGAACAAGTAACGCCTGCTCCAAGACATAACTACAACAGGGCATGCTTGAACCTTTTTGAAAGGCACAGTGAGGGATAATCTGCCGTATGCGAACATAATCACACATGCGGAACTAAATCACATGATAGCACAGCTAGAGCAAACTATTCAGTTTGCTATCAACACAGCCGTACCCATGCAGCGCCCCAAAAGCAGCACTCAAGCGCTACCAATGGACATAAAGGCGCTCTCAGCTGAGCGAAACCGCGCCAGGCGAAAATGGCAGAAAACTCGCCACCTTGTCCATCCCGAAAGATTTAGTAATCTGAAAGCCCAGGTCAGGGAATACAAAACACCCTAGTCAACCTTGATAATGAAACAAACACGGTCTGACGTATTGTAAGATGCCTTACAAAAGAGAAATTCCAAATACTTCCCCTCCGTTACAATGGAAGGATTGCCACAACAGACGCGGAAAAGGCCAACGCGTTTGCTGATGTGCGCGAGGAGACATTAGCTCCAAGCACAACGCCTCGTATCCCAGAATAAACGAAGACACGGAACGTAAAACGTCTCACATACATAACATGGCAACGCACTGCCAGATTCGCAAGACATGCCCAGACGAAATTACATGGCTAATCAGGCTCCTGCAACAAAGGAAGGCACCGGGACCAGAAAAAATTCCCAACATAGCGCTACAAAATCTGCGGAACGAAGCGGTTGAAGTCCTCAGTGCAATGTACAACTACGTCCTAACGCGCGGATATTTACCGGAAAGATGAAAGCTGGCGCATATACACCACTTTCCAAAGCAGCACAAGGACACATACAGACCAAACAATTACAGGACAATTAGCCTATTAAACACACTAGGCAAATTACTAGAAAAAGTCATCCACAAATGACTAAATAAATTCCTCGCTAAACACAATTTGCTCATGCCGGAACAATTTGGCTTTAGAGCAAAACACTCCACAACACACCAACTGCTGAGGACAATAGAAAACATGAGATAGCTATGGCTTTAATATCCGAAAATCAACCGCAGCCCTACTGCTTGACATTGAACGGGCTTTTGACCGGGTATTGCACGCGGGCCTACTCAAGAAACTGCAAACTTACAATGTGCCTGACACTTAACCAAACTAATAGCGAACTACCTGAAAGATCGTCAGTTTCAGTCGCTTGTAAACGCAGAACGGCCAACATGTCGCCCAATCAGAGCAGGAGTCCCCCGAAAGAAGTATATTGGGGCCGACACTGTTCAAAATTTACATAAATGACATACCAACAGTGGCAAATACATACCGTTACGTATATGCCGATGACACCACAATGATGGCACAGTCGGGAAAAACAGAATTCTTACGCAGGAGGCTCCAGAACGCACTGGAAAACTGGCTGACAAACTGGAGAATTAAGGTAAACCCTCCTAAAAGCCAGACCATAATATTCAGAAAGAGGATAACCCATAAATATGCGAGACATCAGCTTCGACCACTGCTTCTGTTCGGGCAGGAAATTAACTGGACCGACACAGTAACGTGGCTAGGGGTAAAAATGGACCAGGACCTAACATGGAAGATCCATATCTTCTACGTAAGGAATAAGGCCAATGCCCAATTGGGCAAGCTATACCCCCTAATAAACTTAAATAGCGTACTTAACATGAACAAAGGGCTGACACTATAAAACCTTGATCACTCTTTTTTTTTTTTTTTTTTTTTTTTTTTAAATTAACGTCCTCCAACATTGTGTCATATCGGACGAATGAATGAAATGAAATGGGTGAAATGATGCTCAAATGAGTCCAAGGTCCATGGAGCTTTAAGTTACCCGACATTTGTCTTCTCAGGGTAGGAAAACCTCGGAATAAAGCCTTACCCGGATAACTTACCCTAAGCGAGATTCGAACTCGCGACCTCTTGAACGTGAGGCAGACACGCTAGCCATCACGCTACCGAGGCGGGCCGGAGACCCATACTCACCTACGTCGCGCCGGTGTGGGGATATGCCGCTCCGACGCACATCAAACGTTTAAAAACATTCCAGAACACAGTTTTACGCATTATTGCACACATTCCAAGAATCGCACCTTCAGATGTGCTGCATGAGGAAATGAAAATACATACCATCGGACAATTCATAAAGAAATTAGCTACCGACGCCTACTCGAAACTCGCAAAACACTTTCTCTATTCGACCGAAACTTAACTAACGCAAACATTGACGATGAAGTACAAGACTTTCTGGGCAGCCTCCTCCAAAACTAATAAGACACAGACAGTAGGCATCACCAACCTACTGACCTCTCACTCTTCACTGTTACAGGAAATCCAGCCCCTACGGGGCCTCCGAAGACCTAGCACTACCCATCCAAGGCGGATCTGGGGAGATGGAGGCCTCCCCATAAGCCTCACGGGCGCAGCTAGTTACCCCCGTGTGTATAAGATGACAACGGCGCTGACCTGAACCCGCACCTGATGAGCAAGAATTCCTTGCAAAACTAGGATAAGGCTGACGGCCGGGAAACCTCCACCTGGCGATAATGTTCTACCATGACGTCAAATAAAATTGCAAGCATATACCTCATAGGTTAAGCCATGCTCCAAAATACATAACTACAAAAGTAGACGCATAATGATGAAAAAACTACCATTTAACATATTAAATTTGTATTTACTTGCATATAATGTATCTATTGCAGACTTAACAGGGGTCTCGTACGGGACCCGACAATGATAGCATGTAAAATATGTAGCTAAAACAGACAACATACGTATGTGTATGGATGTGTGTGTGTGTGTGTGTGTGTGTGTGTGTGTGTGTGTGTGTGTGTGTGTGTGTATGCATACATCCTTTACCTTTACCTATCGTTGCCTATCATCACCCTCGAGCACTCTAGTGCTGTAGCCAGGGCACTCTGTCATAGTTACAGCCTAGAACCTTATCCCTTGCTCGCTCCCACCCACCGGGCGGCAGCATGCAAACCTAACGCAGACTAACGCGAGTGCTATGCGGGACCGCACAAAGTCAGTCCTAAAGTATCCTCTCAAAATTCAACGAAATTCCTATCCGGTGGAGGTATTTTAGTCGAGTAGTGCCAGAATACGAAGCCGACATACCCCACTGTGCCCTCCAACACAGTGGGAATGCATAAATGGATTTTTCCTCCACTCGAAAAAAAATGCGCAGTAGACTTCCGTGGTAGTGACGTCAGCTGGTGTAGCCGGCTAGTACTTGCTCTGTTTGAAGTGATAGTATAACTCGTTTTAGAACACTGAAATATTTAAATGACAGTGTTTGTGAGGACTAGTAGTAGTGTAGCTGGCTTTAGAGCACTGAAATGTTTAAATGAAAGCTTTGGTGTGAGTCACCTACGTTCAATAGCAGTATATGTTTTGGAGTCAAAATGTAATCAACAGGTAATTGAGCATTGTTTTTCTCAAATCAGAGGTCTAGATAGATTTCATGATCATTCCTTACCAGCTACCATGAGTCAGAGAATAAAATCCTAGCTTTATGGACGCAATTGTTCCGAGATTGCACGGAATACTAGCGTTATATTAAGTGCAACGATGATCAGCGAAATTGAAAGTGACGATAAAATAATAGGCAATAGAAGTAGGGGCAGAAGAAAGGAATTTAGTTATGAGACCAGCAGGAATATTAGGATTATGAGTTCTTTTCCTGTGTTAACCATCTTATTGAATAACTAGATCAAATATAAAAAAACAAGCAGTAACACAGGCACAACTTCCCAAAATATGCAACTTTTAGAAATGTTGGCAGGCTATGTGGCATATAGTTTAAGAGCATCAAAACCAGATTAAATATCTCCCTTTCGTTTAACTCAGATTGATGGACGTCTGCGTGCGTATCGTCGTCATGGTGAGCGTTACGATGAACCTACAGTCCAAGAAATTGACAGATTTGGCGCTGGCTCAGTCATGCTGTGGGGGGCGGGGGGCATCATATCGATGGTAAAATTGATCTTGTGGTAGTCCTCAGATGGCGACAAAGTGCTGCCAGGAACATTGCTGAAATTGTACTGGATCACGTTATGCCTGTTGTAGTTGGGATGGGGCTCGAGTTCGTATTGCAACAAGACAATGCAAGAGTCCATACAGCTGGTACCACTACGGTCATCTTACTGAATCTCCAGATACAGACAATGAACTGACCTGCTATGAGTGCAGACCTCAGTCCCATAGAGTATTTGTGGGATATGCTATGCAATGTCTGGAAGCATCCTATAGCTCCTGAGACTCTTCAAGAACTTGCAGATGTCCTCACTCTAGAATGGGAGAACACCCCACAAAGATATCTGCAAAGTATCAGAGTCATGCCTTGAAAGTGTGCAACAATAATAAATGCCTGTGGGGGCCATACAAGATACTGAAATAACTTCTTTTGTTGCTATTTTGATTCAATGAAAAGATCATGCACTGTTATTTTCTGCATTCTGCTTAACTTCTGCTTAGAGTAGCCAAGTTCCTTATGGGAAGTAAACATGGTTTGTGTTATTGTTAATTAAAGGTTAGTTAAGAAAATTATTGTATGGTCACAATAAATACCAGTACAAAAATACACTCGAACAAAATCTTGTCCCTCAAATTATTTTGAGCAGCGTATATGAAATAGTTTGCAAATATTTCAGAAGTTTTACCAGGAATGGACTGAAATTCTAAAACCTTGGCTTTCACTCCTCATTCTAATACCTCATATCCCAGGGAGCAAGTTTATTTGCCTATCTGTCAGAAGTACCTATTGTTAGTGTCACAACATTTGATGCAGTTCTTTAAGTTCCATCGGTACGATCAAATTTGTAACAATAACCTCAGGCTCCGAATTTAGGTTCAAAGAATCTTAATATTAATTTAAAAAAACAATCTGCAATTTTGAAACGTAAATCGTGAGTGGGAGTGTGAAACGCTCAAGTGGCTTCTTCAGCAGCAATTACAAGCCTCTGTCAGGGTATCGGCACGTTTAAATACAACGAAATTCCTGAAGCATAAATTGTAGTTAACTCTACCTTATACTTTGTAGTTTCGATACAAACTTCGATGTCCGACTGACCGCCGTGAGATACTATAACTTCAAACAGTATTCAAATTTTGCTCTGTCCTAAGCTAAGCTTATAAGGTGGTGGTGGTGGTGGCGGCGGCGGCGGCGGTGGCGGCGGTGTAGGCGGCGGCGGTGGCGGTGGTGGCGGCGGTGGTGATGTTGGTGGTGGTGTTGGTGTTGGTGGTGGTCGTGGTGCTGGTGGTGGTGGTAATGGTGGTGGTGTTGGTGGTCGTGGTCGTGGTGGTGTTGGTAGTGTTGGTGTTGGTGGTTGTGCTGGTGGTGGTGTTAGTGGTCGTGGTGCTGGTGTTGGTGTTGGTGGTCGTGGTGCTGGTGGTCATGGTGGTGGTGATGGTGGTGGTAGTGGTGGCGGTGGTGGTGGTGTTGGTAGTCGTGGTGCTGGTGGTGTTGGTAGTCGTGGTGCTGGTGGTGGTGGTGGTGGTGACGGTGGTGGTGGTGGTGACGGTGGTGGTGGTGGTGACGGTGGTGGTGTTGGTGGTGTTGGTGGTCGTGGTGGTGATGGTCGTGGTGTTGGTGGTCGTGGTGGTGGTCGTGGTGGTGGTGTTAGTGGTGGTGGTGGTGATGATGAATTATTAATAAGGGAAGAGGACACCGTGCATTGTTTGGTCATTCATGATAAATGATTATCACTGTATTTGGATACAGGTATATGTTACCACAAGGATCTAATTGTCAATATTGACATGAGCCAATCCTAGCATTTATGTTGCATTTTACACTTAATACGCTTCAAACCGGCCCGCACTACTGGAACAAATCAGTACAATCCGCTAAGGCGAGTTATTGTAAGTTTCAGAAAGTTTTCAAAGTGTATGTGTTGATCAGTCTAATAAGAACTGTACTTCAACCTTTGTAAGTAATGCAGTTCATATTTCCTTGTGATAGCTTATTAAGTTAAGGAGAAGCAGTGCGTCTGACATATTTTAACTATTTCAGTAAAAATGTATAAGATTTGGGACGGATAGACCAAACTGAAAAATTCAAAGCCACAGCTAAAATTTGAATTACGGATCTTTGGTGTTGCATGCCATTTCTCTAACCAACTAAGTTATCTTGGCAACGTGTAAAGAAGTAATTTCTTGTTGACTAGTCCTAGTTAAAAGGAGAATTAATAACTATTTTAGATCCCTTTAGCCGCTGTTCAATTCTAGAATGTGCAGTAGTTTATACAGGTTAATCACGTCAGGTAAGCTAACGAACATATACATTTGGAATTACGCATTTAGCTTTTGTCAATAAAAAGATGAAAAAACATTGGTGTTTGTCGTGCCAATGGATATGATCTACTGAGTAACTGCTTTAATAAGACAGTACCTCTTAGATTTAGTATTATATTAGAACTCACACGAGGCCAAGATTAAATGCTGGTCCATGATGTGGACAGTTGCCCACAAAATGAACTTTGTTTTCTGGTGCTGAATTGCATGAATTCAATAAATTTAACTGAATTTAATACATTTAAGGTAAGCATTAATCTTGAACATTGAAATTCCATCTCAATAAAAAGTAAAAGTTTGCCATGGTTTAAGTCGTTTTTGCTAGAACTACAAAATCACCTTTCCGATCCTCACTAGGATGATATGCTAGATATACACGATGTCCTGGGATTTAAAAACCCATGTTAAAAGCCAATTTATTCTCCGTAGAGAGAAAAACATTTCGTCGTCGTCATCGGCATCGTCATCAATTGCATGGATTGAAATTGTCAACTTGTTCCGTCGTTTAGAATACAAGTTCTATTCAATGAAAAACTGAAGCTTTTAACAGTGAAGCAACAGAATCTAAAATAAAAACAAACTTAGCTTTACTTATCTTAGTTTGGGAAAATATATTCATTTTAAAAATACAGGAACCGCGTTATGAATTTTGAAATACCTCCGATAGATGTATTTATAGGTTTTAGTTTCCAGAGGTTGACGACACACAAAAATATTAAATCGGTGAGCCTCTGTAGCTATGGTTATTGTTTTTAAATAGACCACTCAGAATGTGGTGGATCATTACTAAACAATTGTCTGGAATGTTAAAGAACTGACAACATTACTAAGATAAGTGAAAACTTTAGTCCCTAAGTTTGTTTTTTGTTTTATACTAGTTCCATGTTCTTCACGATTCTTCTTCCATTTTGGTCTGCAGTTACAAATAATTCTGATTATTCTCCCCTCGGAAATCCTTATCTATTAGATTTTGGCGTTTTTCTCTATATTGTTTGATAATTTCATTAACACCTAAAATTTTAATTCTCACCTATTTTCTTCACTTTAATGTGATCTAGAAGTGTTTACCCAGTGTTCTAAATAATTTCTAAATAATTTCATTTCTGTTGAGTATGTTCTTCTATGGCCAGTAGTTTTTAAACTTCGTATTTCTTCCAGGTCGAATTTTGGCGAGCGCTTTTGAAGGCCTTTTTGCCTTCATCTTCACTTGGCGAACTGAGATGAGCCTCGCTGAACATGACTCGAAGATCTGGGGATCTGGGGACTGGATGTATCACCAGGCAATGGACCTAGAGACCTCTGGAACAACTGTGGGATTGCTTCTTCTGCCTTCAGTTGTTGGTTTTAATAATTTCAGAATGGGATCAAGTGCCGGTATTTCAAAATTAAAAATTTCAATCCAGTTGAAGACAATGAAGATTTTTTTCCCAAATATCTAAATGTGACGACAATTGAACTGTGTTTAGAAGTTTAATATCTTGACCTATTTCATGGTTACAACCCCAGAAATGGTTAGCAATTGCAAATTTATTCAGTTGTTACAATTTAATATCCCTCGAGTCTAGTTCTCAAATTCTTTTTTGTTCTTCGAATGCAATCTTGGCAATTAATTTGGTAACTCTCGGATTACTTACTCCATCAATATTTGGCAACAAAGTCGAAGACGATACACCAAGTGATGGGCATATAACCGATTGCGATGCAGACTTTTAGTGTAGCTGAATTACTCTTCGCAATACATGTAGAGGTATAGCCATTCTTATACAAACTATTCTTGCTAATGCATATTTCTCTATTTAATTGTAATGGAATAAGGATTTTATTGCATTGCGAATTTTCTTGTAGGTGCAAGGGGAATATAGGAATACAGTAGGCTTTAAGCGATAGTGAAATGTTTTAAGAGCTCGTTGCTATGCGATGCCTTTGAAATTCCATCCTCTTTGCAAGGCCAAGAGATAAAACACTAATAACATATTTCTATTTTGAGAAAAGTATGAGTATTGGCAACTGCAAAGAAATTATAAGAATATCTCGGAAATGGTTCGTTCTAAAGAAAACGCAACATTTCACATAAATTGTGTATCTTAACGAGATCCACATGTTTTATTTAGTAAGCCTTTGTGTGTCTCTTACTGTTTACCGTTAAACAAAAGTGATTCAGAATAATGAGGTCCTCTGAGGAAATTCTCAGAAAGTTCAAGGTATAACTTGGAAACTGCCGTGAGATACCTGTTAGTGTCCGTCACGGGATACTGACTATCTGTCCCTCCGATTGAAGGAGGGGAGTGGGGAACAGTCGCTCATTACGTAAGCGTCTTCAAAGAGACGAGGTTGGACTTGCTGGTATATCACCCTGATTTCCTAAGGCGGCATTTAAAGCCAGTCTATAGAATATGAGTACAAACAGCTGATGTTATTACACAATATTTCATCATAAATGCATACACTTTCATTGTAAGGTTACCTCTATGTACATGGCGAAGGTTAGCTTACAGACTGTTATTAGGTTCTTGAAGGCAGTGAAACACACCAGCCATGTTCTGAAGAGGTCGATCAACTCGTTACTGAACGAGCTCCTACAACCCTCCAGTGCCCTCTAAGAATTTTCTTTCACGTTCGAAACTACGGCATGATAAAAAAGGGGGCTGCAAGTGGCTGTGTCGATACACACTGTTTGCTGTACAATCGATAATGCTGTCCTAGATTTTAAACCCGCCTGGTCTAAATGCCCGATCGTCGCGCAGTTTCCCTCCCTACATGAGAGTGAGTGAGTGAATGATTGATGAGGTTAGGTTGGCTGCCCGCAAACACCATCTCACTTGATCATCATTAGCTTTAAATAGGTTAAAACTGCTTAACAATACTATAACATTAACACACTTCAGGGCGCAGCGCAATACGTTCATCTTAGAACCAAACCAACTTATAAAAACATTGATCATTAGTATCTATACTGTCGACCATCCAGAAGAACCCCTCAGATGAATAAGATTCATAGTTAAACACTGCATTACTGAACCAAGCATAGCTTTCCAAATTTCCGATAATGGATGCCTCCCGAAATCAACTCTTTTCTGTAAAGACCTAACATCATCAAAAGTATGCTATACCAAATATTAATTTTATTGAGTAAATGTTTTGCTTTTCTCTACTATATATAGCAAGTAGGCGCATTATTACATTCCATCGAAAAATTCTATGTCGAGATTTCACTAGAAATATATGTTTTGAGAACCCCCGAATCCAAGAATAAAGCATTTAAAAAAAAAGTCGGCGCGCGCATGTGTCGGTCAATCTGTCTGTCTGTCTATCTGTCTGTGCACAGCATAGCTCAAAAACGTAATATCACTTGGAAACCAAAGTTGGTATTTTAAGTTTAGTATTTTTCAAGGATACGACACGCCTAAACTCTTCCATCACAAACTACCCCTTACATTGAACATTTTTCGAAAATTTTGATTTTCTCAAAAATGGCTCATAGCTCACGTATATTTACTCTCTATTTACTCCTGATGACTTTTGCACTATTGGTAAACCGTACGAGATAGAGCAAATTTTACTGTAAAAAATCTAGATCTCGTTAAAACACACAAGTTATGTCCACATGCA
Organism: Tenodera sinensis; assembly: GCA_030765045.1. Lineage (NCBI taxonomy): Eukaryota > Metazoa > Arthropoda > Insecta > Mantodea > Mantidae > Tenodera > Tenodera sinensis. The sequence goes on from CM060967.1 coordinate 75,426,446, forward strand.
TTTTTAAGGAGTGAACCATTTAGGAGATATTCCTTGTTATTTGTATGAGTTTTCCTATACTTAAACTTTTCTCAAATGGAAGGTCGTTATTCACTTTTTATCTCTTTGTCGTGCAAAGAGAATGGTATTTCAAAGTCTTCATACAGCGTCCAGCTTTAAAAGACTATCGCTCAAAGGCTAGCAATAAGATAATTTCTGCAAATGTTTATCTCGACTAACAAAGATAAAGGAATAAGAGTTTGTAAGAGTAAAGAAGGTCATGTGAGTGCAACACATCAGACTTTTAAACATTGTACCTATAGGTGTCCTGAGCTCGTGTGTTAGTGAATCCTTCAGGGAACTACATATTACACCCAAGTGACTTACTGCATGTAATCAGTTGTAGTATGCATCACCAATGGACAAATCTTCGTGACAAAGTGAAGAAAATAAGAAGTCATAGTGTGATAGGTAAAACTAATGTATTACATAATACTTAAAACCATATTGCAAAACTAGCAACGATTAGAAGATAATTCTGGATATAACTGCATATCATAAACGGGTAAATTACTCTTGTTCCTATCACAGAAACCATGGTTGACGCAAAATTTAATGGCGGGTGACTTGCCGCGCCTTGCGGTGTTGTGCAATTAAACACGCCCATTATACTGTGCTGTAAAGCCGGTGATATAAATGTCATTTGCACCCACAAAATGTATTTGCACAACAGCAAAGAGAATACTAATAGTCAACTACTAGCCACCGTTAAATGTTGCGTTTGCCATAATGTAAAAATATGGAGTAAACTGGGAATAAGATATGGAAATGCTGTGGGCTATCACAACGTCTCCTAGAGAAAGAAGGCCTGAGCATTAAAACAAGATGGCCATCTTTGTTGGCTCTTGGCTGTAGGAGCAGTAGATGTTTTGTCATTAAAATTGTTAGGATGTACTATTTACCTTTTGTTCAACAACTCATGGTCCCTGGCAGGTATGCAGCGAGTGAGTACCTCAGTACACAATTCCAGGTACACAGCAATATCTGAAGCCGGAGTCGTGCTTCTAGTTGCGCTTACGATGGTAGTGCAACCTTGAATGTGTGTTCACGCTAATTAAAGCAAAGAAGTTGCTCAAAATAGCGAAACATTATTGAAAAGGTAGAATCAGACTGAAAAATGCAATGCTATTGCTGAAATTTGCGCCACGGATCTTCCGGTTGCTCTAACCACTGAGCTACCGTAGCAACATGTGGGTACGACATTAAATTCTTCAACTGGCTTGAATTTTTCCCGGTAAACCACAAGGGTATTACAAATTCATATGATATAGATTATCCTATTGGTGACTTACAGTGTTGTAAGTACTTAAGTCCCGGGTTTCATAGTTTAACCAAATACAATGTCAATCAATGGATATTAATTGTTGTTTCACACTGGGCGTGTGTAGAGCAAAGATTGGAAAGGTATAATCTGACAATGTATGGCTTATTGAATCATCAATTTGACGTTCACAGTACTCATGCATAGGTATTCGAACCGACAGATCTAAAAGTGTAGTTCTGGTGAAATCGTTATTTGGATATAAAGCAAAATAAAACACCCCCGCTGACTTAATTAAATGCTCGAGAAAGTAACAAGGACTGAATCGCAAGTCATTTTCTGTGATTAATAAATGTAGAACCCTGCTAAGTTGGTCTCTTAGAGTAACAATATTGCAAGAGAATTATAAAGAAATTTCACAGGTAGATAATGGAGAAGTTGGTTTAATTTATCAAAGCTCCTTCATGTCTCTAAAAATAGTAGCTTCCAATGAGTCAATTACTATTAACAATGCTTCAGATGCTCATTATTATTATCATCATCATCATTATTATTATTATTATTATTATTATTATTATTATTATTATTATTATTATTATTATTATTATTATTATTATTATTATTATTACTATTACTATTATCATCATCATCGTCGTCATTACCATCATCGTCAAAAACAAATTAGCATACCGTTTTGACATCTTCTGCAATTAATGGCACCGCATACCAGCTCACCTGAAACGAAACGAAAAGTTATTACAATTATTTAAATATCACAAAATTAGTATAACATTTAAGGAAATATTCAGTAATATATTCAGTCTTGAAACATAGTATACATTTGGGTTAAGCCGTGTGCGAAGGAAATCTGAAAGATACACACTTTTTACGCGACACAAACTATCCCCGCTTAGAAACCATTTTTACACTTGTAAGTTTGTAGGATTTTCAATGATAGTCTTAAATGCTACTTCAATAAATATTAATGAAAGCAGCAAACACATTTACAATTTACAACACATTAACTACAATTGTACCAATATTCTAACGTTTTTACTATAAATAATAATTTAACACAAGCAGGAGCTTGAAAATAAAAGTGGTAACCGTAGAATATGTGGAGTGAATCGAAACAGATTTAAAATCGCAACCTATGAAATTTGTAAAAATATATCGTCACTCACGTTCAAGGAGTTTATACAGACTCACTGCCATATCTTGCAAATAGTACATATATTGAATAATGTAGTAACTTGCAAGGTAGAAAATTTCCTGGTTTATATATATTATCTATATTATTATGTGAACTGGTGAGGAACTCATAAGCTACATCTAATAATCTCGAAAGCACCTAGACCTCGGTTACCAGAAGTTATAGCATGTTATCCCTAGCTAGACCATGGAGAACAACACCTAGACCAGGATACTCCAGGGTAAGACATAGGAGTATTATGTTTGATATTGTAACAAAATGTAAGAGAAAGTAAGATACTCGTATTATTTTATAGCGTATTAAGTATTTTTTCTTTAAAGGCCATAACTTTGGTTTTATTTTGTGATATTTTCAGGTTACTTATATACCTTGCTTTTTAAGTCCAAACAATATACAGCAATTTGTAAATCATCTTCTGTCTTATCTATAATTATTCGGTCATCAGCAAATAGGAAAGCGCCTAAATATGTATTTTAGGTGTCAATTTTACTCCTAAATTCACCTCTTGCTTCCATTGCCTAACAATTCGTCAATATATATGCTCAATAAAGTGGGCGAAAGACTACTTCCTTGTCTTACTCCTCTATTTTGAATAAAGATATGGCGTTTAATTCCTTCCCTGGATATTCTCATACGCCACAAGACCAGAAGCCAGTGGCATTTATTAATGCAAGGAGAGATAACCTTCTATGTTCTTGAGTGCCCGATGTGTCTGTCAAAGTCCGTAACGTTTACTGAAAATGAACCCGCTCGAGGATGTTGGACTTGCGAAGACTCCTGCGTATCACGTGGAAAATATTTATTACATTAGAAAGAACCAATAATTCTTGTCACTCGGGGCTACCAATCTGACTGCTGGCCTTACCCACTTACGACGTGACCAGCTTCACGCATCCCACAACCAAACTTGGCCGAGTCCGCTGCCTGTCGCAGCTCCTCACTTTCCTCGCGATGAAGAGTGAGCACCCATACTTAATCGTGACTTAAAATTCGCACCCCTATGGCTGGGATCGAACCGGGTTGCATCCTGTGACCGACCCGGCACCAGAGTCGAATGATCCAGCCCACTGTGCCGGACACAGGACAGATTCGCAAAACAAATACTAAATAATATCTCATAATAATCCTTCAACACTCAAAAATATTCTTAACTATGAGAAAGAATATTATTTTCTGCAAAATTTGATCTGGATTAACATGCAGTGTATAAATAAAAATTTGTAAAAACTGTTTGCAGAAGCTATAGAAATAGAAATATTCCTGGATAGAGTAACCTCATGAATGTAACAAATCCGATTTATTCAATGTTTATTCTTCGCGATCATGTAAAGAGCGTTGAATTTCAAAACCATAATTTGGTTATCTGCTTTTTATACATCTGATTATCCCTTTAGCCGACCCACAACAAACGATATGTGTAAATTTACAATTATTATTAAAAGTTCAGCGTTCTTTCTTACTTTTGGCTATTGGTTGAGTTGTTGCCTCAACAATTGAAAGCCACTTGTAAAAACGTGATGTAATTAAATAAGTAATTGATATACTTATTTAATTACGGAAGTGCCACTGCAGGTTATTGCAGTATGATTTGGAGAGATTGAGAAAATTTGTTTGAAGAGGCGCCACTCAATCCTCCTGACACTTATAGTTAACTTAGCATGTAAAAATCCTCTTCTTCTCGTTCAATTGCTAAGTCGTTATTACTTGTTCAGTAGCTTTGCCTGGCCAGAGACTGCTAGAAAGGGCGTGGAATCACTTACAAAGGGTTTTTAAGCTACTAATTAGAACAAGTTTGAGTAGGAAGTAATGATGCAACTTTATTGTATACGAGGCACAAAGGAATTTAAATATTACAATTACAACACGCACATAATTTGACGAAGATTGCAGTTTATAGCTTTACCGAGATTTTTAATTTATGTATGAGTCGCCGCGCACAAGCCAAAAGTTTAATTCACTAGGATGAGAGCCGAAATAATCTTGAGGTTAATTTAGCCTACTCTATGATGAGCCGAAATAGTTTCTTGAAGTAAAATTTTTCCTATTCTACGCAAATGTTGCCAAATAATTCTTGATGTGAATTTAGCCTATCAATTTCCAAATGTACTTACTTATTTCGCGCGTGTTCTACGTACTGTCTCGGTGTAATATTTGACGACTGTTCCGTTCGTGTGTTGGATAGCGACTCCTCGGTCCGTGTGTTGGATGACGACTCTGGTTCGTGTGTTGGATGACGACTCTTTCGTTCCATACAGGCATCCGAAAGACACATTCGGTTCCCCTCCACATAACAATTTTGAGTTTCACTCATTGGAGCGGGTTCTGCTGATTATTTCAAATGTGTGTAGTTCTAAATTTTCTGATTGGCCCTTATCGTTGGACCAGACGAAACTTCGCCGCTGGAATGCCATATCCTGCCCCCTTGCGGTAGCGTTTCGAACAAGCTTGATTGACAGTTTTACGATTTTTCTCTGACAAAGAAATAATCCTTCCTCACAATGGAGCTTACGATTTGGCTGGCGTCAGTTTGTCGCCAGTTCAAGCAGAACTAATTCGGGTCAAAGACTTCATGTAGTGTCTCTGAAGCGAAATCTTTTCAACTTTTACCCATAAACTGCATTCTACGTGCGTTATTTCTTATTATTTTAAATATATACACTAACATTTGCTTATTTACATGTACACGTTTATACAATAATGTATATTAATCTTAACACTTGCCCTGTGAGTGGTTCTAAAATAAAAGAATGCTGGAACTTATCATGTTTTATAACGTTAATTTAATTTTATCTCGGGCACGGTATAATTACCGTCTCAAAAGTTTAACTGGATTAACAAGTTGTAGCAGTACATTGCAGAACAGGAGCATACAAATTTATATATGAGAGCATCTCGTGAAAGTTATTACATCGAAGCCTAAGGACTATGAATTACAACGACTCACTATACTCGGGTGGTATTACAAAGTTTGCTACGTCCTTCCGTTTGGGCACATAATGTAATTATAATATAACATAAATTAATTTGGTATTTGCATAGTAAATGAAGACAAATTAATGAGTAATGTATCCTCTGCTCTCTAAAATAACAAAAGTCCATGAAACCCCAACTCCAATGGGATATGCTAGTTTCTGTGTGCAACAAATACAAACTATTCTTACAAACACTGTTTAGTTAATGTCAATCCAGAAAGAAATTTATGGAAATGATGTTATTATCGCTATAATATTTCCTTATGGCTATAATGACAATACACTAAGCTTAAGAGATAGTCAAATCTGTGAAGAACTGGTCGCTATGGAATGTCTTTGACGCTCCATTCTCTTTAAGTGACCAGAACACATAAAAACGAATAGACTTGCTACTTGATAAAACAAGAAATTATCTCAAAAATTGTTACCTGCACAAACCAATTTATTTTATATAAGTTGTGTGCTTTGATGAGATTTGCATTTTTTGGGAAGTAAGATACAAAAAGCGATATCGCTATGCAAAAGTAATGCAGAATGAAGAGGATTTCAGCAGCATTCCCAAAAACCGAAGGTATAGTTTTCATTTGTCATAAAAATATCTTAAAACATGTTATTACAATCAAAATCATTACACACATTTAAGAGAAAATATAGGTTTTCGAAATTTTTCTCAGATAAAGAATAGCTTGGCTGGGGAGGTTTTCTTGAGATCTTCGTACCCTTTAAATACCACGTTTAGTCTATAATCAAATATTGCTTTGTTGCTTTTGCCGTTCACACACACACACACACACACGCACGCACGCATGCACACACACACACACACACACACACACACACACACACAGATGGAACTTCATATAGAAATGTTTTTTGTTATTCAGATGACCTCAAAACTTGTATTTCTAGTGAATCACATTTTTTAATTCCATTTCAGAAAAGTATAGATGTTTAAAAATTCAAACCAAAAGCAAGGAATATGTCAGAAGACGTTGACTCCACAAAAATAATTGGGGCACATACGTGTTCAGAAAATTACCCTAAATACCGTTGGGTAGTCTACACGTTGCGGCCCAAGCCATATGAGTTTTTAGAAGAAAATATGCTGCCATCGTACTGATATAAGTAAGTTTTATCATCAGACAGTTAATACAGAATATATGTATATCCCGGCTTTGGCCTTTGTACCCTTCTTGCTCTAAGGGTCCCACTTGAATTGGTGTTATTGAAGGTCTGCCGCGAGAATCTGCCTGCAGTAAAATCTGACCGCGGGACGCAACCCGTAAACCCTGAATGATTGGACAGAAAGTGGTTTAACAAGTTCTACAATTTTATGTAGGTGATAAGGCTTTGTCTATCTCTTACAGTTTACCAGTTAAGTAATATCTTCCAGAAGGAAGAGAATTTCAGATACTATTGTGCGGAATATTTGAGATATATGTTTCATTTCTCATGAATATATCTTACGTAAATGGTAATTTAATCAAAATCACTGGAAACAATTTTGAGAAAACCAAAGTTTTGAAAACGCTTTCCATATAAATCAGGGCTGCTGTTGAAGGGGAAATGGTCACACTTAGACTTCCCCTACCTTTATACCTAACCACGCTATCCTAGTCTATCTGACATAAACTAAGTCACAGCGATTGGGTCATAAATTTCGTAATTTCGTAATTATTTTGACAAGCTTTGTGTTAATTTTTATTATTTGACTGTAACACAATATGACTACTACAACAAGTCAATCATTGTTTCCTGATAGCACAGAAGTGCTTAAGTGCAAGCAGATAAGGAGATAAGGGGAGGTTGAAATCACCTCTTTCCACTCACTGGGTCAGAATGACTCAATTATCCGTGGTTACTGGCAGCACATTCTTATGTACAGAAAATCAAAGGTTCACTTATTCATATTCTAGCCTTGATTAACCCACAATGTTTCTGAGGATATTTTTGGCACGATTTACCTACGTTTCAGGAGGTCTTCAGCATTTGGTGCAAAAGATGAAGTGTGCAGTCTCAAAAGATAGGCAAGGTGATTGTCACTTACCTCGCTGCGATAATCACTTTTAATGTAATTCATTTTTTTAAATGTTTGTTCGCAGATATAAGTGGAGCCAAAGACTGTTATTAAACTAGATGCAAACAAACGTAAACTCGGATACTCACAGCAGGGCAGAGACCTAAATAATTCCCAACCTTCTTTCTCACAACATTGTATGGTCGTGGAATTCTGCACTGCAAGTAGTTTCATATTTTGTAGCTCGTGTGAAGCCTCACTACATGGAAACTTCAAAAGTGCAAACTAATTGGATTTTGGTTTCAAATGTTTTTAAGCCTTCAAACTGAGAAGAGAATGTGTCATACAATTGCTTCAGAAGTTCGTCGCGTTTTTCCAGGAGAATAACCTTTATTGTGAGCACGGAGCGTAAGAAAGAGAATTGGCAACTACCGGTCTTACAAATCTTAACTTCATCGTCTTCATCTCGAAAACAAAAATATTTGTCCTTCCATTCAATTGTATGTATGTACTACCACTCCGCGCCATCCAGCTCTGATTAGCAGGTCTGGCTCTCCTTGCCTTGATCAGTGGTGCGGGGAAAATAAAATTTGTAGCGTGTGCTGCACGGTTAGTATCAAACAATTGTGCAAGCATCTATCAATTGTAATAATTTTGAAAAACCATGTGTTTATTTTTACTCTTTGGTTGCAATGCGTTATTACAATATGCCAATCAATTTTTGTCATGATTTGGAGATCTTTGGAGCTAGGAGCATGTTAGTATTCGGATGTAATCTTCGACAAACATTTGGTCGTTCGAAACTGAGCACTATGACTGCTTATCACTGCACATACCGCTGACCTGTCTGAATAACAAACGCAGGTCCGCGATGGCCAATCCGCTTCAGTTTACGTCATGTTGCTTGGAAAGCCTGAAAGTAGGGCTATGTACGATAGTGTGCTAAACTGCATGCTTGCTATAAACTTAAGTACCAAGTCAAGTACTTAACCGAGTTTTTGTTTTTGATTTATGCTGCTCACAGATAAACAAATACACACTAATGACGCCAGAGAGACACAAAGACCTTTGTCCTACTAATTTTTCAATGCTGTAACAAAGAGTGTAGGTATCGAAGTTTTGGATAGAATACAATACTTGCTCTACTTACTGTAAGTACATTAGAGAAAATAAAACTTATGAGTGGCACACCAACGACGAACTTCACAAACTCAAGTTGACTTTATTTAACTTTACTTTTTAATCGCAAATTTCCTATTCTTTCGAAAAGTTTCTGGAATTTTCATGAAAAAAGAATTAAAATTACCGCATGGAAGCAGGTCTTCCAACATTTACAAGAAATCCATGTCTCCAGCATCGGCCCATAACTACACATATGCTTTTGTGTCCATGGTATGAGGGCCACAGGACATGTTTGTAGAGGTCTTAACTCACCCACAGGGATTGCCATGCCTACATCCTTTTGCCAACCAACTTCACTTACACCCTTGTATGTCTCTCATCATTCATTTCTCATTCATTTGCTCCAATCTTTAACCTGTGTCATGTTGCCCTAATTGTGTGGGGAAGGGAAGTAACGTTTTTCTGTGGACTGTTTTGTACATTTTCTTGGTCTATCCTTATTGTTTGTTCCCTGCTGTAAGGCATAATTACAGTTGCACTTACGCAAGTCAACGAAGTCTCGTTTGCATTAAATTAAAGATCTGTTGGCGCAGCATTTTGTGTAGGCAGTTCTGCCATTCCTTATTTAGCGGTCTAACTCATTTTTAGAAGTTAAACCTTGTAGATTCAGGTACCTATTGAGCTATATGGCGCTGGTTCTAGACCAGCGTTTACCTCCCTCCACTACAGGTGGACTTTGCCCCTCTTAAACTCCCAGCCGAGTATTGTGTTGCAGTGGCGGGTTGGTTACATGCACGTTGCGTTTGATTTACGAAAGCGCTTTCAAATCCTATGCGATAAATATGTGTTCATTAGTAACTTCTTTGGTACTGTTTACGTTTAAAAAATCACAATAGAGCATAGCCTTAGAAGATCCACCAAGTAATCATCGCGTAACCTATTCCGATACAGTCTTTTAATATAGTTCAATTTGGAGAAATTCTGTTCACAAATATATGTAGAGCTATACTCACTTTTATACACGCTATTATTGCAAATGTTTATTTCTCCATCTACTATATTTTAATCGACAAGCATTTTCATGAAGTATCTTATTGCTAATTTCTTGTAGGTGCAAGGGGAATATGGGGATACAGTAGGCTTTAAGCGATAGTGAAATACTTTAAGAGCTGAGTGATATGCGATACCTTAAAATTTCGTTCTCTTTGCAAGGCCAAGAGATAAAAACACGAATGACATTATTTCACAAAAGTATCAGTTTTGGCAAATTCATACAAATAATAAAGAATATCTCGCAAATGGTTCACTCAAAATAAAAACGAAGTATTTGACATAATTTCTCTGTTTTAACGATATCCATAGTTTTTACTTAGTAAGCTTTTCTCTGTCTCTTACTGTTTACCATTTTTGCAAAAATCATCCAGAATGAAGAGAGCTGCTGAGGAAATTCCCAGAAAATTCGAGGTATGAGGTAGAAACGGCCATGGAATGGCCTGTTTGCGTCCGTCATTGGATACTGACTGACTGTCCCTCCAACTGAAGGAGAGGAGTGGGAAAGAGCCACTCATTATCTAAGGTTATTCAAAGAAACAAGGTTGGACATCCCTATGTCCAACAGCGAAGGTACAGTGAGCTAGCCTACTCTTCATCAACAGGTTAGCAAATACGAGCAGTTCATGTTACGATAACAAATAGCTCTACCTCCCTATGTTATGTTTCGAAAGTAACCAGAGTAAAGTTGGCTGCAAAGGTTTGTGCGACATGTGTGTATGCCGTTGTCATTTTAATAAGAACTGCTTATTTATTAACATGACAATGGTTCCGATTATGCCATAATGGAAGGAAAAAGTCCAAATAGTCAAACAGTATAAACAGTTACCGAGATTCATAGAGTAATAGATGTGGCAGACATCACTGGAAATGTGATAATTTGCTTTGTAGTTACCGTACTACTTCAGCGCAGAAACATGAGAGTAACGTACACGACACCTGACTGTCGTTCCTGCTTCTGTGTGCCAGTGCCACCGCAGACGTGAATAAGTGACTCGCATCTAACCTCCCATTTAAAAATTCCATTCGCCAAGAACTAAGGCGCGATCTATACAAGCGACCTTACTACTGGATCACAGCCAACTTGGTATGTAAGGTTAACTCAAGCAGCGTGGGATGGTGAAGCACAAAGTGAAATGAAGAAACGTTGATAGGAAAATATATGGAAGTGAATACTCACTTGCCGTACAAAATTAAAATGTCGCAGATTGGCAAAGAGATCCTAATGTGGGGCTTTCAGAATATGCTACCTTCTGAGAAAATGTTTCTGGTATGTAGTTAGCTAAACAACTACAACAACAACAACAACAACAACAACAATAATAATAATAATAATAATAATAATAATAATAATAATATAACAATAATAAATACACAATGTTTACGTGAAATCTTCAGGTAGACTTAGATATGTATTTTGTCGGTGCAACGGTTTCCTTATCGGTCATGCGCACACGAGATCCCGAATCCGTTTTTCTCTCTTTTTCGTTTTTCTCATCTTCGCATAGTATCAACCGCCATCTGATCTTCTAAAGCACATTTTCTCCGGCCCATCTCTTATCAAGTCATCCAAAGGACCGCCTACCTCCTTCCCATGTCAGCATGGTTTCACCAGTTTACTTATATTCCTTTTATCCTACATTTTGCTTGCAGAAAACACGAAATCACTTTATCAACAAAATTGAAAGTGCAACCCTGAACGCGTCGCCATTGTTTGTTGCTGCGAAATCATACGTGTGACTAAGATATCTATGTATCCAACTACGCCGGCTGTATCTTGTTTTTTTTTTTTTTTTTTTTTTTTTTTTTTTGTAGTGTTTAACGCCCGCTTTTACTACTATGACACCGCAGGCGGTGACACTGATGATACATGGAATGAAGATGGAGCACCGGTGGAATGAAATGGCGGGGGAAACCGGAGTACCCGGAGAAAACCCGCCCTGACGCCGCTTCATCCACCACGATATACCACATGCGGGTCCCTGGGATCGAACCCGGGCCGCCTAGTCCGGCTGTATCGAATTGCATCCTATCTTCTTAAAGATGAGAGTATTAACCGACCGCATAATTGTGTGTTGCACTTACATGACCTTCTGTACCCTTGTACTAACTATTTTTACAAGCTTATTCCCATATCTTGTTCATGTTAGTCAAGATAAACATTTGCAGAAGTTATCTTACTGCTGATTTTATTTTAGATTCAAGGGGAATATGGGAATATGGTTGGCTTTGAGTGATAGTCAAATCTTTTAAAGCCTTAAAACTCCATTCTTTTTGCACGGCTAAGAGATAAAGCGAATAATGACCTTCCATTGGAGAAAAGTGCGAGTATTGCAAAACTCACACAAATAACAAGGAATATCTCCACAACAAATTTATTTGGAAATAAACTATGAGTTTTAACGAGATCTATATTTTTATATAATAAGATTTGGTCTATGAGAGAAAGAGAGAGAGAGAGAGAGAGAGAGAGAGAGAGGTAGTTTAAGGGCGCTCAACTTCATGGTCATCACGGATATGATCTATCTCTTATGGCTTATCAGTTATGCAAAAGTAATCAAAAGTATACAGGACCACATGGACTATAGCCAAAAATTTCAAAATATACCTTTCATTTGTCATGAAAATATCTTAAACGTATGACATTTTAATCAAAATCGAAGGAGCATTTTTAAGGCAAGCAGCATTTTCGAAACATTTTCTATATAAAGGGTAGTTTAGGGTGTCGCACCCTTCAAAGATACCAACTTAAATACCAACATCGGTTTTTAATCAACATTTTTTGAGTTATGCTGTTCACAGGCACACATAGGCACACACAGACAGCACCTTTTTCTAAGAGTACTTTTTGGATTAATTGGGGCTCAAAGCATATATTTACGGTGAAATCTTGACATAGAATTTTTGGGTGGAATACAATGCTACTTACTCTACGTAGCAGAGAAAGTAAAAATGTGTTGTATTAGTTAATGAACGTGTCTCACGGATAGGATAACATACCAAGCTTTTACAACAAGAATTTCTGGTGGTTAAAAAGTGATCATGGCGCAGCAATATTTGAAATGCGTTCTAATGCATGCATTTGCCAACGAGTGTTAAGAGCCATCTCATCACGGTTCCTCATAAGACAAAACATCTTCACTCCAACATTTCAACTGCACCACCGTTTATCATTACTACGCGACATTAACTTGGTGGAGGGATGCAGTTACCGCGAGTGGCAGGCATATCGCTCATTCAAATAGATATCTTAGGGATTTTCGATCTGACGGAGTGAAGCCCGTTTAAATTATAAAAGTGATGTTCCCGTTGAGTGAATCTAGTAATTAAAAAACTTACACTCTCGTAGACGAGGTAACAACCCACAGACTGGGATTTTAGACCACCCCAGGAAAAAGAGAAAGATTAATACTAGCTGAGGAAGCTATGAAATATCCAGAAGACGTTAAGTATCTCCATAACGTTATATTTGGTGTTTTCAATGCAACTTTCCTCAGCAAATTTTACTAATTAATATTTATATCACATGTGCTCCTAAATATTTTCTGCAAAGTGACGAGAAGTCTCTTGAAATACATAATTATTAAAATATTAATTGTGACTGTGTTTTGTGTGTAAGTGGAAGTCCCTTTTTTAAACTAAAAGGTTTGAATCCTGCAATAGCAATAGATCCAGTCCAACACCAAATAGTAAAAAAATTCTGATGTGTTACACTCACATGACTTTCTCTACGTCTGTACTAAATATTCTTACAAGCTCTTATTCCTCTTACTTCATGTTAGGCGAGATAAGCCTTTGCAGAAATTATCTTATTGCTCATTTTTATTGTAGGTACAAGGGGAACATGAGAATACAATAGGTTTTGAGCAATAGTCAAATATTTTATAGTTTAGAGATCCCGTTCTCTTTAAACGGCTAAGATATAAAAAATGAATAACGATCTTCCATTTGTGGACAGCATAAGTATTGCAAAACTCACACAAATAACAAGCAATATCTCTGAATTGGTTAAATCTACAACAACAACAAAATCATTTGGAATCATTAAAACTGTGTTTTAACCAGATGCCCATTTTTGTGTAGTAAGATTTGATCTCTCTCGTACGGTTTGCGAATTTTTGAAAAGTCATCAAGCTTAAACTGGACTACATAAGCTATAGCCAGGAAATTCAAAATATACATTTCATTTGCCATAAAAGTATCTTAAACATAGAGAATTGTATTCAAAATCGTTAGAGCCATTTTTGAGAAAATCAAATTTTTTCGTTTAAAGAGTAGTTTATGGTGGGGTAATTTTCTTCAAAATCTTCATGTTGCATCCTTGAAAAATACTAAACGTAAATACCAAATTTGGTTTTTAACCCACTTTTCCTTTTTGAGTTATGCTGTTCACAGACACATACGCGCGCACGCGCGCCGACCTTTTGCTATAAACGCTTCTTTTGGGATTCAGAGGGCCCCAAAACATATTTCCAGTAAAATCTCGACATCGAAATTTTGCGTCGAACACAATACTTCCCCTACTTACTAAACGCAGTAGAGAGAGTAAAAACTGCGCTCGTATTTCCCGTTGACCCTTAATATTTGTGAATTAAAATGTTATAGGTACACGGTCACATAAAGGAGGTTCATATCAACGCCGCCGGTATGCCGAAATTTCGTCCCTCCGGAGTTCTTTTACATGCCAGTAAATCTACTGTCATGCTGACGCTTTTAAGCACACTTAAAAACCATTGGTCTGGGTTGAGTTTGAACCCATGAACTTGTGATTAGCAGACCAGCTCCTAACCAACTGAGCTACGCAGACCATTGAAATGATATACTGTACGGAGCAATAGCTGCTATTTAATACTTGGTACTGGACATTTTTATCATGAACCGAAAAATTCGATCTGCTGCACTCATGATTTGCTCTACTCTTGTACAAACTGTTCTTAAGGACGCTTATTCTCTATCTATTTAACGTTAATCCAGATAAACTTTGCAGAACGTATTACTCATTTTCTTGGCGATGCGACGGGAATATGGGAATGAGTAGACTTTATGCGTTAGGCATTTTAAAGCTGGTCGCTGTGTGATGCTTTTAAAATTACATCGTTTTTGCACGACCAAGAGTTAATAAACATAACGCCATCAATCAGTTGCCTGTGCACTGCGTACTTTTAATATCACCAGATATATCATGATTCTGGCTAAAAGAAACCGGATAAAAGTTAAAGCTAGTTCATTTTTCACAACGTATTATGAAAAGTCTTTGAGCATAAAAGTAAACAAACAGTATCATTAGCTGAAAAAAAAAGCTCTATAACACATAATAAATACAAATTACACTTAAAATGAAACAGTCTTACGTATTTGGTTGAATGTTGATTCCTCGCTGAAGGACAGCTCCCAAAATATGTATTTAATTGCCTTACTACAGATTTCTACATTCATAATTGAATGGAGCCAAAATGTATAGTTATAACTTGCAAACGCCGCATTCAGGTGTTATCATCGTGGTAACAAGCGCTTGCGATGATACGAGAAACGGAATAAATAAATAAATAAATAAATAAATAAAATAAAAAAGAGAATGAGGATTCCAATTAAAGAAAAGTACAAGAGTTTGAAACTTGAAGGTTAATAAACAATATCTCGGAAATGGTTCACTCCACAAAGAAAATGAATATGAAGTAAATTCTGCGTTTTAACGAGATACACATTTTTTGTGTAGTATGATTTGGTGTATCTCTCACGGTTTATCAAGGGTAAACAGGACTACATAGGCTATAGCCAGAAAATTTAAAATATACATTTCATTTGTCATACAAATAACTTAAACATATGGCATTTGAATAAAAATCGTTAGAGCCATTTTTGAGGAAATCTTTCAAAACATTTTCTATGTATGGCGTACTTTTGGATGGAGAAATTTTCTCAAAATCTTGTGTTCCGTCCTAGAAAGATATTAACTTGAAGACCAACTTTGGTTTTTAACCGACTTTTTGTTTTTTTGAGTTATGCTGTTCACAGACTGACACACACACACACACACACACACACACACACACACACACACACACACACACACACACACACACACACACAAACACGCGCGCGCGGACCTTTTTCTAAAAATGCTTGTTTGGATTCAGGGAGTCTCAAAACGTTGATTAACTATTATTATTGCTATTATTATTATTATTATTATTATTATTATTATTATTATTATTATTATTATTATTATTATTATTATTATTATTATTCCTATTAATGCTATTGCTCTTGTTAGTGATAGAGGGGATGTTACTCCTGAGAGACCTCGTTACATGAAAGGGTTTACTGAGCAGCTTTAGATAGCAGACAGGCATGTGTAGTAAGGTGGATGGCAGTAGGAACCGACGAGAATAGCGCATGGTCAAGACAACAGACATCCGCTCGGCTGGGCAGAGAGTGCCGACGTTATCCCCGGAAGGTTTAAAGGTACACTGCTCATCGCCACGGCGAAAAACACCAACTTCCTGAAGCGATTCTCACCTAGAGTATCGGAACTTACAGAACACAGTAGAAACGTATACTTAAAAGTTCACATTCTTAAGTGAGATGGAATTAAATTCTACAAATGAATAACTAATATGTTTGCTGGAAATGCGGAAATCCTAAAATGCAAGTACATGGCAAGCTGCAGAAAAAACAGTGAATGCTAAGAGTTTAGTGTCCTCCCCCAACACCACCATCACGACCATCACCACTACCACCATCACCGCCATCCCACCACCACCACCATCACCACTACCACCATCACCACCACCATTACTACTACCACCATCACCAACACCACCACCACCACTACCACCATCACCACCACCACTACCACCATCACCACCACCACCACCACCTCCTCCTCTACCAACACCACTATCGACAACAACAAAAAAGGGTAGCAAGAGAACGTTCCTATGAGAGGTGGCAACAGGAATGGAATGAGTAGCAGGTGGCGTCACAATGGACTAAAAGGCTGATTCCAGAAATAAAACCATGGCTACATAGGCAACATGAAGAAGTGGGTTACTATGTAACACAGTTTCTCTCAGGACATGGCTGTTTTAAGAGCTATTTGCAGTCCATGAAACTGGCAGAGGATGACAGATGCCCATATTGTGGCGATACTGACAGCAGAGCATGCGGTGCTGGCCTGTCCAAGATGGATCTCTGCTAGACACACTGTGGAACAACATATAGGTGCAGCCATTAATGCAGACAATGTTGTAGGCTATATGTTTCAAACGAAGGATAAATGGGAACTGATTGCCAACATGATTACTTACATTCTTAAAACAAAATACAATGATGCAAAATAAAATAACTACCCCTGGAAACACAATATGCTGAGACAAAATAAAGTAATCGATGTAGGCGTCTTTCGATGTTATGCTCCAACGGTTCCGAAAGTCGTCAGTTGCAAGAGGGCCACTTGATCTGGTTAGCAAGACGCCAGCAACGTCCTCACTACAAGAAAAAAACAGAAAACCGCCGCCACCTCCACCGCCGCCACCACCTCCACCCCCACCACCACCACCATCTCCAACATCACCACCTCCTCCACCACCTCCACCGCCGCCACCACCACCATCTCCAACATCACCACCATTACTACAGTTCCACCATTTCCACCACCACCACCACCACCTCCAACATCACCACCATCTCCAACATCACCACCACCACCTCCAACATCACCACCACCATCTCTAACATCACCACCTCCTCCACCACCTCCACCGCCACCATCACCACCACCTCTACCATTTCCACCACCAGCACCACCACCATCACCTCCACCGCCACCATCACCAGCACCATCAACACCACCTCCTCCACCATCATTACTACAGTTCCACCATTTCCACCACCACCACCACAACCACAACCATCGCCACCACCAGCACCACCACCATCACCTCCACCGCCACCATCACCAGCACCATCACCACCACCTCCTCCACCACCACCATTACTACAGTTCCACCATTTCCACCACCACAACCATCGCCACCACCACCACCATCGCCACCACCGCCACCACCACCACAACCACAAAATTTCTGTCCATTTTTTTGTTTTGAAACGATTCTCCAAGTAACTAGCCATCTGTAGGAATTAAGATCGAAATTTAAATCAGAATTTAGTAAAAAAAATCCAATGTGTAACATGAATTTCCCTACTGGTTCTTTCGTTCTGTCACAAAATATTTTTACAAAGTTTAATTCTCCTATCTACTTCTACTTAATCGAGATAACCGTTCGTTACACACATGTTTTGGTGTAGTTATCAGTTAGTTTTCAGAAAAAAACTATAAACTACAAACTTAAATGTTCTTGAATATCCACTTTAATGGAGGGGAGGAAGTTGACGGTACAACGAAAGAGACTTAATATATTCAATATGTTTAATAAGCGATTAGACAAAAATTGAAAACACACGAGTCCCCGTAACATTTCATGTACATATATTAAAGAAAAAGGGATTTAAGAAAACTTTTTCAAGGACTGCGTGGTAAAAAATAAGACTTTTGTTCTATAAAACCAATACAAACACATGCGCTTACTAACCAGCTTCTGTATTTCGTCAGTTTTGTGGTCACATCACTAGACGACAATAGAGTTTGTCCAGATCTTCCTGCCAGTCCATATGTGCAAGAGAGGAGAAGTGACTAATGTGCGGGGCAACAAGCGAGTGATATCAAAACTCAGGCAGTCACATGCATAAGCAGTGTATGTTTACGTATTATAAACAATTATGTAGTCACCACAGCCAGAGCAAGTGATATATTAACTCCACGTCTCCTGTGCTGCAAGTGGACAGGTCTCTTATTGCGCATTTATGTTTCAGGAGCGGGGGAGCGCTTCGACTGTACATTATAAACACTATGCACTATTGTCTGAGTGCAGGAACATTTTGTGATTTTAAACTAAAACGTGGGCAATTCACAGCTAAAGGCAGAAGAACAACTTCTGGACTAGACTATGTACATTTATGTTTATTTTGTATTCAATTCATAACATTTACCGTGTTTCTACAGGGAAGTGAAATTCCTTTGAGTACAGTTCCATAATGATTACTGCATGGAAACGCAGACTCAGATGCAACTGAATCTTAGATCTGATCCTCTTAGAAAGTGCTGCATTCATTTTATTACACTGTTCGCGCGTCACATTTTTTCCTTACGGTTCATTTAAACTCCTCAAAGACTTCTGATTTGGTATATATACGACTCAATGCAGTAGAATTTGAATTCAAAAGATGGGATGGCACATCTGGAAATTTACTGGCAATCTTTCCTCTTAAAATGAAAGCGAACTATATTGTGATGTCGGGTACGGAGTACAACAAAGGACGGACAAGGCCAAGCTACTTCACACCACATTCTGGACCGGCGAGCGGGCAAAAACGTTCAAAGCCAGGCTGCCTCTTGCGACTGCTGTGATTGTGAACAATCGAAGCGGCAGAAACAAAAGGAGTTTCGAAAACGTTCGCTAGACTTTTAGCTGTGTCATTTCTAGTGCGCGTGTATCTGGAACTTGAGAAATGTTCGTGTGACGTCATCCCCAGTATATAAGGAGGCCAGGGAAGAACAGTTGTGCGTTTTAGAGTCGGTCAGTGTGTTAGCGAGTGCAAGACAGCTGTCCGTGTGTGTGTGTGTGCGTGCGTGTGTGCGTGCGTGCGTGTGTGTGTTGTCGCGGAAGATAAGTCGGTCGTCCTAAAGAAGATTCTAGCAAGTGACTGCATCGTCGTAGTGAGTGTATGAGACACAAATAAAGTGAACAAGGATACTGAAAGAACTGAGCAAGGTTATGAGAAGAACAGTTGTGAATTGTGATAGTACGAAAAACTGTAGACCGAGAAGAAAACTGTGTATTTGTGGCAAAATTTTAAGGACAATAAAATGATAGAAAAGTAATCGAACTGGATTTTATAATTTTGTATAATGCCTGATTCTTTCTATAGCCCGTTTCTTCTGAACCGCATAGCTCCGCATGTCAGTGAAAGCAACCCCCACTACAGGCGACCATCGAAATGAAGCGCACACGATTGCGCATACCAATGAGGCTCAACGTCTTTACTCCCTTGTTTCCCTGTCCGAAGCACTCCTCTAGACCGAGAGTTCCAGTCAACTTGGATCCCGCGGTTAACCGACTTGTCTCGGTAAACCATCAGACACTGGATGGTGGGGACATTGCTAGTGCTTGGGATTATGCGAGTGAATGAAGCAACCGATGACGACAGAGGAAAACACTATCTCTTTACTGACACAGTAACAAACGCATAGATGTATTTGTCTATTCTCTACTACTTTTGGCAGTTTTTATGTTCCCCAACTTATATATATTTTCCCTATAGCCTGCCATATTCCATTGCATTCCGTCCAAAAACTCAATATCGAAGTTTCACCAGAAATACATATTTTGAGGTCCCGGAACCCAAAGAAGAATTAAGAGATTTGTGTGTGTATGTTAACAACATAACTCGAAAAACGAAATGTCGGGTAGAAAGCAACATTTTATATTTAAAAGCATCATCTTCTGGATATGACACCAATGTTTTCATTAAGCTCCTCCTACCCAAGCTACTGTTTACACGGAAGAATATTCGTTCTTTTTATTTCCTCAAACACTGTGATTATGATTAAAATGCTTTGTTTTTGAGATACTGACAACATAAACAAAATGTATATCTTGAATATTCTGGCAATAGCCTCTCAAATAACTCTACTCTTAGTGAATACCTATAGGTACTTCTATTTTCGCAACGCCAACAGTTATTTTTAATATATTACGCTGCATGTTTGCATTTTGTCAAGTGTCACAAATATTATGAAAAACCTTTAAGCTTCCGCGATTTCCCTTTTTCTCCTTACAGAAGATTGATAAGAACTACTTAAGTCAGTTGAGTGCCCAGTCTACATTTTGTATCTAGGGGCTGGTGGTTGTAGCACAAGTAGTAATTTTTGCATTAATAGCAGTATTAATAATATTTTAGTTATTTATTAAGATTAATGCTCATAATTAGAAATGTCAGTTTTGCATATTCGAAACTCACAAAAGCAGTGACATATCTATTTCTGCACTAACTTACATAGAATGCGCACCATAAAGCACGTTTGGATAAAACATAAGCATTTCATTTCAACATTGAAAATAAATGTTTTAAATCAATTTACTTCACCAGAACCGATCCACTAATATGCTTCTCAGTACCCATCGGGCCCAAATTACCTCGTTGTCGAAGGCCTTTAACCCCACTCATTCACCAACTCATTCACTCACCCACTCACTCGCTCTACTGACTCACTCACTCTCAGAACCGATACATCTGCAGCCCTGTGTACTAAAAATGACAGACTAATCTCAGTTCAATGTCCAAACCTACTTGCTGTTTTAAATAGAGCTGCAAGTCCTCCGTCTCTAATATCTTGAAAACGTTGTATGCAATAGTAACACGAGAATTATGGCGAAGAAAAAATTAAAGTCATTAATATGAAATAAGAAGGAACTTCAAACCAAAATCATTAAACTTGGAAAAAATGAAAAGAATAATGAATCCAAAAGTCAGTGCGGAACAATTTTATATTCATGGTGGATCCAGAAACAGAAATCTGCAGCATAGGCACAATGTGCTCGTAGATTTTGTAAATTACTGCTTTCTCTTGCTTTAAGCACTTCAGAAATTGTGAAACACTCTAGAGTGGACTATAACAGAACAACAAATAAAGACATAGACCTCCAACAAGTGTCAAGAATCCTGTAATACAAAATAAGGGTAGAAATGGGGAATTTGTGACATTGATATTTACATGGAATATTTCCAGCGGTGTATGTTTGTTAGTGATCATTAAAGGCCGGAGACGTATGCGTTTTTCCATAGGTATACTGCACATGGACTTGACTTACCGCTCGAGCATGTAAACAACTGCAGGTACGACAGCCTAACCATGAAAACCGCCTCACTGCAGACACCTACAAGCTTCATATGAACACTAAAGAACTCTTATCACTCCATGTCTGCAGCTCTCTGCGACAAGAGACAAAACAGTCACGTTGTACTGTACCTTGACCTTGTGTCTGCATACAGTTGTAAGGGAATGCTTCACCAGTTCGCAGAGTACTACGTTACATTGTTTTCGATTCTTGCTTCTATAGTGGCAGTTGTTTGTACATTTGATGGCCTTGCACATCAGATGTCATTCATACTCTGCGTCCAGCTAACCTGTATCACATGCGAGCGCACACTCCTCCGGCCTTTAAGGCTCATCAGTAAAAGTTCCATGAAGTTATCCGTTCATCTACAGCGGGAAGTGAAATCGCCGGCGACCTTGCATGCTCTTGTAAACAAGTACTGGACGACAGTACAAAGTACACTCTGCCTCAAAGGTAGATATACCAGGATTAATGGGCGTTACTAGGCAACAAATAATGAATGTTTACCTATTTGTAGCATACAGTAAACTTCATTTTGATTAAGGTTTTAATTTATGGACATTTTAGCTAGAGACATTATCGTGAACACAGTTATTGCAATGTGCAATAATGTATTTCCTAAATGCATTGAAAGTAAATTGCATCGGACTTGCTCGCAGACAGTCTTTGTATTTTGAAGAACTACGTTTCACATCACATGACGTAACAGGAGGGTACAAAAACCAGATCGAGTGACGCATCTCTTCTTTTACACATTTCTGTGTCTCTGAAACTTCTTGTTCTTCTTTATCTGATTATCATCCCTTTATGTAAAACTTACAAGCCAGTGTCTAGGGTCGAGGAGCAGAGGAACCTATGGACCGGACAGAGTGAAGACCTGGAAGCGGGTGGTCAGCCCAGACCAGGTATGAGAGTGAGGAAGAGGATGATGTGAAATGGAGGCGAAATCGATGAATGGACCGGTGCTTATGGAGCAATTGGCGGAATGAGTGGCGGGGAGACCGGAGAGGCCAGAGAAAACCCCACCAGACGCCGCTTTGTCCACTACGAATACCACATGCGGGTCACTAGGATCGAACCTGGGTCGCCTAGCTGGTAGGCGAACGGTTTAACCGCGCAGCCATGACGCCGCCCTTCTCTAGAACACTTAAGTTTATTTGTCATCCTTTCTGGGACAGTACCCGTTGGTACATGACCCACTGTCTCTGAAACTTGTTCTTTTATTAGCCTCAGGCATTTTAATGCAGATGACTGTAAGTCATAATATATACGAATATACTTTGGAATATATACGAAAGATCTTCAAACTAAGTTGGTGCAATTATTTGCTTTACTGCACCTATTTCGACATTTTTCTGCACGTCACACACGTTTGTTATGTTTATAATTTTGTCGTAATATTGAGTACGGTGTACTGCAGCCTGTAGCCATGTCCTCCACCGAGTTAAATTTGGTTGTGGAGGCAAGGGAATTCCAAGTGCCACCTTGATTTTGGAGGGTGCGTTCCAAAATATGTTTTCCATTTTGGCTATAAATGCATCTACATCTGTAAAAGAGGATCTAATTTCTTCCGTAACTCGTGGAGACCATGTGCTAGACAAATTAAATGTATTATTTCTGGAAATGATTGTTGTATTGCTGTGGCAGCTTTCTTCGTATAGGAAGCCCCATCTATGAGAAGTAGTAAAACATGTTCTTTCATAATAGTGGTAGGCCACAGCAAAGACAGTGAATAATTAATCAGGTTCGTCATTGTAGAATACTTAACTTCCTAGTTTCTTCAGATGTTAAAGAGGAAGTTTTCACCCGAACCGTTAGACATGAGGCTTACTACACCAGCATTGACCATTGACCTATTAGCGGCATCTTTAGTTTCGTCTATAAATATAAAAATCCTTTTATGTGCTACCGCATCTCTAGCGTTATTTAGGCATTTTGCATAGGCCTGTCTGCTTATATGCTGTGAATACATAAATACGACAGTCGCAAGAAACAGACTTGTGTAGGGGTAGGCCTGTCGTTTCCTCAACCCTCACACTGCCTCCCGGTTATGTTATCCGTACTGTTAATATAATTCCTATGTTTACTTATTGAAACCCCGCTCCCTGGTTAACATAAAGAAGCCTTTTCAGAATTACCATCGGGTTCCTTGTTTCGATCAGTGTTTAAATACTGCACCACTATATAATTTCGATGAAGCGAAATGTTTTCAACCTGAAGTTTGTAGCGATATCTCCGCCTAATAATGGGTGTCAAAACTTTAATCCTGTCATAATTAAGGAAACAGTTTATTAACTATCCATGTTTTTGTAGTAATTTCTTTGAAAGTTATATAAAACAAAAGTCCTTGTAGAATTATATTTGTGTTATAAGTTTCATAAAGGATAATAAATAAACACAGGCACAGTTACGCAGGGAAATCTGCAAGTCTCCCGCCAAGAAAACAAAATAATTCATGCGGCCGTTGATACAATTTTGGCGTGAGGCAATAAAACGTTGGCATTATATTGTTGTTGCCTTCCTAAAGTACCGCGAGTCTCTTAACGAACTCGCGAACCGTTGCTAAAATTTAAATGTTTAAATAGAAAACAAATGAACATCAAAGCCCAATAAGCATAGCCAATCAGGGGAAAAGCGTGGGTGAGATAGTCGACAGTTCAGTGCTACCAGGTGTAAGGGAAGGTTGTGTCTGCGGGTCGCGGGATAGACGCCACGTTATTAGGAAGTGTCTTGTCAAGTGCCACTGAGTCGTTACACGTCAAGTGATTGTATACTATTTATATAGATATTGGGATTCATTCGACACAGCAGGAGATCATAATTTAGTTAACGGATGGAAGATAGAACTTGCAGAGTTTCCTGTAACCCGAAGTGCCCATAGGGGAAGTGCATCTTGTGTTTTTCTTCCGAGGAACCCTGTATAAAAAAAAACCCATTCCTTCTTATCACTGTCCAACACACCGTCCCTCTCACCAATATTTCTATAACTAGTGACGCGTTGGAACGCCTTGGTTTCGATTTTACAATCAGCCTAGTGTCAACTGGGGAGAGTGAGTGAGTGAGTGAGTGAGTGAGTGAGTGGAGTTTAAGGGCTCGTCGACAGCTAGGTCATTTGGGTTCGAAGTCAAATTTTAAAGACTAAAACACATATTACGGTTAAAAAGCCAAGCTAAAGCATAAAATTAAAAGGGTAAAACAAACCATCAAAAAGCGAATGTTAAAATAGTTAAAGCAACTGTCTCGGCTGCTACATTTGACAACCAAAGCTTCCCTCGTCGCAACAAGTCCTTTTTATGAGAATTGGAGTTTTGGGTAAGTTGGTTTCGTTAGTGTTGCAACTTTTGTTGAAGAAGCAACAAACCTTTCACAAAGACTGTAATAAAGGACACAACGGAATCGTTTCATATTAACGTCGCATATTCTTTAAAAACCATAATAAACTGACCTCAAAATCTTCGCCTCAGCCATTGAACACAAAGTAATAACTATGTTTAACAGGGTTGTCTTTCGGCAAAGTAAGTGCAAACAAGGACTGTATTCAGAATACAATAGGAACTCAAATCGATTTCAATTCTCCATCGAAACGCAATAATTTGTGCTTTGCTCGTATGGAAGCGAAATAACGTAGAATTTTGTTCCATAACAATATAAATTCTGCTTCTCACTGGGAATTTTCAACTCACTGCAAACACAAAAAATTATTGTGACGGTTAAAAATCCGAACGGTTAACTGACTGCCGGATAATTGAGTCTCTACTGCGTTCCAAAAAAGCAACAACATAAGTTAATGTAAGGTTAAATAAGTATAGCTGTTCTTTACAGTCTATAATACACAATAGCTGTCGTCATGGCCTTGCATGGTTTAAGCACTTTACACTTGCTAAATCTTTTATAATTTCCTGCGATGTTCGACATTTTTCTCGCTGCAAGTTGTTATCTCAGTTTTTTGTATGTGGGATAGCTATTCCTTCTATATTCCTTTATTTCATGATATTTTGGCGTAATTTAATAATTGCCACTTATGTTGGCTACGCCACGTAATTGCCATGTAAAGTTTACCCCACTCTCTGCCAGTCGGTCTGCGCCGAGCTACAAGATGTGAGACCCAAATCACGGAGAGACCTTCATAACATTGAAAAGCACACACCGGCTAGTTTATTTCAGCCAAAGAAGTGAGACCAGCATGGTAATGTATACGGGTTTTAAACATTTTAAACATTTTCCATCATTAAGATAATCTTTTCCAATATACTCTTATATAAATCTGAAAATTCTCAATTCTGTTCGTACAACTTCTAAAGATAACATGGCGATCAGTGATACTCTACACTTGTATTAAATTTTTTGCAGGTCATATTTGTAAAATGGAGCTATTGATCTCATACACACAGTCGTAAATCACAGTACCATTTAAACTTATTTCCAAGAGATTACGATATCAGAAACTGTTAGCATTTTTGGCTATTAAATGGTTCCTGTAGGTAAGTAGAATTATTGCTTTTGAGCAGAGCCCTCAAAGCTTCAAATTTCACTCTGTGCAATCCAAGGTGGAGAGCTGCCTTGCACCGTACCTACATCGGTTAAGCTCGGCTCAAGTCGTGCGTTGCGGAGTGAGGAAAACGTGTGTTGATAGATGGCTGTCTTATCAGTGAAATAGATACGTGCTGCAATACAACTATGAACATAGTGCAGTGAGGAAGAAAGTGTTGAAAGTGAGGAAAAAAGAGACGGCAAGGCGAACGAGAGAGAAGCTAAACGAAGCAGCAAGTGGAAGTTTGCACCGAGGTTAACTTTTCGTAATCTCATTGTACATCTTGCACCGTGCAATGTATCCCGAGAGACCCCTGCTTAAGAGATAACTCTGTGTTGTTAGAAAGAATGAGTGCACTGATTTCCTGAAACTCACTTTAGAATCTTAAACATTTATCATGTTTTAGAGTTTTTAATGAATGCATATGGATGGATGCGTAGCGCACTCATAATTAATGTCTTAATTATATATGTTGTAATTGTCATCATTCATTTTGGCTAAGAAAGTGAACGACGACATAAGGATTTTCAAAAAGGCGGATTTCTGAGAAAGCTTAGATGCTGAATTGGTCATTTCACAACCATTTATAAATAACAGCTCAGCATTAACTTTATCAATTTCAAATGTGCTTCACATAATATTAATATCCAGTATCATGCACGATAGTATCACTTCTATGTATCCCTTTTTTTTCCCCCTACAGCTATGTATGTATCCCCGTGGACAAAAAAAAAAATATTTCTGGAGCACATACATACACACGCATGCATACATACATACCTAAGTACGTACACACCTACACACACATATACTTTAATTTCCTTTTGCTTCCGTTAATTCCTTTCTCTTGCACCCTACTTATGCCCAACGCATAGGACCGTGTGGAGAGTGAAGGCATATCAAATAGAGAGTCAGATTAGTGTAGTAATAACGTATATTTATATAATTAAATTACACAACTTAAATGCCCCCCCCCTTTGAATCAGAATTTGCTGCATAAGCACAGTTACATCAATCAGTGACAAGATTTCTTGATTCTCAGTTACAACCCTTAATACATACCACCAAAGTTGAACCCTTTACTTTCCTCATTAAAACCATCCTTTGGTTTTAGATTAAACTGTATGAGTTCAATATTTAACCTGCTAGTTTTCTCTTGCGCTGCACCAATTTAATTATTTACCACTTCTTAAAATGAGAAATTCTGGCACGAACACATTTACATGAATCAGTAATTAATTATGAAACATTTACAATAATGTAATATGTTCGAGTGCGCTTTGATTCTTGCTACGCCTATGAAACCAACATCTCAAAACCTTACACCAGCAGTTTTAAAATACAATCTTTAAAATCTTTGTACCAAAATGCTCTACAGTTAATTCCTACCAGACTTGCTTCACCAAGCATGGAATTAATAACCGTAACATTACAGACGGATTTTTCTTAAAACCGCCCCTAAATTTTCTTCACGAATGTTACCACCAATTTTAGTATAAACTCCCCATACTGTGCAGATCTTTCACTATGTGCTGCTCCATCCATTTCCCGGGTCGACACCAGCCCCATTTTACCGTGATACGTAGTTGGACGCAGATACTATATCTTGCGCTCGTCACGTTGTTACGCTTTCAACTCCCTAGAACAGGGGAAGACAACTTCGGGCCGTGTGACGTATTTAAACGAAGAGCCAGCTTGTACGTTCGTGTGACGTCAGGCGAGAGCAGTGTCTTGCTATGCAGCCTAGATCAGCGACGCATGTGTTCAGTTCTCCGTGTTTCACACCAGTTTGAGACCAGGCTTCAAGATGTAGAAACATTGTCAACTACGTTTCAGATCTTTGCGACGCCGTATTCATTGGATGTTAACAATGTTTCTAGCAGGTTGCAAATTGAATTGATAAATTTACAGTGCGACGATTTGCTGAAGGACAACTATAAACACAAAGAAGACTTGGCTAATTGTTATAAGAATGTTCCTCAAACCAGATTTCTGAGGTTGTATGCACAGGCATTATGTATGTTTGGTTCCACGTATGTGTGCGAAAAATTATTTTCGGTTATGAACCTTTCTAAGTCAAAATCCCGAAGATATTGCCAGATCACAATCTAACATGCAGTCTTTGGTTACAAATGTGCCGTACATTACGCCCTAACATTCACAAACTAGTTAAAGAAAAGCGAAACGACAAATGTCGGAAAATGTCCACCTAATTGTTCTGTATAGCTCTCCTCTTGCTCAGGCAAAATAGTTATAATTTCTGTTCTATTTGCGTTATAACATGACTGTTCACATAAACTAGAATTATATATGGCATAAAGCTGAAATGTAATTATTTATAATCTGTGACCATTCCGTAATTGAAACAGTCAGCATTAAGATTCCGATGTCCCGTATCCCATTTCCCCTTGCCCACTGTGACAACTGGCTTGCTCTGGGAGCATGTGTGCTCAGTGGGCTGACGTCACAGCAGCGTTACGTGTCTTCCCCTGCCCTAGAGAATGGGTGGGTGTCACAAGAGGGAGTCCTCCGTGGTGGAGCCTCTTGACAAATGCCATGCCAGGACAAGTCCTTTACTGGCTCAATTATTTCTATTTAAATAGGACGGTGGGAAGACGGTGGGAAAAGTTGGTTGGGATTGGTTGGTTGGAAAACATAGAGGTGGTTGCTGTGTTGTCATTGGTTTTTTTTTTTTTTTTTTTTTTTCCTGATGTTGACTTTTTAGTCTAGATTTGGCCAAATAAGTGTCTGGGGCGTTTGTAGGTTTCCCCGGGGTCGATGTCGTATTCCCCGAGGCCACGGATAAGGGCATTGAAGCTCTGTGGTAGGGAATTGAAGAAAGTATGAGAGAGGGATAGAATATGGTCTGTCAGGGTTTGAATGGAAAGGTCTCTGTGGATGTCTCTGTTAGGGATATACCAGTCTGCATCTACTGATATTCGTAGAAATCTGTTCTGCAGGGTTTCTAGGCGTTTCAGGTGTGATCTTGCAGCGATTCCCCAGACTTGGCATCCGTAGGTGATAGCAGGGCAGAGGACTTGCTTATACAGGAGCAGTTTGTTGCGAATGGACATCGTCGACTTTCTATTGTACAGCGGGTATAACATAGCCATCCTACCGTTGATTTTGTTGGAAATGTTTTCGATGTGGGGTTTCCATGTAAGCCTATGGTCCAAGGTGACACCAAGATATTTAGCTTGGTTGGACCAGTTCACTCTACCTCCAGCTATTTGCAGTTCTGGTAGATCTTGTACCAGTCTTCTGGTAAAGGTGACTGCCTGGGATTTTCCAGGGTTGATTTTTAATCGCCAGGTTGAAAACCAAGCTGTCAGTGAATCTGCATACCTCTGTAGCCTGTTTACTGCTACTCTGGGATTAACAGAGGCAGTGGCAATGGTGGTGTCATCGGCAAATTGGTAGAGTGAACACCCCTGGTAGGATGGCAGTGTATTTATGTAGATGAGAAATAGAAGAGGCCCGAGTACACTTCCTTGAGGGACTCCTGCATGTATTGGCCTGGATCTTGAAGATACTTCTTCTTTACAGACTGAGAATGTTCTGTTTCTGAGATATGAATGAATCAGCTGAGTCATGTGGGGAGAAAAATTGTAATGAATCAGTCTGTAAAGGAGCCCCTCGTGCCAGACTGAGTCGAATGCGCGTGTGATGTCCAGGAATAGTGAGACAACAAACTGCCTGTTATTGAAGCCCTTTATGATGTCATCCACCAGTCGAAGCAGTTGGTGTATGGTGGAGTGCCGCCGGCGGAAACCAAACTGTTCTGACCTAAGTATCTGGATGGTATCTAGGGTGGTATTGAAGCCTAGCTTGTACTATCTTCTCAAAAATTTTGCTGATTGATGGAAGCAAGCTTATTGGCCGATAGCCTTCAGGTGAAGAAACATCCTTCCCTGGTTTCGGCAAGGTGATGATCTTAGCATGCTTCCATGCCGTTGGGAAGTACGCCAGATGGAGTAGGGCGTTGAAGAGATGTACAAGTAGGTCCATCCAGTTTTGTGGTAAGGCTTGTAGAGCTGCATAGGGTATATTGTCATACCCTGATGCCTTATAAGGAGCTACCGATGAAATAAGTTGTTGAACTTCTATTTTGGAAGTTGGACTGATTTCTGGCATCAAAGGCCTCGACAAGAACTCAGTGACATGGTCCTCGACGTGATGTCTAAGATCCATGTCGCAAGTGTCGGCTGGATGGAAAGTTTTTTCCAAAAATTCGGTCAGCAATTCCACCTTCTCTCTGGCTGATTGGGCTATTTGGTTGCCTTGGCGAAGGGGTTTGTCCTGGACGGGTAAACGAAGCAGTGCCTTGGACATGCGCCAAAGGGACTGATCCTCCGTGTCGAGCGAAGGTAGCTTTCGCTCCCATTGGTCATTCAGATGTTCAGCAAGCTCCAATCTCAGGACACGTTGAAGTCTATTAAACTCCCTTCGATCCAGGGGGCAACCAGAGTGTTGAGCTCGGCGACGTACTTGGTTCTTCGCCGCAATCAGTTCACGAAGATGGCGAGGCAGCTTCTTAACTGCCTGAGCTGGGCCTCGGCTTGGTGGTGTTGCCTGTGTTATGGCTGCAGCTATGGTGGTGTTGATGTTTTGAACCAGCGTGTCTACATCTTGTACTGTAGCGCATGGTTCAATAGTCGCTGGTATCTCAGCCATTATGTTTTTGAATTCCTGCCAGTTTACTCTCCTTGGAGAGGGAATCAGTCGCTGTGGTTTGTAGTTAATCCTGGTTTGAAATATGAGCAGCAGGGGGTAGTGATCTGATGTTAGTTCAGGCACTGTGTAGACTTGTGGATGCAAGGTGGTGTTCTTGATAAGGGCAATATCAAGCCAATCTGGGGGTCGACGACCTGCATAGTCCATTGTGGGCGAGGATGGCGAGAGTACCACTATGTTGTTGGTGAGTACGTAGTGCTCCAAAGTTCTACCCCGAGAATTGAGTATCGTGGAATTCCAAGCTGGGCTTTTTGCATTGTAGTCCCCCATGGCGATGGTTGCCGTGTTGCTGTTGAACAATACATCCAACTCCCTGTTAAGGATGGGACGACGAGGGGAGATGTAGACTGAAAAAAGTCTAATTGGCCCTTCGTTGGTTTCTACTTGGATTCCAGTGGTTTCTAGGTTGTTAGTTGGGGTAGTGAACAACTGGTGGTGTTGAATACTACGTCTCACATATATGGCAGTTCCTCCATAGCCATCGCCTCGATCTGTTCTGTGGCAAAGCATACCTGGAATGGTAGCTTTGTTGGATGGAATTAGGTGCGTCTCCTGCACCAGCAGCACGTCAATTCCCTTAGAGGCCACAAAATTCGTAGTTTCTCTTAGTTTGAACCTTATGCCATTAGCATTCCAGGAACAAACTTTGAGAGATTGAATATTCAGTCTTCCATCCTGTCTAGCACCCATGATGAATAGTAAAGGTCAGGACTGTGTGCACGAAGATGGTGTACGGGTGAATATGTTGTGGCCTTGCTCTGAGAGCTTCAGCAAGGAAAGCTGCAAAGTCCGGCTGTAGTTCTATGGGGATTTGCCTCATAGTGTTCAGAAAGGCCTCATCAGGCACGGTTTGAAGCGTAGTGCTTTGCTGATTGTGCTAAGGTGGTGTAGTTGGCTGCTGTTTTTGCTGGGGAGGAGCTACACCTGTAGTTGACTGTTGTTGTTGCTGTCGAGGTGCTCTCTGCCGTGTCATTCTCTGTTGGGCAGGTTGGTGTGCCCTAATGGTTGTTGCCGTGTTTGTAGGTGGCATGTTGGATGTTGTCACTGTTTGCCTCTGTGTTTGTGGTGGCGTGACAGTAATTGGAGCCGGCTGTGGCTCTTGAGCTGTAATGGCCGCTGCATAACTTGGAAAGGTTATGGGGGTCTTGCTAGGTAATCCGGGCCATCTAGCACCGGTGAAGGCCTCTCGTGGCAGTTCCAGGTTATGTGGAACACGAGGTCGGGCGTTGTATTTCGACATATGTCCCTGCTTGTTTGCCATGAGCTCCAAACGAGCTTCCTGCCACACCGGACACTTGGCATAACGGCATGAGTGGGAATCACCACAGTTACAACACCTTGGCTTCGAAGCTGGTATAGCCAGTCTCTGGCAGTTCACTCTTCTGTGACCTGTCTCGCCACAGAAAGCGCAAACTGGTAGCAGTAGACAGCCAGCAGCATTGTGGGTAAATTGCTGGCAGTTTGTACACTGTTGTGGTCTTGGTGGTGGCTTAAATGTTTCCACCCTGATGACGGCGTGAAACATACATGTCTCCTTGAAGATGTTTCGCGCATTTTCAGTTTTCTTCAGGGCAACTCTGAAGTGAGGCAGTAGTTGGGGTTTAGGACCTCTGGTGGTCAACTGGGCAACACGTTCCACCGTGTACCCTTTATTGGTCAGTAGCTCCTTGACCTCATCGACAGTGATGAACACCGGGATGTCCTTCAAGGTGACATGAAGGAAGCGGTCTTCTGGCAGGAGCGTAGTAACACCCTCTATTTGATTTTGTTCCAGGTGTTTTCGCAAATGTCTATGATCGTCCGACGAAGTAGGGATCAAGGCCACTGTACCTCGTAGGTTTCTGAGGCTGTAGTTAACCTTGTCCGTTGGGACGGAGTTCAAGACTTTCCTGGCATCAGATGGGTTGCGCAGGAAGATGGGCGTGGGTCTTCTTGGTTTTTGTTGCATTGGTTGTGCAACATTAGTAGCTGCAGGAACAGTGTTACTTGCTGGAATGGTAACATCTTGTTCCATGCACTCTGGTGCAGGATCTGGCGCAGTGGAGGTAGAGGCCAGAGCCTGAAAAGCGTTGGCTGTGGCCACTGGAGCTGAGGTAGCAACAGGAGATGGAACGTTCCTCTTCCTCTTTGGTTGCACAGTTTGCCATTGTGGAGCCTTAACAGCTTGCTCGTGGTGATACAGGTAAGTGTTTATGGCATCCACTCTAGCCCTATGGGCGGCCATTGTACGGTAGAGATGCGTGAGATCCTTCCTGGGCACTTCATCCTTAGGCATTAACTCCAGGAGTTGTAGGTCGGCCTGAGTTATATAGGCTTGTCTAGCCTTACGTTCGCATTGCAGAACAGATTTAGTTTTCTCATCGAGAGGCAGTGATGGCTCCTTAACGAGCTCTTCGTCCAGATATAAAGAGATATTACCTCCCTGCAGGTAATATAATGTCGAGTTTAAGTCATTTGCATTAGTCAAGGGACTGGCCATGGTCGTTATATGTAAAGTATGGTAGGTGCTAATAAGCTCACGTTACAGAGGGCCGGACCAAAAGGCGCCTTATCAGTTATAAAACTGATGGCTAAGCCTTGTAACTCTGCCTACCGATCTGAGTTTTTATGTGCTTTAAAAGCACAAAAGTACTTTAGGAAGAACGTCAATTGATGCTGAAATATAGCACCAATCGGTCAAAAGATTACAAGGACCAATAATACTTCTGGCTGATGCAATAGAAGCACGATGTTTCTTCATCCAATTACGTTCGCTAACACGCTCTCAGGAGCACTGCAAAAATCACGTCCGTTCGCTATGAAGCCTGGATCGCGACAGCCCCTGCCCTAGAAGACCCCGTATTCTTAAACAGTGCCCCACTGTAATTGAAACAGCCAATCAAGTTCAGCCATGCACGGTTACTCCTCCAAACTGTCATCTGCAGTGACAACGTCGGATTTTATCTTTTTCACCAAAACTTAACATGACGTGCTGGGACGGGCCCTTTTAACATGTTGTCCATACATCTCGGATCTTCGTTGCTTTACCAATGGTTCACCTTAATCGTTCCAATCTTTATGGCATTCGTTTATTAAGACTTGTATCGGAGTAAAGTGGCTGTACACAGTGTGGTAGGTACGCTGCCTTCACCTCGAGGAGCGACAGCGCGATCAACACTTTCCTGAAGCTTCATAGTGGAAGGACGTGTTTGGCTTTTGCTCGTCGAGCGATATACGCAACGTTGTATGCAGTTGCATCAGCCGCCGAGACAGCTTTCTTTCTTCTTGTGGAAGACAACGCAGCCAAGGTATTGGCTGTTACATTGGAACGTCGGATTGGTGAAAGCAATTCTTCGCAATTTGACAGTTCTTCAATACTACTTTTGTGCTTTTAAAGCACTAGCTTACCTAAAAACTTACCAAGCGGGTAAGGTAACAAGGTCCTAGCCATCAGTCTTTTGATTGATAAGGCGCCTAACGGTCCGGGCCCTCTGTTATCTGAGCCACCCAGCGCTCGCTTAAACTAAACTTGACTTGACAGACATAGTTTTGACACATCAATAAATAAAAATATCGACTCAATCTACACCTCAAGCACCTCATCCTACACCGATGCATGCAGAAACACCACATCCTACTCCTTCCACCTATTATTTACAGGGAGGAAATCTGCAACTATTTATGGACCAGCCACTAATTATAAGCCCACCGTCTCCAATATCTACGGACGTGTATGCCACTCTCGTTAATGAGAAAAAGGCAAGGGCCTTATACATCGCGCAGGCAGACCAGCATCTCCTGCAGAATCTACATGACGACAGTGTGTCGCGAGCTGATCTCGCCACACTATATAAAACGATGGCCGCACACAAACTTCGTGTTGAGGCCATAGATTCTTACATAGCCGACTATGTAAGGTCTAACACCACACAAGGCCAAGAGTGGCAAACTGCCAGCTCTAAAAGAAAGAGGAATGTTGGGCCCTCCTCTAAACAAACCACCACCTCAACTGCAAATAAATTTCAGCCACTAGCTTCAACTAGTAATGCTGAAACTTCACCTGTAGCGACTACTACAAACAACACCAATACAAACATGGACACATCTGATGGCGCCACTGCAAATACACAGAACAACGCCACAGTCCCAAAATCCAACAAGACCACTCCCATATTTCTGCGTGATCCCAAGCAAGGCCGGGATTTAACGAAATTTCTGGGTACTTCACACCCGAACGTGCAATTCAACGTAAGAAACTTGAGTGGTACTGTGGCGTTTGTACCTAGCAGTCCGGAAGACCACCGTGCCATAAGAAAGGTACTAAATGAAGCTTCTGTGCAGTACTTATCCACCTTGCTGCCAGATGAAAAATGTATGTATGTCACCCTAAAAGATCTGCCGATGTACATCACTGAGGCAGAAGTGACTGAACACCTGAAAGCCTTAAACTACGCGGTGGAACGAGTGGGCCAACTACGTACACATCGTAGTCAACCTCCACGTTTGTTACCACACTTCAGGGTGGCCCTGAAGAAGGAGGCCCACTCCAACAACATATATAAAGAAACGCGTATGTTTAATGCGCTCATCCGCGTAGAGCAGGGATGTCAAACAGCACTCCCAAACTGTGAACTTGTGACGCGTGGACTCTTGCTACCGGTCTCACCTCTGTTGTATACGCAGCTAGAAGAGTAGGGGTGAGCTGGTGCCAAACAACAACAAACAGTGGCGGCTGGTACCATTCTTCATGTTTGTACAATTTACAAATGGAAATACACTGTTGAATTAGTCACTCATCCTTTTTTATTGTTTGTTGTTTATTGTCTTTTGGGTGCTTGGCAATGTTTCTTGCCCACAAGTTTGTCAATTTCAGGTTCCATCTCCGAAGAACACAGGCGTAACACTGACACTAAATGTCTATCAGTAATATTAGTACGTCTGAGCGTTTTATTGTTATTCAATTTAGAGAAAAACTGTTCACAAATGTATGTCGACGCAAACACTGTCATCAAACGACGCGCAGATTGACGAAGATTGGGGAATTTAGTTTCAGGTAATGAAATATACAATTTGACACCTAAATTTCCTGAATTGCGTAATGGTGTGTTGTTTTGCAAGTCAATTAATTCTAATTGCAAATCATGTGAGAAATCACGAGGATGGATATTGAAAGGGTTGTTGAAGAGTCTCCATTCGGGATCCATAGAGTTAACTTCCCCAAATCTGTTCTTGAATTCCTTGAGTAGATCCTCTAACAATGCTTTGTAGTTTGGTATCAAATGCTTAGAGCCATCATTGAATACACTTTGCAAACAAGGAAAGTGATACACATCCCCATTATCAACTTGTGTTATCCACAATTCAAGCTTCTGCATAAATGCTTTCAAGTCGTCAAACATGTTGATTATGAATCTGTCCTTACCTTGTAATTTCAAATTAAGGGAATTGAGATAGGAAGTCAAATCCGCCAAGAACGCCAAATCACAAATCCAGTCTTCACTATAGAGTTCTGGAGTTTGTAAATTGTGAGTTTCTAAGAATATTTTTATTTCACTTCGAAGATTAAAGAACCTAGTCAGCATATTACCACGACTAAGCCATTACTTGACAGTAATGCGAAACATCCGAAAAATCAGAGTTCACATCTTCACGAAATTGCTGGAACTGTCGATGACGTAAAGCATGTGAGGGAATAATATTGACTATTCTTACAACGGCCGTCATAACATTCTTTACAGTAACAGACTGAGCACAAAGGTTTGCACGATGAATAAGACAATGAATGAATTTAACTTTGTCTGCATCGAGTTCTTCTTGAGTCAGAAATCTTCGTACTCTTCCTACAAGTCCTGTTTCTTGTCCCGTCATACAAGGTGCGCCATCTGTTGCTATGCAAACTAATTTGTTCCATGGAAGTTTAAATTTAGCAATAGTTTTTATTATACCATCAAAAATATCTTGTACTCGAGTCCGATCTTTTAACGAAACAACATCGAGAAGATCTTCAAAAACATTGCAATCTAAATCGACGCCCCTAATGAATATAGCCAGTTGTGCCGTGTCTTTGCGGTCCGTACTCTCATCAAGAGCTAATGAATAACAAGTAAATGTGTTCATT
This sequence comes from Tenodera sinensis, assembly GCA_030765045.1. Classification (NCBI taxonomy): domain Eukaryota; kingdom Metazoa; phylum Arthropoda; class Insecta; order Mantodea; family Mantidae; genus Tenodera; species Tenodera sinensis. The sequence goes on from CM060967.1 coordinate 75,463,442, forward strand.
CTTTCTATTAGTTGTTCCTCCAAGTTATCTCCCATTTCTGATATACGTTCCGCAACAGTATTACGAGACAGACTTATACATTGAAACGCATTAACAAGTTTCGGACATATTTCTTCTGCAGCAGTAGTAAGACAGCTTTTAACAAATTCTCCATCCGTGAATGGTTTTGAAGCAGACGCAATGTGTTTGCTGATTTTGTAGCTAACACGAACCAAACTTTTTCTACTAATGCCTGAAGATGATGATGGAATATTTTCGAAATTCACTCTTGACTGAAATTCCTCTATAGCCTTTTCACGAGAAACACCTGATAATTTGTCCGGGCCATAAATTGCAGCATGTTGAGAGTTAAAATGTCTTTTAATATTGTAATGACCTATATATCCAATTTCTGCTCTACATATTAAACAACGTGCTTTGCCGTCATTTAAAATAAAGAAGTATTGATCAGTCCACTCACGTTGAAAACACCGTTCTCTGTCCATACTAACTGTCACAGTATATTTGTCAAAAAACCAGGTAGGGCACACCACTCAGACTGCGACTGAAGCAAGCACTCGCTCATTTCACAGCTTGGTAGCGCTGTTCGACATCCCTGTTAACTGAAACTACATTTCCCAATCTTCGTCAATCTGCGCGTCGTTTGATGACAGTGTTTGCGTCGACATACATTTGTGAACAGTTTTTCTCTAAATTGAATAACAATAAAACGCTCAGACGTACTAATATTACTGACAGACATTTAGTGTCAGTGTTACGCCTGTGTTCTTCGGAGATGGAACCTGAAATTGACAAACTTGTGAGCAAGAAACATTGCCAAGCACCCAAAAGACAATAAACAACAAACAATAAAAAAGGATGAGTGACTAATTCAACAGTGTATTTCCATTTGTAAATTGTACAAACATGAAGCATGGTACCAGCCGCCACTGTTTGTTGTTGTTTGGCACCAGCTCACCCCTACTCTTCTAGCTGCGTATACAACACAGGTGAAACCGGTAGCAAGAGCCACGCGTCACAAGTTCACAGTTTGGGAGTGCTGTTTGACATCCCTGGCGTAGAGGCATATCGTCCTCCTGCAAAACCACTACAATGCACCAACTGCCAGCAGTTTCAGCATAGTGCAGCTGGATGTCACCTAAAACCTGTGTGCTCCTTTTGTGGTGAGCAAGGACATAAACGTCAGGATTGCCAACTGCCTGGAATTCAAGGCGCTAAGCAAAAGTGCTACAACTGCGGAGGTGAGCACTCATGCAGATACGCTAAATGCCCTGTCTGGCAAGAAGCGCGCATTGAGATGCACCTCAATAAAAACGGTCAACGTACGCGTTATGACGCTGCACCTAAAAGTGGAAATCCACTAGGTCTGCCAAAGGAGGCATTCCGTGGCGCCCGTTTTCCTGGACTGGGCCCAGTTGAGCCCGTGCAACACACGGATTATGCTGCAGCACTTAAGACGTCCATGTCTCAATCTTAAACAAGTAATGCTAGTTCTGCACAGCCAGAAATACCTCTGGTTTCGCCTGCAGTTGTACCTGCTGTTACAACAACTGCTCCACAACAACTACCAACTGCACCAACCCCCATCAGGACCGCCCCTAAAGGTGCTCCCAACGTACAAGCAAGAACTCCAGCTGGGCAATATGTCCCACTACCGCCTCGGCAAACAGCCCAGAAACGTTTACTGGCATATCCACAGCCAGCACCACCATCTGCATCTCCTTTAGTGCCTGACGCTCAATTCTTGAGCTTAATGGAAAAAATTCCACTCCATCTACAGGCGGACTTCGCATCAGTGTTGGCTGAAGCCCTTGCACAGAGACCTGCTACAATTGCCTCGCAAACTGTCCTGGTATACACCGTCTTTACGTTTATGAGTAAATATGGCGGACAGGAGTAATCAGCTTACCAACCTTCTCGGGATCAGGATCTGTTCCTGGAATGCCAACGGCATCCGTGGGAAACTGCAAGAAGTGAGGAACTTTCTTGCAGTTAATAAAATAAACATTCTACTGGTCCAGGAGACCCATCTGTCTGGAAACCAGAAAGCCACTATTCCAGGAATGATCTGTCACAGAAGCGACCGAGATGACGGTTTTGGGGGCACGGCTATTTACATTAGCCGCAACATACAACACCATCGCCTCCAGCTAATCACCACTCAAGGCTTGGAAGGAACTGGCGTCCAATTGGCTACTGACAGAGGTCCATTTAATGTATATTCTTTATATATACCACCAGGCAGAAGAATCAGCACACTTACTGGGCAAAGTTCGAAACTGGCGGCCGGGTGTATCCCTGGCAATGCGGCGGAAAAGAATCCCTTGGGTTAACTCTGCCAAATACCTGGGGGTACTACTTGACCGTGGTCTAACCTTCACTCCACACGTCAGAACAAAGGTCGGTCAGGGACATGGCGCCCTGAGACAGCTATATCCCATACTCCAATCAACCATGCCCACATACCTGAAACTACGCTTGTACCGTGCGATCGTCCCGCCCCTGATCCTGTACGGGTGCGAGGTCTGGGGTACGGTGGCTCGTTCCACCATCCGCAGGCTGCAGACCGTGCAGAACAGGGCGCTTAGGATGATCTACGGTACCGACCGTAGGTTTCCATCACACATCCTTCACACTCATTCCGGCATCCCATACATTGTGGACGTAGTGCGGGACAGGACTCGCACAATGTATGACAAACTCATACCTCACCCAAACCAGCTGGTGAACAGCCTGGGGCAATATGACCATCGCCTCCCTAGGCGGATACAGAGCTACCGTCTACCCAAGGACGCCCTTGGCTGGTAGGTACCGCTTTGCCTTCATCATCCTTCACACCTATCACCTATTCCCCTCGGTTTCCTGTCACTGGCACTGCATTGCTCGCCGGCCAAGGCTGACGAAGTAATCAGTAGGGAAAAGGTCGCTTGGATGGCTAGACATCCAAGATCCGACAGATCCCGCCGCCAGTGACAACACAGGAGCCCATCCTGCACCATCAGACATACAAAGACAAAAAAAAAAGCCTGTTACATATACCAACCTATACCACCACACGGGTAAATCCGTATTTAAACGGATAGGTACCGTGGCCACCTTACCATCCGCCTGGGTTAACCCAGACGACTAGTACTCACTCCTGGATCAGCACACAAGACCTGGATGCTGTATTCACACATGGCTCGGCCACCATAGCCATGGGAGACCTTAACGCCAAAAGCCCGTGCTGGAATTCCACCATCCGCAACCACAGAGGCATGGTCCTGGAAAGGTACCTAGAGCAACGTAACCTTGTTGCACTTGCTCCAGCATCTCCAACCATTACCTATGGAGACCGTCGACCACCAGACTGGCTGGACATCGCCATTGTGCAAAACATTCGGTGCCATCCACAAATCTTCTCCATCCCTGAGCTTTCGTCGGACCATTACCCGGTGCTTTTGTTTTTCAAGGCACGGCCAACACCCAAAGCCCGTCCAAACAGCATAAATCCGCGAAAAACCGACTGGGTTAAATACAAAGCTCTAATGGCAGAACAACAGCCTGAAATCCAGCCATGCCTCAATACTGAAGATGCAGACCAACTCGCATCCAAAATAACCAGCACCATGACTGCTGCTATGTCTCAAGCCACTCCTCCTCGACGTCGCTTCTTCCAGGATATGAAGCCACTTCCGCAAGCCATACGTCAGCTCATCGCCACAAAAAACAAGGCACGGCGCAAATATCAACAAACACGCAGTCCCATAGATAAGAGAGAGTGGAATCGTCTCCAGAGCATCGTCAAACTGGAGCTCCAAGACCACAGTAATGAAGAGTGGGAACGACGCCTGGGCACTCTCGATACAGAGGATTCTTCTCTCTGGAGAATGTCTAAGGCTATATTGCGAGTTCCCTCTTCCGATCCTCCACTCTCAGACGGCAATAGAGTTGCCCAGTCTATGAGAGAAAAAGTTGAGTTAATGGCAGAACATCTTGCCTCGACATTCCATCCTGCGCAAAGTCTCGATGATGAGCTGACTAACGACGTCGAAGAAAAAGTTCGCGAATATCTCGACGAACCCTTCGACGCTGAAGAAGTGTGCCTGACTACGATAGAGGAAGTCAACAGAATAGTGGCCTCTGTCCGTCCATATAAAGCGGCAGGCAATGACAACCTGCCATATGCCGCTTTTAAATCTTTACCACCAAACTGGACTGCTATACTTGTGCACCTTTTCAACAGTCTTCTGCGACTCGCACATTTCCCGGCCGCATGGAAACATGCCCACATTATCACACTGCCTAAGCCGGGAAAGAATGCTGCACATCCAGGAAACCATAGACCTATAAGTCTACTACCGGCCATCAGTAAACTGTTCGAAAAGGTGCTCCAAAAACGACTTCAAAATATCCTGGACAACCATAACATCCTTCGACCAGAACAATTTGGCTTCCGTCGACAGCACTCTACCACACACCAACTCCTACGTATCGTGGATGATGTTATACGTGGATTTAACCATCGGCACTATGTTGCAGCCCTCTTCTTGGACATATCACGGGCCTTCCATACCGTCTGGCATCAAGGTCTACTACATCGACTTATACACTACGACACCCCGTCATATCTGGTACACATGATAAGCAATTTTCTCGGTAACCGGACGTTTGTTGTCACCAAGGACAGCATACACTCACAACCATATGGCATCAACGCAGGGGTACCCCAAGGCAGTGTTATGGGGCCTCTACTATTTCTAACATTCATCAACACCCTTCCTACTCATAGGGGCTGCAACCTATACCTCTTTGCTGACGACACTGCAATCACCTCAGACTCTTCACATCACGATATTGCAGTGCAAAGATTGCAACGCTATGCCGACATGCTAACTGTATGGTTTGCCACGTGGCGACTTAACATCAATGCCGCCAAATCCACGGCCATCACTTTTACGAGACGACATCTACAGGATGTGAACAACATACGTCTGTCAGGAGTTGACATTCCCTGGTCGACAGAAGCCACTTACTTAGGCGTCAAATTGGACGTGAAACTAACATGGAAGCCACATATCATGAGCCTAGTCTGCAAGATCAACAGACGTTTAGGATTATTGTACCCCTTGTACAATAAAAAATCCGTGATGTCACTAAGGAATAAAATCCTAGTGTACAAGCAAGTTGTAAGGCCAGCTCTAACCTACGCTTGTCAAGTCTGGGGTGCTGCAGCGAGGACCAATCTCTACCCACTACAGGTACTGCAGAACCGCTACCTAAGAGCTTCAGTAGCCGCTGATTGGTACATCCCCAACGAGAACATACATAAAGACCTCAAACTCCCAACGCTCATCGACTACATCAAGAGCCTTGCCAACACCTTCTACGCCAGACTTCCAGGCAGTTTTAATGAACTAATAAGAGGTCTCGGGGAGTACGACTTAGACCCCGGCGAGACATACAAGCGACCCAGACTGGTACTTACCAATAACCGACTCTGACAAATCACCATCCCCATAATCAACAGTATACCATATCCACAAAAACAAAACAAAAAAAAAAAACACATCATCCCAACACAGTACACTTTCATACCATCTTTTAATTCTTCATCCATAACTTATACTCCACCATCTAACCACCGTCTTCTTTGAATTCTACCATCATCAACCAGTAAGGGATCTAATCCCGGAATGGTCCAAGGTCAAGGGCGCCTCCCATAGGGAGGATAACCCCTTAATGACCATCACCCAGGGGCAAAACACTTTCCTTCACCTCAAAGCCATCATCACCTGATCATATGTAACGATGACGTCATCGATCTGTTCTGTCCATGTGCTTACCCCCTTTTCTTGGCCCAAAATGCCTAATTCTGCTAGCACTTCAAACGGTATTATTTAACACCATTACAATACATACAGACAGACACGCAGACACGCGCGCACACACACATATATACATGACAGGTAGATAAACATACAGTCAGACATACCAATGCTTCGTTCAGTCTTTTGAAACTGTGGCTGGGGGAGATAGGACATCGCGTGGCCGGCGCGTGTATAGAAACCAAAACAACCAGGCAGAGTTGCAAGGTTTATGCAGTCCGGCACGAGTAGTGGCGCACAACAGAGATTGCAGAAAGCTCTTAATCCTATCTAAATAGGTGGCGGCCGTGGGAAATAGGTAGTGCACCTGCTAATTATAAAGCAAGTTCCTCGCCTATAGGACGTGGCAAACCAGTGCATAAGCAGACGACACACATTATTCAAAATATGTACAATCACTTTAAAGAAGGGAACGGCAAATTTGACGCACCGATTGCACATACAATTTCTGCCATTCGCGTTCCCAGATGTACAGCAATTATAATCATTAAACTAGATATTCAAAACTATACAACTCCAAAAAAAGACGAAATGCGATGAAAACAAAGCCGTTCGTGAATTGTATAAGGTTGATGGCTCCATCGTCTTTGGAGGATGTGGAAGAAGAGGAAGCAAAAGAAAAAGAAATTATAAGGTTCTAAAACTGAGTAAATACCAATGTACATTTATGTCTATGTAATAGAAGCAGTTTTTCTGCTTATATTTACATATTTATTTATTTTTGTAGTATGTAGTACCAAGTGTGTTGATATATTTATATAATTAATAAAGGAATGAAAGTAATGTACTCTAAGTACATATCATCATCTACTCTAATTTTTTATATTAAATGTAATTATTGTCTCCCCATGAGAATAAGCTGTTCAAGCAATACCAAATAAGTGCGCAATGAACAAATAAATAAAGGATAAACATTTAAACAATACAGCAGAAGTAGGAAAGGGATGTAAATGTTGCAACAGTGCATATTGCTACCGCAGCACGAGCAAACTGCTGTCTACCTGCCCCTCCCACTGTCTCAAAAGACTCTGAACAAAGTATACTTATTGAAACTTGCAAGTTATTCGGTGCTGCTGGAGCTGTTCTCGTCATTAAAGTAGTGGCGTTCCAGACATAACTCACTTTTTTTACTGGGTTTTTTTTTTTTTTTTTTTTTTTTGGGGGGGGGGGTGGGAGGATCTATGATGTATATGTAATCCAAATTAATTTCAATTCAAATTACATTTATTTTTCACTTAGGTTCCTCAGTCCCCAGTACGATCCCAAAAACAATCTACGCCGCCTAATTGCATGGAAAGGCATTGCCACTAATCAGTAAGATTATTGTCACCTCAGTAATAACAGTAGTAGTTCTATTCAGTGGTAAAGGTAAAGGGTATACACGGAGGAGATACCTCACACATTGCGATCCACACAGGTCTATTGTGGTTGCCACCCCCCAGAAGGGAGGAATGTAGTGAAGGAACCGCAAGGTGCCACAGGGCCGCAGCCAGACGGGCCACAGAGACGCGCGAAGGTCCTTGACAAGTGCTGAGAAGGGAAATGATGGAAAGGAAACCGTCGTATGAAATTAAGCACCCCAGCATTCGTCTGAGTGACAAGGGAAACCACGGAAAACCCCAAGTCAGAGTGCGCGGTCACCGGTAATCGAATCCGGGACCTTCTGAATGCGAGTCACACACGTTGCCGCGGTCGGTTGGTTGCTGTTCAGTGGTAGTAGAAGCAAGGAAAGTGATAGAATGAAGCTGGTGTAACATGTCACAGTTTTTTATGCCTTCTATTTTTCGATCTCCTGCTATTCTTAAAAATCGTATTTCGTTTACCCAAATTGTTCTTTTATCGTTCTCCAGTAATAACCCATTTCACTTGCTCAGACTAGCTGCGGTGGTTTAGCTATGAGACAATTTGGTCTTCAAAGTGTCGTGGTAACGCGTCGATGTGAAATCTATAGTGAATTCGTCTCTTTGAATGACTATTAACAACCTTTATTGTGTTTTAATATTTATATAAATTAGCACAATTTTTCTATTTATGTATAGATTTATCGTTATTGTTTATATAACGTGTGAAGAACGACTTCTCAATGCCTCTATTTTGCATTTGATTATAAAGGCTTAGAAAAGAAGCTGCCTCAATTGTGATTTGAAATAAGTGTTCTCATTGTGTATGTGCTATAAATACTATAGTAAACTTGATAGCCGCAACATGCATTACCCTGAAGCCTACAAAGAACTCTGCTAAAGAATTGTAATATCGATCTCTCTGTTGTAATTTTCAGCAGCAATGTACTACACAATCGTTAAGCGTGTTCTAACATCCGCATGACTCAGGTGCAATGCTACCTGGGTACTTCTAAAACTCTTTAGATATATCCCCCTCTAAGGTGCTCGGTATATGGAGCGCCATTCACTGCTTCCCTCAGCCGTCTTTTGTTAGAAAACCTGAACAAAAAGTGAGCGTCGGTTTTTCCGTAACAAGCCGAGTTTTGTTATACCGAATATAATGCAACGCTCCTACTCTGCTGACATTAAAACTTCACAATAAACAGAGCTTAAACTTGGTTCGCACTTTTCAGACAGTAGGTACACACATTGTTTAACATCAACACTGACCTTATTCTTTAAAAACGTTGTGGTTAATTCATTCATTAATTGTAACAGTTTCACTGCAGTAAGACTTGGAGGACTTTCAGTGGTCATGAGCTTATTTTTATGAACTGTATGAGAACCAATGTGAGCAGTTTAAGCGTTCGCATTTCTCATACTCACTGCTTTTTACTTTTTGCATCTTGTATAGTAAATAACCCTGATTCAGGGACGTAGCCTCGATGGATGTGAGAGATGTATTAGATATCCTGCAATTTTCCACAAACTGTCAAATTGGTGTACATTACAATTTTGTGATTCATAAACCTTTTAATGCCATTAAAAATCAGTCTTCGTTTAATATTATGATTTGAATTCGCGCCACACTGCAGCAGTATGTTTACAAATAAAGCTCGGGGTCAGTTTCAAGAAACTATAATCGCACCACCCTTAGATCCGCACTTAATGTAAACAAACCTTCAACAACTAACCAGCGATGCGCCGAAACCAAAGCACATCATAAAATACAGTGCTTTAAATATCGGCGATGAACTATGAATTTTCAAAATGTATGATAACCGTGATAAAGACTGCTTGAATGAAATGCTATTCCTAAAACTTCTGAGTAAATATCGTTCTGTTGCAACATAAACACGAGACATGACTCCACGTGGTGTTTGTGTTAGTCGCACCTGATATGAAAACCAGGTTATCGCGGAGGGATACAAGGTCTGAATCTAAGGTTGGGTGGAGTATAACTATGTTGTGCGTTTGATCCACGGGATGTAAGGTGTTTTACATCTCATGTTAAGAATCGCGCTAACATTATTGCATTTATAGTCGTGAATAGAGAGTAATTCGCGATTCGTTTTGCTTCTTGTGCATATGCTCTTCAAGTGCGGACATTTGAGCAAGCTTTAGACATTTGGTTACTTAATACTAAGGTAAATATAGGTTAATATTTGGGCGGATTCTGGAACGAAGGTATGTACACAGCCAGTTATATTCACGTCACGACATGAATCAGAGCCACAATAGCAAACAAAACTTCCGTTTCCTGCGCTGTTGCAACCAAAATGGAAATAAACTTGTGTGATCGATAAACTCCACGTAAACAGCTTCCAAACATTAAAATTTCTCCAAAAAGCAATACGTAATTAAAGCAGATCCTCCACTCAGTATTACGACGAACATTAAAAAATGGACGTATTAGATTAAACTCCTGACATTAATAGTGAGTAACAACTCTGTACTGTTCATTACACAAATGTTGACGGAAATACTGAAGAAAGGTACATTTGCTTTACAGATGTAAGTTTTGACAAAAAACCTTTTGAATCAGGCTCCCACTAGGTATTATCCAACATTACTTTCAGACAATGGCAAAAGTTGAAAACTCCGAAAGGCAATTTTGTTTATGTTAGGTCATATTTTAACGAATTTTGCTATATTTGTTGCTTTACATATTTCAGTCTGAAAGTCAGGCTATACCATTGCTCTAATTGAGTATGATTTAACCTTGAAGACAAACATTATTTCCATTTTTAAGCACAGTATAAAAGTAATTGTGGCAGAGCTATTAATATTTGATCATCCTCATCTCTCTAGTCGTACACAAATTTGCTTACACATAGGGCATTCATCCTGATGTATCAATTCCGAGGTGATTTTTTACATTTTCCACATATGTATTATGGATACATTGTCATACCGTGACTACTCTAAATGCACTATATGCATTCATGTTGAGGTTACTACATGTCCTTTCCTCCAGTGTTAGGTATCCTAATCTCCCCTTACTTTATCTGAAGGAACAATTTGCGCATATGAGAGACCAAACAACAACCTGCAACCTGAACTATATTGTGACACACACCTAACGCATGGTCAAGCTATCTCACACCACTTGGAGGCCGCGGGCGTCAAGAGAGTCAAGGTCAAGCTACCTACACCACATGAGACGACTAAACACCTAACGATGAGTGCGACGGATGAAAGGGTTTCGAGAATGCTCCGGAAGCTTCAACTGCCGGCTTGTTTGTGTAAGCGTCGAGAAAAAGGCGAATTCAAGAAAAATCCATGATACGCCATTCTTGTTTATAAAAAGCATACGGGACAGCGAAAGAGAAGTTTGTGAGGCAAAGGGAGTATTCTTTTTGTGATGGAGTTGTGAGTGTTGAACGAGACAGGTGTTAGCAGTGTGCATGGGTGTGTACAGTCATCGTCCTGTGAGAACTGAACTGTGTGTATCGACAGAGACATTTTGGGACATTTAGCGTCACGTCGGCGTTGCAGTGAGCAGCAATTTGAGTGAGTGCGATCGTCGAGGCCAGCAGTTTGTTAGAGAGAACTGAAAGACAGAAAAACGCGGGCGTATGTGTAGGTCAAGGTTACAGGACGACAGAAGAGCTATGAATTGTAAGATCACGAAGAACTGTAGATTGTTTTATGCTTCAGTTTTAGAAGAAAAATAAAATGATAGAATTAGTCATTGAACTTCGTTGTCATATATCCTAGTATTTGTGTTAGAGCAAGAATATCTTTATAAATGTAAGACTTAAAGCTTTCACGGCGAGCGTTATTAATCAAGGCTTCAAGGGTGGTCAACCGTATCAGATTTATAAACATTGAGCTTACTGCCATTGTAGACTCCATGGCCTTCTTCAGAATCAAAAGACTGAGAGAACGACTGCAGTCGACGACTTGACATCAGAGGGTAACTTTACCGCCCTCTGCCTGTTGCCAGATCAGGGCTATGCCTCTATTGGTCGTGATGTGTTTTGTCTAAGTAAGGTAATTACGTTAGAATGGCTTGTAGAGTTGATTGTCCAGTAAGTCGTTGAGGAGTTATGCTCCCCCAGTGGGAGGCGCCCTCAACTTTGGATGTCTTTTTTACTTTCTCTACTGTTAAGTAAGGGAAAGTATTGTATTCCACCCAAAAAGTCAATGTCGAGATTTCACCGAAAATATGTTTTGAGGCCCCCTGAATCCAAAAAACGAATTTTTAGAAAAAGGTCCGTGTGTGTCTGTGTGTCAGTCTGTGGACAGCATAACTCAAAATCGAAAAGTCGGTTAAAAACCAAAGTTGGTATTTAAGTTTAATGTGTTTCAAGGACGAGACATGAAAATTTTGAAGACAATAGCCTCACTCTAAACTACCGTTTACATGGAAAATGTTTCGAAAATTTTGATTTTCTTGAAAATGGCTCTAACGGTTTTGATTAAAAATGTCATATGTTTGAGATATTTATGTGACAAATGAAATGTATATCTTTAATTTTCTGGCTATAGCCCCTGTAGTCGTATTTACTCTGGACGACTTCTACATAACTGGTAAACCGTTAGAGATAGACCAAATCATACTATACAAAAAATGTAGATCTTGCTAAAATACACAATTTATGTCTCAATAAATTTTCTTGTAGGGTGAGCCATTTCGGAGGTATTCCTTGTTATGTGTGTGAGTTTCGGAAAACTTAGAACTTTCGTGAAATGGATCATCGTTGTTCCTTTTTTTAACTGTTAAATGTGCAAAGACAACAGAATCTCAAAGCTTTAAAACATTTGACTATCGCAAAAAGCCTACTGTATTCTAACATTCCCCTTGCACCTACAAGGAAACAAGCAACAAGATAAGTTGTACAAATGTTTATCTTAACTAACACGAAGAAGATATAGGAATAAGAGTTAGTAAGAATGGTTAGTACAAGAGTAGAGAAAGTCATGTGAGTGCAACACATCAGATTTTTTAGTCCTAATCTCTGAAAATAACTATGTCAGGGTTTGGTGTGGTTGAGTCTATTTGTCTAGAACGAGTCTCGGTCGATTGTATTTTTCACCAGAGTTTAGGTCATACTCGTCTAGGCCGCGTATCAAGGCATTGGAGTTGTTGCAAAGGTTGTGGTAGAAGATGCATGCATGAGAGTGGATGTATTCTTTTATGAATGGGATGTTAAGGTCACGACGAATTACATAATTTGGTATGAACCAAATTCTGAGGTAGCGCGACTGGAGAACTCCAAGGCGGTCTATGTGTCTTGACTGCTACTCCGCATACTTCGGAGGCATATGTGATGGCAGGTCGTACCACTTGCTTGTAGAGGAGGAGTTTAGTTGGTATTGACATCACCGAGCGCCTGTTGTACAGAGGATAGAGCATGCCCATCCTCTTGTTAATTATGTTCGCGACGAAATGGATATGATCCTTCCATGTCAATTTCATATCCAGCTGCACTCCTAGATATTTAACGCAGGTTCTGCACTCGACCTGTTCTCCGCCGAGACGTATTGGCGGAACTTCGGCCAAGAGGCATCTAGAAAATGTGATGACCTGGCTTTTTTGTGAATGGTCACGGAGGCGCTATCGTTGAAACCAGGTAGTGAGGAGGCCGGCGTAGTGCTGGATTCTGCGGGCAGCCATCCGTTGTTAAGTTGATGTGGAGGTGAGTGCCTTATCGTCAGCAACCAAATACTGCTGGCAGCTAAGTATTTATACACAAAAGGAAGAGCGTGGGCCCAAGGACGCTACCCTGGGGGACACCAGCTCTGATAGGATGGGGCCTGGAGGTTATCTCATCGTGGAATTCGGCGAAGGTTCTATTGCATAGATAGGAGTGTATCAGATGTATTAAGTACGGAAGGGTTTGGTATTGAATTAACCTGGAGATTAAGCCTTTATCCCACACGCTGTCAAAGGCCCTGGTGGTGTCTAGCAGGAGTGCCGTGACGAAATGCCTCCTGTTGAAGGCCGTGTACACTTCATCCACCAGCCGAAGTAGCTGATGTGTAGAGTGCTGTGCCCGAAATCCAAATTGCTCTGGCCTCACCACGTTATGCTGCTCTAGGACGGTTAGTAGCCATGTTTGAATGATCTCCATTAGCTAACTAATTGTGGAGAGTAAGCTAATGGACCTGTAGATCTCAGACGTGGTACCATGTTTTCCCGGTTTGCATATGATGAATACCTTAGCATGCTCCCAAGCCCTAGGGAAGTAGTGGTGGAGGATATCGTTGAATAGACTTGTGAGGGACTGTATCCAAGGAGCCGGTAATGCCTTTAGAGCCAGGTTTTCAAATCCGGGAGATTTGGTTTTGGAGCTGCTCTTGTCACAGCTGCTGTCATATGGCTGGTAATGGTATCCACTTAGTTGTCTATGTCCTCTGGGTCATTGCATTGTTGCAGGGCAGGCTGCATCTCCTCCATCAGTTTTGAAAATTCTCCCCAGTCGGTACTCCTGAGAACTGGGAAGGCTCTTGGAGGCTTGCTGGTCGGCCTGCCCGGAAAAGGAGAGAATTACGGGGTAGTGGTACGATGAAGGCGCTGATACTGTAAACAGTGTGAGGTGCGGCTGCACTTTGCGATTTAGCGCAAGGTCCAGCCAATCTGGTGGTTGTCTGCCTAAATACTGTATGGTGGCCTGATTTGAAGTCTGGGCTCAATGATGCAATCAAGTTGTGAAGTTTGCGACCGCGATGGTTGATGATGGAGGAGTTCCAGTTTGAGTGTTTGGCATTGAAGCGTCCCACGGCAACCGTAGCGACTGGGGCGGTATACAGGGAGTCCACTTCAGCTTCCAATAACGGGCACGTTGGTGATGCGTACACTGAGTATAAGTGTAGTGGTCCTCTGGTAGTCTCCACTTCTATACCTGTAGCCTCCCGGTTGTTTGAGGTTGGGACATGCAACTGGTGAGCGGTGGAGCGGTCTATATAGGTAGCTGTGACCCCTCTGCCGTCGACTTTATCAGTTCTGTATGACCGTATACTAGGTAGGTCGCATTTTATGTATGGTAACAGATAAATTTCCTGTACCAGTAGGATGTTCACTTTCTGTACCGCCAGGAAGTTCAAGAGTTGTCTGCGGTGGCCATTGGTATTCCAATAACAAATCTTCAGGTTGTTGTACGGGATTTTTTTCTGAAGACGACTAGCGTCCATTATTGATTTAGAAGGTGAAGATTCTCTGAATCAGTACCATCTCAGGTGTTGTTTGAGATGACCGGTTTAGAAGGGCCTCCATAAGGGCAGCCGCAAACTTGGTTTGCAGATGTGCTTGTATGCGGTCGGTTACTTCACTAAAGGCAGCTATGTCTGCAACCGTGCGCTTATGTTGTACTCCACAGGATGCCCTAGAATGCTGAGCATCGGTGGCTTTGGAATGTGTTTGTTTCCTGGGTGAGAGAGAACTATGTGTGGCTCGATTGAGGCGCTGTTGGAGGTTTAGGGGCAAGGTAGGTGTCTGGGTTACTGATAGCGGTTTAGAAGAGGGTTGTGGCTGTGAGGGTGCAATAACAAAAAGGGCCTCCGCTGCGTGGGTACGCATTAGGAATCACCAAAATGACGTGATCGCTAACAGCGGTAAAGGCGAGCCCAAGCACCGTAAACATGCCAGAATTAAAATGTTCTAGACGTCGCACGGCTCACCGACTAATGCACGCCCATGCAACTCAGGCTCTAGACCACACACTCGCTACGGTAGAGGCCTGTATCTCGGGAACGCTATAGGAGGTTCAACCTGGCCGCACAGGAAAACAGCGGAAAACTGTATATAGTGTGTGACGTGAATTGTACCTACATACATAGTGCAATGAATGTGCTGGGACGCATTTTTCTGGTGTGCCCAGCGCTGGAACGCATTTTTCTGGTGCGCCCAGTGTGTTGTGTTTGTGTGTGTGCGTGCGCCCGTGTGATGGGACATATGTGTGCTATGCTCAGAAGTGAGTGAGCGCGTGAATCTGTATATATAAATGTAAATATGTGTGTATACAGAGTGTCACACACACAAAAAAAATAAATAAATAAATAAAAAACCACCGACAACGCTTAGTATGTTGTGCGGGACGGCAAACTGATCAGTTCTGAAATAGGAAACCCTGTCCACAAATGCACGGTTTGGAAGTTGTAGCGCACTGAAATGTGAGATGGTTGTACGTATCGAGCTGTCTGCATTAGAAACGGGCTTCGAACTGTGTACCTCCTACGTCATTTCAGAGCCTATATCGGCGATGGTGAGTCTCACATGACCCAATACTTGCGGTTGTCTTTGATGATTTTCAATCGCTCCGTGAACTTGAGCCATAAGGTCCTCTGCCGACGTTACAGGAGTGCCATACACCATACTCTTCATACAACTCCACAGGAAATAGTCGAGAGCTATCAGATCTGGCGACTGTACTGACCACAGAACTGGTCCTCCTCCGCCATTCCATCGTTTTGAATATGCGGTGTTGAGATGATTCCGCACATTTACATCAAAGTGTGCTGGAGCTCAAGTCAACCATTTCAGCAGCTGTGTACTGGTACATGTCGCACTGCTGTTGAAAAGGGTTTCTGTATTGGAAACTGCACAAGTAACGCAGTAGTGCACGCACCAAGGACTCTATGGGGTAATTGAGCTCATGCGCAGGAATGTTATCATGCCCAGGTCCTCCATCTCAGTACATAGGTGGCTAAAAGGTTGCATACCTTCCCCATCAAGATACCAAACCCAATGTTAACAAATTATCACAACCGTTTATTCTCAAGCTTCGACGCTCTCCAGCGCCCAAACCGTGCATTTCCGGACAGGGTTTCCTATTTGAAAGTCGATCAGTTTGTCATCCCTCACAACATACTAAGTGCTGTAAGTGTTTTTTTGGGGGGCACAGTATATATATAACAAGACATAGAAACAGTGAAGACAAAAAGCACAATAAGGGCAAAAACTGTCTTGGTGACCTAAAACTGGTCAGCCTATGGAATTTTGTTATGAATTGTTATGAATTTTAATTTATGTTATGAATTATGTATATGGTGTACATAAACTTTCTTAATTGTATGTGTAATGTTAATTGTTAATGTTAATTGTAGCCTGTAAGCCGGGCCCAATGTACCGGCACCAGGCAAATATTCCCTGAATAAATAAGTCTTCTCTCAGTCTTTTGATACTGAAGAAGGCCATGGAGTCTACAATGGCCGAAAGCTCAATGTTTATATATCTGACACGGCTGTTCACCCGTGAAGCCTTGATTAATAATCGTTATAAATGTTTATACGTGTTAATGCGTTACTATTATCACACGACAATTTTTTCTCCAAGGAAAAGGTGCCAAAATAAACACTACTATTTATTTCGCAAAGAAAATTAATAATTAGAAAATACCTTTTCCTATTAAAATATTATTTGCCGTAAAAAGAAAAAGTATCATATTCTATAAGTATACAAGTTATGAGAAATATAGCGTATAGGGTAACCACGATGGTGGACAACTCGCGCACCACGACCACCTCTGATCTCTTGTGCCTACCCGCCCCCTCCCCTCCGGGAGGTAGGGATGAAGTGAGGAAACCACAGGGTTGCAGCTATATAGTCACAGAGACGCGCGGAAATGGCTAACAAGCGCTGAGATCTCTTGATCCCAGCACCAGACCCTGCCAACCAGCCAGCACACCGCTGGTCCTGTGTCACACAGACCTCCATATTCCCACGCCGGAGTTAGCGCTCCGCGGGTCCGATAGGTGTCGCACAGGCACACCCCACGACGGAAGACAGTGGCCACCCAAACGCCAGCTAGCGTCGAGAACAGCAGCTACCATGCGCAAGCATCCGCGCCATCTGTCAGGTACCGTTAACATCCCTCGCCGAAAAGTACAACTGGAAGATTGTAAGGAAATGGAATGAAGGAAACCGATGCAAAGGACACCATGATATGAAAGAATACAGCACAGCATCCACCTAAGTGATATGGGGAAACAACGGGGAAAAAAAATGCCAGAGTGCACGGCCACGGGAATCGAACCCGCGACCTCCCGAATACGGGGGCCACAGACGTTACCGCCTTAGTCGTTCCACTCGGTTATGGAAAATGAAAGTTTCCGTTAATTCAAAAGGTATTTAATCCCCCCGTTTTCTTATTTAGTCGCACACAACTTGAGAGACAAAATATTAGCTAATTGTGCGTTTTTCAACTCTGACTTACTGAGCAATTCCATATTGAACTACTAGATACGCCATTGTTGAGGAGAAATTTCATATTATGGAGCTCACATGAGTGGGCTAATTCTTGGAATTTAGTTTACGGCTGGTTTACTACCACCGACAACAGTAACGATAATCAGAACAAAAAAGGTTGAAATATGTACATGTATTCAAATGGGAGTGTTCACAACCTATGGGAAGCTTTCCTAGGCCTCGGGAATGGGAAAAAAGACTTGGCAAGTTTAACTTTCTGTTTCCGTTACCGCGTACGGCATGATAAGAGTCATGTTGTTCGTATTAGACTTTTGGCTGTAGAAATTATTCAAGGCGGTTGTGCCATGAAATAGCAACTAGAGCTCTCTCTAGTCACAAGCTAGAAAAAATATCATTGATCAGTTAGAAACAAATGCGTTATACCAATCTCCATTTTTATCGATAAGATGATAGGGTATTTTGTCGTTCTCGTTGCCGCGCTGTTGTATACCAAAATATTGAGTACTGCCTTCATTCTCGTTGCCGGTATCGTTATGGTTACCGTTGCCAAGTGGTTGTGAACCAGCCTTACGCGTGATGCAGAATAACTATCTTCCATATTTAAACACACAATAACAAAGTCGTGCGTCAAATCATTCAAACTACAGAAGATGCATTTTATTATTCCCTATAATCTTCGCAAAACTTAAAGGCATATGGAGGCGGGGCGTGCTGCGGACTCCAGCGAATCCTACGCTTGCCCCTCCTATCAGCGCTGCCGAATGTGGTGCATGCATCTCACACAACCTTATGTACAGACCGTCTGCCGGTACACGCACTACGCTTGGCAACAGCGCTCTGCTTGAGCATTGGCCAGCGTTCACATGCCTTTAACTTTTGCGAGCGGTATAGCCGTTTCTTTAACTTATGTAGTTTATGCGTTTCTAATAAATATTATACTTGGATGTTATACGATTTAAGGCAAACATCTTGGAAGTATATCAAATAAATCTTCAAACGTGCTAGTTAATTGTACTAGACGGTCCTGGCTATAGTATAGTTCAGCTCATGATAAACAAGTGTGCCCATCAACGTACATATGTATTGCTGAATTTCGATTCAATTCGAGACATTACAGTTGAGCGTATCTCTAAGTCTTTTGGAGAAGGTGCCTTTATCACACAAAATTTTGAAATAGTTTCCGCATAAAAGTTCCATATTTTTGCTTATGGAATGAAAAACGTGTAGGCCTCCGACGAAAAACCTTCTGAGGGCTGTTCTGCTCTTTGGAAAGGGGGGGGGGGGACATTAGCTTTGCCAGTTGAAGCCGAAATTGTAAACGCCATAATTATGGATATAATACTGCATCACATGGCGGAATTAAATAATCAGAAAATGTTAAAATCGTTACACGTATAAAGCTACAGAATCTGGAGTATTAGTTGTGGTTAAAATTGTCAGAAGGGACACGTAATGTTGCAAGCAAGTCATTAGAGGTAAATTCCAGGTAGTCAGCCTGATACATAGTAATACCGGTTTTCCTGGAAATCGCTCAGTGCCGGTGTTGAGCCGGAAAACAAGGGATGGTCGGTTCTTCGAAACCCTGTTGCTAATTAGGAAATGAAAGGTATAGAGAGCGTCATGACACACAAGGACTTGTCTGCGAGAACCCGGAGAGAAAGGGTCGTTTAGACTTGCCCTCCAGAACCCGGCGGGTCACTACACTCGTCGCCCATATCTCCAAGCGAGCACTTCAGTCACGGGGCTTGCATTCCGGATCCTCGAGTGTGAGGATACATTATATTTAATACTAACAATCTTCGGTCTTAGTGAAGACACAGTCACGACTTAACGTTGTTAATAGCGATCGGCAAATCTCACGCAGTCTTATTTGGGTGAAAATAAAAGTATTCAAACGAGAGTTCTGGTTTTATTCGCAAACACCCACGCATACCCTGAGGTTAAACCCACATGCCAGAGCAGCCGGAGCAGAAATCACCAGAAAGCAGCATTCCGCGTAGGATAGCGGAACGGAGGAGTGGGTAATACCACATCACAGTTCACGACGATGTCACAAATATGGTATTACACTGACGACAAAGTCAATCCAGTTACTTTTCTTCCACTTTATTGTCTTCTAAAATGTTACGACAAATACAGTTTTCTTCTCGTCGTTAAGACAGTCTAGAGTCTTTCGTACTGTCACAACTCACAACTTTTACTTTTGGTAACCTTGATTCAGTCCTTTCAATGTCTTTCTTCATTTCCTCTGTCTCTCACATACTAACCACAACGTTAAAATCACTCCACGTTCATTGAATCTTCTTTACGACGCACCAACACACACACCAGCACACCCACACACACACACAGTTGTCTCATACTCATTAATACACTGACCGACTCATATCCGTAACTGTCGACTGTTAACTCGCCCCCTTATACAGCGGGGATGAGGTCACATGAAACTTTCTTGACTTCTACAAACACGCCTGATGACGTAGTCAGATCTTTGTCAAAAGTTCTGGGGAAAAAAAAAACCTTTTGGTTCTGCCACAGTGATTGTTGTTAGTCACGTACACACAAACAGTCGCGCGAGGTAGCTTGAGCTTCAACGCCTTTGTTTGCTCGCCGGCCCGGTATGTGGAGTAAAATAGCTTGGCCTCGTCCTTCCTTTGTAGTGCGCCGAGCCCGGGGTCACAATATCTACTATCTACATTAACCATTGTGTTCCTCTCACGAAAAATGCGGCTGTAAGGACTGTGTTTGATATCAACAACCCTAGCGTCTTCTGAGAAAGATTACTACTACAGAGAGATCCAAATACATGTGAACCGCTGCGCGGTGTTTTTCCACTGTGAACGAGGAAATACGATAACAGCAGCATCACTTGTTTTTCACTGCTCTGCTCACAATCAGTTTTGAGTTCGCGATATCGTGCGGCTGTATTATGACCAGTGTGCTTTATTATTTAGTCCTGTACTTACTCATAAAGTGTATTATGGCTCAACATTTGTTTTCAACTGCACAGCTTGTATTTATTATGATGATTTTTTATCGAGTCAACAGTTGTACATACGTGAATAGAATTTTGCGCATTAATCGACAGGGACCGTGATTTTGCCTGTTTTCAACAAGACTCTACAACAGCTCATACAGCGAATTTTTCGATGATAAGAATTGAAAAAGTGTTTCAGGACAGAATTATTAGTAGAAATTTGTGGCCCCCTGGGTCCCTCGATTTCCTTCTCTGGTGTAACTTAAAGCATAAAGTGTACAAGACAAACCCACCCACCCTGGAAGAATTTAAAAAATCCGTCAGGAAATTGCCAGCATTTCTCAGCGCGAAGTACGGCGAGTGATGGATAATTTCCTAAAGAGGTGCCAAAAATCTATGTACAACGACGGTGGCCAGTTTCAGCACCTGCTATAGTTATATCAGTAACTAAAGCCTTTAAAAGTAGTTTTTAAAATGCTGTATGGTTTTATACGCGTTGTTCTATGACAGCGGCTGTGGCGACGAGTGCAGTGGACCCGTACAGACAAAACACAGCGCAGTCAGTTCACAGTCTTTTGGATCAGCCGCTAGATCCACACAATGTTAGTATCCCAGCATTGCAAATACAAAAGTGAATGTTTTTAAGATGCTTAAGATCTAAGATGCATTATGGTCAGCTTTCTGACAGAGCAACACGTAAAATTTGAGTAACAGCAAATAATCCTGTAGTTATTCTAGTTCATAACACACACGCACACGCACGCACGCGCGCGCACACACACACACACACACACACACACACACACACACACACACACACACACACAAATATCCATATAGATCCACTCGTGCTGCAACAAATATTTGAAGTTTATTTGAAGTCACTGATTATTACTTCCGAGAACGATTAAAAGATAAAGTGTAAAAATTAATACTCTAGAGAAACTTAAGGATAATATTCGCGAAGAGATCAATTCAATTTGTAAATTAAGTTTAAGAAGGAGAACTAAAGAAGGTAACGAGTAATCTCATAAGTAGGTGCCGGAAAATTGTTAGAAACGAAAGTAACATCTTTTTAGTCCTGAAGATGGCCATGGAGTCTACAATGGCCGAAAGCTCGACCTTCTTAAATCTAACACGGCTGATCACCCGTGAAGCCTTGATCAAAAGCGAAAGTAATCAGCAGTCACTCTACCTTCCCAAATAATGGTCGCTCGTATTAACCGGCAGGCGGGATGCATACATTATCTGTCGAAAGCAAGCCTGCTTCAGCTGCTGTGTCAGGTATATGGATGATACTGCATTGTCAGACTGTTCACCAATAGTTAATGTAATTGAGGCACTGGGTGAAAGAAGGGCATTTTGGTCGAAGTGCCTATTTTTGGGAGAACGCATTTTTGAAGTCTCCATATCTTTAACTGAGGGCTGAAACTTTGAATAAGGAACATATATGTTATCAGTGTGTATAGGGGAAACAGTTTATCGGCAGTTTCCAAGAGTTCACTATGGCCGACATTACACTAAGGTGCAGACGACATTATACTAAAAAGCAGTACTGCCAACGTTCATAATAAAAGTATTATTTCTAACATCAAACATAACGGATTAAAGTAACATGCTTTCAAACGATAATAATGCTTGAACATCGTTACCACACAACACATCATGAACCTGCTCATCTTCGGCAAATCTTGTTCTGCAAAACACTTTTGGATAAAATAACTTCAATGAGCTAAATATCGTAATACATTTTAATGCACTACTGTGTTGCCCACACAAAAATAACTACAGTAACCAGAACTGTATATACTGCTTTAAAACAATTCAAGACAAAATCGAGCAAACACGAGCAATACAATGGTGTCCACAGATTAATTAATATGGCGTCTAAACAGAATCTCGTTTTAAAATCTATAGGTTGGCTTCTGTGCAAGGAGTTCAAAACAAGGGCTTCAATGGCAACATAACGGATGTAATAACACCAACTATGGCCGTAGCTTTACCATGGTTATATTTTATGAACAGTTGGTGGTACTAATACAACCTAACATATGGAATATCACCAAATATAACCAGGCCGCACCATAATGGGGGGGGGGGGGATGTTACAGTTGGTTTTTGGGTTATTCCAATAAACTGTTTCCTCTACAGTGGCAGAATTTTAAAGGCAGTAATGTAATTTATAATAATTGGAGCAGCATTGTTAAGCAGGGTATTTTCCGGATGTTACATTGAGCTGTTCGGGTGTCTGGATTATTACGTGTGCTAATTATTTAGAATGCAATGGATATTATTAATGGCGGTTCAGCCAATAAGTCTATTCTATTCACAAAGAAGATTGGAAGCGTCAAAAAGCAAAATTAGCAAGGCGATCTGGTCAAGCATATAGTAGCTCTTCTAGGAAAGACCTGACAGCTAAATCGTTTGCTATTATTTTAGATTGCTGCTAATCAAGATGTGATAAATTTCCTGCCGAAGTCCAAGAACAAATATGTGAATATTTCTGGGGTTCGAAAAATAAAGAAGTACAAGATGACATGTTAGGAATCTACATGAGACAGTTATAAATGATTAAAGTCCAGGGCTCTCAAACGTCCCGAAATGAAATGTGGGAATATTTTCTACCAGTAGGTGGCCAACATATGCAAGTATGTACATATATGGTTGTTCCAATCAAAATGGCAAAAAACAAAGATCTTGAGCATCCTTATCGGTACTTGGACGAAGAAAGTTTGCTTGGATTTCGGATTTGTTGGACCACGCTACATCTTCAAATTGCACAGAAGATTACAGTAAGCTATATTCAGAGGAAGAAGGGCACCAACGCACAATAGCTTAAATGTTATGTTTCCTGTTTATTGGCTGAAAATATTCAAAAGAAATGTTCAGGAAAATGTGTTTGAGTTGTAATAACAATATTTTACTTTGTTTTCAACGAATAAATGGTGAAATAAAAGTAGGCGCAATGTCAATATTTCAGTTTTTTTTCCCCTCAGAATGTCAATTTTACAGATATGCCCTTCATACACCTACCGCCTCAATTATAAATAAAATTTCCCAGAAGTTCCCCAATTTGCCCTAGGTACCTTATCCGGCCTAAACAACCCATTGTAAGGCCTCACGAGATCATTCAAATCTCCATTACCTCTTCACAACTCTTGTTAGATGTTTGTGTTTATCATTTTTCATTTTTAAACATTTCTATGAGTTTGTTCTTTGAACCATGCGCTGTTTTAAAACATAACATAATCCTCCCAAATATGGTTAACAGAGAAGCAGAAAAGCCTAAGGATGGTTTTTCTACCACAGGTTCTCAGAAAAGACAACAGTGTGACCCGAGTGGCAGAAGGTGCTCTATTTTCTGTGCATACGAGGTCAACTAGTGGTGTAGGTACAAGCGGTTAACAGCCCGTATCCCTTCGTTCTCCTGCGGTATCCCTGTGGTTTTTCCTTCTGGCCCGATAAATCCAGCCTGGCGTAACGCTACCATGTACATACTACTTCCGGCAAGTCAATATCGCAGGATAGGCTATAAACATAATCTTAATGAAGGAGCATTTAGTATGTTTTGTTATCAATAAGAATATTGCATATTTTTCATTTCATTCTCAACCAGAAATGCATATCAAAAGCAGCCACGCAGTGACTTAGAACTTTTATTACTGCGAGCCTTTAAGTATGCTTTTACAAATTTCAAAGGATTCACAGGGTACATCTACACCATAGTAAAGCATCCCTAGGCAGCATTAATATTGTGACGACACGGATTCCATTCGTGGAGCACCTAGGGAGAAGCGATGGATTGGTAAGCTTTCCAGAATATCTTAATATTCAACGTTCAACATCAGACCAATTACACGTTCAGGAGAACTACCCTACACATACCCTGGGTTCTGCGAAATGAAAAGGTGGCCTTTGGTGTTATTTTGAGGTAACTTTGTATACATTCTATGGCTGAATGTTAAACGTGGAATACTCGTTTACAGCATCTAACTTAAGGGACACTGGGGGTGAAATTTTGGTCAAAATTGTCAAAATGTCGAAAATTGTTTTTTTACCTTAAAATGTTCCTGGAACACCTGTGCATTTGGATCAGCTAACATTTTTCATATTCCCCACTCCATGTGGCCATTACGGCCCTTTCAAATAGTGCTCTTCCCTTAAGGTACACAGGATGCTCCTATATAAAAGCCTGTTTTTCTCAAAACTACATTTCTGCACATTCCAAAAGAAGCTCGCGCCTGAGTTTTGCTTCAAATTTAATGAAAACTTACAAAAGTATTCATAAATAGCAGCAAAACAAAACTATGCTTCAATATTGATGTTATCATTAACATGAATTCCAAAAAACATTTTTTGTATGAAAAAAATCAATAATTTTTAAGATTAAATTTTCTTTGTTATTAAAAAAATATTTACAGCCTAATCAGCAAACGTATTTGAAATATCTCTTCATACAATTGTTACCCATGTTTTAGAGCACCAATTCTGCCAATATAAATGAATTTTGAAAAGTCAATAGACGCGAGCTCTATTTTGAAAATGTGCCTATTAAATTCATAAAATAATTTATATATCCTAAACGAATTATCCAATTGTAATGAAATTTGGTGTACCGCCTATTCTCATATAAATACAAACACAGTAAAAATTTCAGAAAAATCTATCAAGAAATGTGGAGCTTTCAAATTTCACTCCCAGTGTCCCTTAATGGCAACAATGGAATACCGAGGGTAGCTTTAAAGAGTTTAATGACGCGAATGAAAAACTAAGTAGTACACGTGTAAATACGGCAATTAACAAGATCTACGAAGTGCAAAAGGTTAATGTGAAATAGGAGTCCTGGTGGACGAAGCGGCGCTGGGGCGGGTTCCCGGTTTCTCCCGGTTGCCCCCGCCATCTCATTCCACCGGTGCTCCATCTTCGTTCCATGTATCATCAGTGTCACCGCCTGCGGTGCCGTAGTAGTGAAAGCGGGCGTTAAACACTACAAAAAATGAAATACGTAATATATTATTGTGTTTCGCCAGTCAGTGTTTGTTACGTAAAAAGTGAAAGTTGTTACTGTCAAGTTAATAGCTTTGTTATATGTAATGGTCTTGATATTGAAATACGTATTGCGAATGTGTAAGTTAGCTTTGCTATTCAATTTTAGGTTGGATTACAATGGTCTGCTCAATGTAATTTAATATATACAGAATATTAGGGTTACAGGCCGCGCCGTGGCTAAGCTGTTAAGACTGCTTGAATCTTACCAAAGCGACCCGGGTTCGATCCCAAGCATACGCATGTGGAATATGTGATGGAATATGTGATGGATACAACGGCGCTGGGGCGGGTTTTCTCCGGGTTCTCCGGTTTTCCCTGTCATAATTTCAGCAATTGCTCCTTCGTCACCTTTCTTCATCATATCATCCACTTCCTCGCTCTCACACCAGGCTTCGAGCTGATCACCCATCCTCGTTCCTCTGTATAATCAACTCCCGTTACGAATATTCTCAAGATGTTCTCGGGCTTCTAGCCAGGTGTAATGATGCATAGACATCGACGTTTCGGGAGTGTACATCTCTCTCATCTTCAGGATGAATGACTAGCAAGAGTGAACGGACCAGTATATGTACTATCCGCTAGTATGTACCGACTGGAAAACACCCAGTCTAATATGGAGGTGGTTCACCGCTCCGTTGGTATTAAAGGTATTAATACCGCACAAATAAAGTCACATTAGCGGCTAGGTGCTGTGCAAACAAAACATACTGTACAGGAGAACCTGTGCGACCTGTTCTCGAATGCTGGAATGCTCCGTTGGAATCTGTGTTTTCTGAGTCGGTCGATTTCCAACTTTAAGGCTGGTTTCCAGGAGGGACTAAACTACAATCCAGCATCCCGGTTCAGTGTGTTCCTCTCGGAGGAGATGGACAGAGCCTCCTTAACCCTTCGTTCCCATAAACCGCTACATTTTGCCACAATGGTCGTTCCTTTGAAGTTAGCTCTGTGGTCTTCTTCAAAGCAGTGCTCCGCGAGCCCTGACTTGTCAGGCTGCATTAAGCGTATGGACCGTTCGTGCTCCTTGACTCTGGTGGAAATGGTTCTGCCGGTTTGCCCTATGTACGGCGCCCCGCATTCACAGGGTATGCGATATACCCCTGGTACATAAAGGTCCAGTTTGTCCTTTACCGGTCTCACTAGGTGTTTAATCTTCAAAGGCGGTTTGTGGATGGTTCTGATGTTGTGTTTTGCCAGAATTCTACTGATTCTGCCGGATAGATTGCCAGTATATGGGATGCAGGCAGTGGCGGTCGGCTTGTCTGGTGTTAGCTGAGATTGTGGTTTTCCTCTCTTGGCCTTGGAGATTGAGGCTTCAATGTCGTCTACGGAGTAGCCATTTTGGCGGAAGGTGTGCCTCAGGTGCTGCAGTTATTGCTTTAGGTGGCTGGGAACGCAGACAGACACAGCTCTGTGGGCCAGAGTGTTGAGAACTCCGACCCGTTGTGATTTATGATGGAAACTACGAGCATTCAAATAGAGGTCAGTGTGTGTTGGTTTGCGGTACACTGCATGCCTCAGAGTACCGTTGTTGTTTCTGGAGACCAGAATGTCCAAAAATGGCAGTGTTCCGTTCTTGTCCACCTCCATGGTGAACTGAATTTGGGATCGGAAGCTGTTGAGGTGTGTGAGGAAGCTTGGCAGAGTGTCTAGTCCATGTGGCCATGTAACGAAAGTGTCGTCAACGTAGCGGTAGAAATGAGATGGCTTGAGTGGGGCTGTGGCAAGTATTTCATGTTCCAGGTGTTCCATGTAGAAATTTGCTATTGCTGGTGACAATGGAGAGCCCATTGCCACACCGTCTACTTGTTCATAGAACCTGCCACCAAACAGGAAGAAAGCGGACGTCAGAGTGTGCCGGAAGAGCTCGATGATGTCGGCCGGAAAGTGATCCATCAGAAGCTGGATGGTTTCTTGTAGTGGTACCCTTGTAAAAAGAGATACCACGTCGAAGCTGACGAGATCAGAAGGGCCAGTAGTGATGTTGTCCAAGGACTGTATGAACTGTGTGGAGTTCATCACGTGGTGTGGGCAATCCCCTTCCAGAGGTTGCAACAGATCCGCTAGGTGGCGTGCTATCAGGTATGTAGGGCTGCCCATGGCATCAACAATGGGGCGTAATGGAACGTCCGTTTTGTGGATATTGGGGAGCCCACACATTCTAGGAGGCCTGGATCCTGACGGTGATATAAACTGCTTGGTTTCTGGAGAAAGGCTGGATCTTCTAATTAGTTGAGCGGTCCGTTCGCTCAATGGGAGTGGTAGATCCTTTCCGAGGATTCTGTAGGCTGGATCGTCTAAGAGCTGCTCCATTTTCTCTATGTACTGGGCTGTGAGGAGGACCACAGTTGCATTCCCCTTATCCGCCGGTAAGACGACCAAGTTCTCGTCATTCCGCAGTCTCTTAAGCGCAAGGCTTTCGTCTCGGTTGATATTCGATTTAGGAAGCGAGGTACGCGTGATGGCAGCGGCCACCGCCGTGCGTATTTCCTCTGCACTATCTAAAACGTCGATGGCTATGCATCACTATACCTGGCTAGAAGCCCGAGAACATCTTGAGTATGTTCGTCGCCAGGAAAGCTTCAAATAATATTTTCCGGTTACGAAGTTCACCTATCCTGGTCCTAATGACCTAGTTGTCGACGGGCCCTTAAACCCAACTCACTCACCCCTATACTAACCGTGATGGCTCGGGGTGCTGACCACGCCGCACTCCCCACTACTGAGCCCCGCTTACGACGCCTGTAGTGGGAAGTGCAGATATTTGTGTTGGTAACTTAGGACATTACATCAATATTTGCTTCATTTGCAGACATGATTTTAGTTAATGAGAGTACTGTGTTTTCAGGTCGGTTCATAGTCCCGAGCATGCGTGGTACACGCAAGCTATACGTGCTATTTTTCCCCTAGCGCGCCCCTGGGTTGTTGAGAGGGGAAAGCAGAACAAACTTTCTGCAAGGCTAATGACCCCAGATTATCTGGGCAGAAGGTTAGGTATTGAAAGTGTGAGCACTTGAAAATAAATCGGATTGTCCATACTGACAGCCGTTGTTTATTTCCTGGTGCAGTTATCACTGCAGAAAGCAACTAGTAGATTATGTGATTTATTAGAGGTAAAACTTTAGACCAAAAGAAAACAATTTATAGCATTTTATTCTCATATCTCGTGATTCAGTTCGTTCTTTTAACATTGCATTTTTTAAGTCTGATTCAACTTTGAAACTTACTATCCAAGCACAGTCTCTGGGTAAGAACAATTACCAAAACAACTTATATTATTAAATTTCTTGTTTATATAGTGCTATAGATGCTACTATAATATATAGCATGTCTTTATAAGCACTAAGATTAAAACTCAATGAAGTGCACTCTAGCAACTAAGAATTTTAACTAAATGTATCAAATTTTTCAACACATTACTGCAGATAGATTTTAAGAAAAGTCAATGCTACGTTTAATATTGCAGACAAGAACTGTGGAATATCTGGTATTCAACTCTACAGCTCCTCCCCGTGGAAACAATATAGCGCGCTGCATGCAAGGATTAAGCGCTGGAATCTGTTCTGCGCTTCCAATCTCATGAAACTAAAGCATGCTCAGCAGATGTAAAACTTCCACGTTTTCCATATGAAGCGGACGTGACTCCGGGTTTTGCTTAGATATCCTTTCTCAGACGTCTCATGTTTTCGGAAATCAATGAGAAATCTCTGCCCTAAAGTTGGCATCGAGCCCTTTTGTCTCGTAAGTACATGCGTGTTCCTCAAGATAAAAAAAAAAACTGCTTTGTGTGCGCTTACTTATAGAGAGCAGATGGCGTGTTTGCGTTTAATGCTTCCTGGGAGTCGGTTCAAAATACCTGACAATAAACTTTAGCTTTCCGTCTGATTATTACCATTCCAGTTTTAATGATAATTATTCTTCCTCTGTGCCTAAGACTCAGACACTATTAATATCACATGCATTATCTGTCCGTATGTAACTCGGATATGCTGGTTGTATGTGCAAATATTTCGCTTTTCCCTTAAACATGACGTTCTTATGCAACTACAAGAATCCTGCAGATAACTGCATTGGTAACTCAGGACACGTAATGGACAATACTTATTTTATTTTATTTACAGATTAATAATTTTAGTTAATCCTTGGATGCACGAGTGTTCGGACTAACGTTAAGCATAATGGGTGCCTCAGAAGCTCCCACTGAAATGTATATAAATATGGTTTTTTTTTCAACCTTGTTGGGTTTATTATGAAAACTTCCTTTTACAAACGAGTGAATCCAGTCTTTTAAGACGTATCTATAGTTATTTTACATTAGGGAACCATTAAAGAAAAGGTTTGGACATTAATTTCAATTAGGAATTATGCATTGGTTAGATACAATGCAAATCAGTGTGCAAAAGCATCCAAAAACAAAATGGCTAAGTTGTACATTATATAGGCACAACAAAAATAAAGCTACATAGCATTTTATCCAAATAAACATTAGACTGCCTGTCACAAAGCTCTATATATTATTGGGAACTATCTCCACAAACAAGGGCACCATGTTCGTTGCATATATTGTTAGGCCATTTGAAACAACACTGACCAATTTCACGTGGACACAAAAAGCAACTTCTTCAGGGCAGGTTTCTTTGCTGAATACATCCATTTACTGACCCCTTTTGATACTAATCTAGCAAATAGTTGTAGGACATTTCTTTGCAAATTTGGAGTTTTAGCTCTGGGTTCCATATCTAGACGAAGAAGTCCAAGGCCCAAGTCTTTCAAGAATACCCTCCTTTTCCTTTGTGATATTCTTGATGTTAATTTGTGAATATACACAAAACTTTTATAGCTGCAACCTTCAATACATTAGGCTTTGAAACAAACGGCCATTATTTGCATTTTCAGACTGGTATATTATTTGAATTTGCAGGCTGCGCTATACATATTAGCAGGCCAGACCATGTTACTTACATCTCAAGATTCATTACTACCTTGTTCAGATTGTGAGCTGTCCGACATATGCATGATCAATTTCATATTCGAAAGCAACATTAGATTTACAATCGTCCAACCATTCAGAAATAATCGTTGAAGCGTTTGGATCATCTACATTTACGTTTTTTTCGAGAAGTATTACTGTAAGAAACGAACGTTCCTTGGTTAGAAAAATGTCAAAATAGTTACTTTGTCAGAGAAACGGAGAATAACAAACAAACATAATCAGCTACGAGAGCAACAACTTCCACTTTTGAGGTCAACTTCAACAACGAACAGGAAGTCTATTATTTGTGATGCTAGAATCTAGCATGTGCAACAATTGTCAGTATAAAAATATCACAGGTACTAACATTCATAGACGGCAGAAAAGTGCTTGCTAAAGCATTTGATAACAGTATGCCTGATAAGCCCCCTTCAAGCATTATGCTTATTACTAAAAACACCGTTTTCATACAGTCTTTGCTATATTGAGTAGAGTTCTATCATGTTTCTTACTCCTAGACGTATTTTTAAGGATTACATAAAATGGGCCCCAATCATGCATCCAAGGGTTAATGAGAGGGGTATGTTTTAAATAGGTGTGGCTCACACAAGCTATACGTGTTAGTTCTCTAGGAAATTGTGGGACGGGTTGTTGTGAGGGGGACAGCAGAGCGAATTTCCCGTAAGACTGTCTGAGCAGCAGGTCAAGTATTGAATTATGAATTTGAATTTATTTAGTTCTAATGTCCTTTAACTTGGACCCTAGCCCTTTTGTCTTGGACAGCTCTCTGCAATACATTTTGTACAATTACATTTTGTCGCTGGAGGTGTTTAGTGCTCTTGTTATTCTTTTTTATTTATCTATCTGTTTTATTTTTATTAAATCCCTTTATTCTTTATCTGTCCTCGCCACCCTTTCATTATAGTTTTTTACCCCTCTATCTTACTTGTTTCCTAGTATTTTCTATAATGGCTCACTATTAACACTTTTCTCTTTTCCTTCTTTCTCCCCATGTACCCTACTTCATGTACGCTTCCTTGGTTTCACTTTTACGATCACATGGTTAATTTGACTTAACATATCTTCCCTCCGTCTTTCACTCCTAACTAGCGGTTTCAAAACCATTTGCTCTGCCTCATCATACGGTGAGGTGCATCTGTTGCTGGTTTGTTCTTATCTTTCCGCACATGATAGATGTCTTTTAGATATCCTTTCACAACTACAATTCACACCCGTTTCTTTGTCTTCTCACTTACACACATTCTTTACCGTATCATCTTCAAGTAGGTATTGAGGGTGTGAACGCCTGCAAGTAAACCGGATGGTCTTTACTGACAGGTGTAGTTCATTTCGAGGGGCAGTTACGACCGTGCAGAAAACATCAGCTAGTAAATTATGTTATGTATTTGTAGAAAAACTGCTAGAATGAAGAGAAAAAACAACTAACACATTGATAAATAGGTATTAAGGTACCAGGTATCGCATCATCTGCACTTCTATCCATAACATTCTGCAAATTGGCTCGTGTGCTTACTTCAGTGTATAGTATGTAGCTGTTCCACCAATGCAGACAAGCTACAAAAGTTTTACAAAGCAATGCTGAATCTAGGACGATACAGAAATATCCGTAAAACGTTCAAGCAAAACTACTGTGAGAAATATCTTGCAACTCACAGCTGTTCTATGGACCTTGATACAAAATACTGCTCAACTGTCCGCAGCTCGCTGTGATAATTCTAATCACTCACTGAAAGCTGACTTTGACGATAAACTCCCTAAAACTGCCTCCTCTGTCAATGTTAATTCGCTTATATAGCCGAAATGTAGGTACCGAGAATTTTCCTGGAAATCGATGGTTTGTGAACTTTCTCGTAACAAGCCTACTCTCAAAACTTCTCGAAATGTCTGGAAACGTCCTTTGTTCTTAGCCGACATTGTCGCGCATTGCCTAGCAATTGATCATGTTTTGATGTGTGGCCATCACCACAGTACATTTTGGTCCAGCGAATTACTGTTCTATAACTCCTTACATACAATTTTCATTATTAAAGCATCTTTGCATCAAATGACTTATTGTTCAGCTTCAATCTTCATCACGTTACTACATTTTTTTATGTTAATATTATGACAATGACAAGTCTTTGGTACTTACATATTTTCAACTCCTTTCACATGTAATAACTCAAGAAAGCGTTATGTGCATTTAATGAACTCCTGGAAGCCAAATTAACGGATATAAATCTTCACTTTTAATAAGCAGTGAAGCAGTAATCTTTACTGCTTCTCGTTGATACGCCAGTTTGAAGCAATATTATTTCGCGTCGATGTGAACCCCGAAGCAAAATCACACCCTGTCGTCGGCCAAACTATTTGAATCGACAACGCTCTCAGCCGCTTAGCAATGTCTTCTTTGAATCTGCCCTTTCGCCGTTGATAGAAGCCTGTCTCTGGGTTTGTGTGGGTGGTTTCGAAATGGATGACACAGAGTTTTCAATATCACAGTTTTTAATGAAGAATCAATTTTTTAAACTCTTTTCACTGCAGATATTGCCGACTAATATAAGCCTGCCGTTCGTCCCGTAAAAAACGGGAGTCCCCATTTTTCACTTGTGTATCCCCCGTTCCAAGAATTTTTTTGGGATGCTAATAGGTCCCTATTTTTTTGACGCCTTCGTGCTAAATTAAAAACTTAACTACAGTTTGTTGCCATTTCCTGTTGTGAGAATGCTCAGTCGGCGCTTATCTCACTTTGTCGATTGTTGTCATTGTTTAGCGGGGTCTGTGAACAGTGAAGATAGAAGGTTCGCCTAGTCTGGTGTCGGCAGTTGATGTACAGTGTTGCTATTTGCACCAACTTGAGCTATTATGCCTAAACCGAAATAAATCTTCTCTTCCAATTTAAAGGAAGAGTATTCTTTCCTCGAAGAGACAAATCCTAATTATGAAGTTCATTGTAAAATTTGCAATGCGACATTTTCGATTGCACATGGTGGAAACTCGGATATTGTTCAGCAGGGGAAATCAAACAAACAAATACCAGCATAAACACGCTTTATTGAAGGGCTAATGTTATGTTAATACGATTTTCAAACAGTGGTGATCAGTTGGTCATAACCTTTTCAGTCGTCCCGTATTTTAACGAAGAAAAGAACGGTAGGCTTAGATCAATATATGTATTCTCGTATAATTAATCAATCAACATTATTTTCAGACACAAATAATCTCGCTTTATGTCCGTTGGCTTTTTAAGTAATTTGATGTAAGAACAAAACGCACATGTGTACTAGGGACCCCAGACGTCCCACTTTCGGCGGGGCAGTACCGATTTTGAAACCTACATATGTCCCGTGTCCCGCCTATAAGTCTCGCAGGACCTACATTTGTACCACTTTTTAATGTTACTTTTCTATCAAATTCTTGTTTTGCTTTGTGCCTTCATTGTCTGAGTGTAGTTTCCTCTGGTGCGAATTTGGGAAATTGGTGCCTTGAATAATGACATGGGCAGTAAAAACGTAGGACACAAAAATAGTCACCACCACAGTATTATTATAGTTCTCGCATTTTCATTTTATACAAGCGGCATATGAAAGCATTCTTTATCACCTGCCCGACTGTGTGCAATGGCTTTCAAATTAAACCTTCTTGCAATTGTTAACGCGGCTCGGTTTAATTGAAGTCAGGAAGCCGCTACTAAGTCAACAATAATCTAATTAGGAAGGTAACAATAACGATAACATTAAAAGAAAGCCAGTTGTTTTTTGTGCACTTAATTTCCCTAGTTAGCATATGAAAGACATCGCCACAATTTTCTTTGATGTCAACAGCAACCATTAAATCGGTCCAACAATACTATACTATGAGCACTTGAGCAGTAAATGATTGAAGGAAGAGCAGTCAATACGTGTTGTGAGTCTCTCTGTGAGTGTTGGGACCGGGTTCGTTGTTTTCTGATAGTGAGATGCTATCGAAGCAAAAGTGCTTGTTTTCGGAAGTTTTAAAACGCGAATTTTCTTTTGTTACTAGCATTTGAAAATGACACGGATAAAGTGTTTTGGGTTATTTTGCAAGTCTACTTTTTCAATTGACCATGGTCATACAAATGATATTCAAAAACATTAAAACTAAGAGACACACAGAAGCTGATTTTGTCAGTGTCTACCAAATCAACTGATACATATTTTTCCAACAAATGTATGGGTGCTTGTGGCTAAAGAGGGAACATATGCTTTTCAGATGGTGGCTCATAATCAAAGGCGCCAGTATCACCTTCTAGCAGTGGAGCGAGCGACTGCAAATACCACATAGGCCTCCCAAAGCTGAGTACAAACTATAATATATTTATTATTGAAGTGTACTGATTTTTTATTTTAAAATCTGGGATCCCGAGTCTCTACCCTTTGACAAACTGTCCAGCAGTGTTCGTTACTTTACCGAGAGAAACCCAAGCGACGCTCTGAAGTCAGTTTCGCTATTCTTATCCGTGAGGCTAACCCCTTTTTGTTTTCTTCCTATATTTATTATTTATTTAAAAATACTACAATCATCTTTATTTTTAAGTGCTTGATTTCCTTTTAAAATAATTAATCTTTCCAACGTATCTATAAACTCCGGTATCAGCAGGAATAAGAAGATATTACCCACCATGGGCGTCGCGAAGGGGGAGCAAGGGGGGCCCGCGGCCTCTCCCTGGAAGTTGGTCAACTTAATGTGCAATCAATTACTGACTATTAAACTACTATTTTATAAGATCAATTTCTATTTAACACAAATTAACATGGTTATGTGCAACGAATATTATAAATTTTGTCAATAAAATAGTGAATTGATATTATCTGATTGCAAATTTCAAACATGTGCCCCCCTCTGGAAAAATGTCTGCCGACGCTCATGTTACCCACCACCTTACTTGGTGCTTTTCAGGATTTTTCATTTTATCAGTTCTATAATTTGTTTCATCTGTTTAATGTGTGGCGCCTTCAAAATGATTTTGTACAAATTTAAACAAACGCTTTGATATAATACCTTATATTGAGGTGAAAGTGGATTTTGATTCGATGGAAGAAAAAAATGAATAAGCTAGGAATTTTCAGAGTACCGAAATTCTTTGTTGACGCCTTAATTCCAATTATACGTATGTGACATCTACAACTGTGCTGTAACTTCCGCTTTAAGAAGGTATCAAAACCCCTTAACAAGCGTGCCGCTATTTGGCATCGTACTGTAATTGGGGTGTTCTAGATACCGTTTTGTGGTTCTACTGCTACCAGCACTGGAATAGCGATTACCGAATTCTTTTGATACCTACATCTATTCCTTACCGAGTTGGAAAGGAAACATGCTGTGAAAAGTTCGCACAAAAATGAAAAAAAGTATGTGTATATATATATAAATTCTACCACGGAATTCGCATCCCAAATAACTCGATTGTGTGTGTATGCGTGCGTGCGTGCGTGCGTGCGTGTGTGTGTGTGTGTGTAAAGAGCCACGCAGATATGGGCGTGGCCTTGCAAAGGGAGCTTTACTTTTTGGTTTGGAAAGGCAGACAAATGAATAAAGAGTAAAACTTGGATTTCATATTGTTTTGATACAAATCTTGCTAATTTGATTCCATCCACAATAATTTATTGCCTAATTTCCTTTGTGGTTTACGGCTTTTAATGATACATTTAAAAGATACCCTGATGATGCGGATTTTTCAGAAATGTTAATGTATTCCATCAACATAACCACGTACTTATTTTTTTATTCATGTTTTGGAAATGTTCAGCTTTACTAAAGTTCTGTGGAAATGTTCCTGTATCTTCGTCTTGGAATAAAATTGTATTTGGCATCTCATAATATGCACATTATTTTAGTATTCGTTACGTAGAAGATGGTGAAGTGAAAGGTTACTTTCACCAGTTGTATCAATGTTGTTGCTATTAGTTTTTATTTCGGAATATTTTTCACACGCTAATTTATTAAGTATGAATTATTACTTTGTAACCAAACTGATTGCCTTCCATGTTATTCTTCCTCTTCCAATAGCATCAGTATAAAGTCCATTTTCTATGGTTATGAGAAGCTAGTGTACAGCTTTCTGCTAGCCACTTCTTTTGGAAGTTCTCCTGAAATGATTCTGGAAAGAAAGACGTATCCTACAGCTCCTAAGAGTGCTAAGTTTCTAATCTTAACGTAAAATGAAGAAACTATATTCGTGAAAAATATGCAAATTAGCATAACCGTAATCACTGTTTGAGCCTAGAATTCTTGAGTTAATAACTGTTACCTTTTATTACGATGCAAGGTTACGAAACATTTAGTTTGCTGTTAAAAGTTAAGTGGCAAGCATCATTTACCGATGCTATCGCACGGAACCGGGCGTAATCAGTCCCTATCACAATAAATGTTAGTAGATAATTAAAGTGTCAATTTTCTACCATCCTTTCCTTTACATCAGCACCAATACCTCTTTTTTTTTCTATTTTTGTTCAAAAGTTTACTTCTTTAGGAAGTTACTAAATGTCGAATAGCACCTAACAATTGGTTAGTGGGTTAGCTATTTGCTAAGCCATAACAAGGATCTCTGATTTTCAAGTAAACGCTGCTCTGTTAAAAGAATGCAAAATAATGATCTAAATACCAAACAAGAAAAAGTTGAAATTAGAAAACTAATAAAATGAAAAGTTTAGACGAGCAGCAGAACACGTAGACTTAACATCCTTTTTCCTTCCTCTTTTTCTGCAGTTGAATATTAGAAATGTCTCATCTTAATCAATTAATTTGCACTTTGTCTTAATAATTTAAGGTAGAGGCATAGCGGATAGAAGAGAAAGTGTGAGCTCTCCCGCTAGTTCACTGCATGATCCGTGATCCCGTGGCAACTGACCGAAACTGCGGCGTGGCGATCGCAGTCGCCTTAAATTGCGGCCGAACTGCCTAGTATGTGATTCAGAAGTACAGACAATTTTATACGTATGCGTTGTGTGTTGTGAGTAATTAGGTACATAACTTGTGAAATTGCTTCTAATTTTGTGCATAAATGTGTGTGTTCTTCAAAACGTACGTTTCAAGCAACATCAATAATTGATTAAAAATGCCAACTTGTTTTGTACCCGGGTGTCGTTCAGGATACACAAACTGCTCAGAAGCTAGACATTTTTTACTCCTCCTAAAGATAAAAGTCTGTTTTACAAATGGGAAAAGTCTATTCCTAGGAAAGACACTAAATTATCTGTTAAATCTAGTATTTGTGACAAACATTTTCCAGAAGACTTTTTAGTGAAAGTTGATTCATTCGTTGTGCATGGAAAACTAGTTGAAATCCCTAGAATTAAATGGCGGTTAAAGCCAGGGGCAATTCCCTGTATATTTCCTAATTTACCCAGGTACTTAACTACAGTGCATAAATCCCGAAAATCTCCACAAACCAGAGACAAAAATTTACTGAAAAAGCAATATTCAACAATCAGTAAATTACCAGATGCAGGATCCAGTCAACCAGTTCTTATTTCAAACGCGCCGTCCTTCAACAATGAGGAATTCACAGAAAACAGTTATAATTCCTCCAAGGTCACAAACAGAAGTGTCAATAATGAAATTGCTACACTGAAGAAAAGAATTAGAAACCTCAATAGAAATTTAGTTAGAACTAAAATCCTGCTATCTAAAGAGAGGTCTAAATTAAAAATAGTAGAAAAGAAATTCGCTACTAATTGTTGCGAACATAAACGCAATTTAAATTATTTAAGTAAAAAACAAAAGCTGGTTCTAGAAACAATGCTTAAAAAATACATAATTTGCATTATGGTTTAATTTTTCAGCGTAAAATCATGTAAGCAGATATTTCCCACTGTTCTTCGTTAATTATAATACCCATTATTGTAAAATACCATCCTATATTATGTGTCAAGGAAGAACGATGTTTCAAAACAGTATTTCCAATATTCCTGCTTACGATTTTAGGTATTTAAAATGCTAACTGATAATATGAAACCCATTTTCACCATGCATTCGTGAACTGAAGTAAAGCGACCGCGACACCAGTGCCATCTTGCGAGCGAACCACAGTAACTCCCGAAGAGCTCACACTATCTCTTCTACCCGCTATGGTAGAGGTATTGAATTTCAACGAAAAATTGGATATGGAGGTTTCATATATTTCAATAAAGATTTCAAAGTTCCCCTAAACCATACTGTCTTTAAATAGAATAGTGTAATTTATTTGGATTGTTTCAAAAATGGTCTCAAGATAACTATTGAAATACTGCATCTACAAGATAAAGTAACATATATACCTGACTTTTCTGCAAATATATAGTGAAAGCCGTCTTACATTGAAGAGTCTTTGCGTAATTTTCTGAAAATGAAATACCGTAACAGACATACAAACATAATAGATTAAAATGAATTCTTTTAAACACACAATTTATTTCAATTTCTTGTGACATTAACCATTTCCGAAGTATTTATGGGTATTGTTTTGTGCTGATTGCACGTTCGTTTTTTTTTAGGGCGGCGCTGGCCCGATAGGTAGTGCTGTCGTCGTGCGCAGCCTACGTGAGGGAGCGAGAGAGAGGGCAGTCGGTAGTAGTCTGTGTCTAGTAGTCAGTCGTGATGGTAATCGCCAGAGGTATGTAGCTCTTCTCTCTCTCTCGCTCTCTACTACCGCCGTAACTATGCGGGATCGATCTGGTGATATAATTATTTCTATGGGGCAATGAGTTTATGGGGTTAAGTCGTCACTTATGTTGACAATAATTCAGATTTCAAATAGGTAAACTTGGTATATAGCTGGAAAATCTGTACAACTCACTTCATTCATATTTTTTGTTATCGTCCACTGGTAATTCTTATCACCCGATAAAACATAGAGACATATAATTGTAATCTCATAAAGCCTCAACATTTGTAATTATCATTTATTAAAATTGTGTTGATCCAAATCTTACATTTTATTTCTGTAATAAAGGGGGGGCACTCCTTTGACAGAAAAGTGAGTGAGTGAGTGATTAGGGTTTAAGGGCCCGTCGACAGCTAGGTCATTAGAGCCCCTTGATAGAAAAGGTCCTGCCGTTTCCCCGTTTCGTGATCCTACTCCCACGAAAAATTGACTACATCCCGTGAAGGGTAGTGCAATTCTCTGGTAG
The DNA here is from genome assembly GCA_030765045.1 of Tenodera sinensis. Classification (NCBI taxonomy): domain Eukaryota; kingdom Metazoa; phylum Arthropoda; class Insecta; order Mantodea; family Mantidae; genus Tenodera; species Tenodera sinensis. Next base: position 75,502,967 of record CM060967.1, read on the forward strand.
CAGAGCGTGGTTACTTTTCAAAAAGTCGTAAGTGGGATTATTAGAAAGATAGTTTGGCTTTTCAAAATTTGGTTTGGATTGGAAGAGTAACAAAATGGTTACTGTAGTGGACGCGGCCTTTCTACGGAAAGGTGAACTAAATTTTGAGTTGGCTATACGAGGTGGAGTTTTGATTCCGACCGCGGATGTTGCGACCACATTGGAAGAGTTCCGTAAGGTGAAAGATTGCCCCATTAGACGGTTGAGTGCTGATAATGTGTTGGTGCAGGACGCGCCGGGTGAATGCGAGAAGGCTTTGTTCGAATTTAAAGAGTTGTTTACTGATTCTGTCTTGGGAAAGGCACTCACTAAACAGCAGCTTAGAAGGCTTTCTGCGAGGGTGACCCATTATATTCGAAGACTTGAATACCTCGTGAAATACTTTCCTGACCTTTCTTTTGGAACTTCGTTGCCTCAGTTACGCGAAGGATTTCAGTCTATTTGTCAGAGTTTGGACGGGGTAATGTCCAAAGATGGCGGCCCCGAACTATCCAAGAACAGGTTGCCGAAGTTTCTAGATCGATAAATCCCCTGGGCAGTGAACTGGTATCGGCATATCAGCGGATTAAGTTGTTACACCCGCTATAGGAATTTGTTCAATCCCAACCTGATTTTGTAGTGACAGATGTTACAACGGCTGTGGAGTTTTTGAGATTTTTAGTACGTGCGAGTGAAACAGCTGAAAGGGCTGACGTGCCGCAGATTGTGTTGTTACAGGCAATGGCTAGCAAGGTTAAGGCAATACTTATGCGTTAGTGACTCCTTTAGTAAATTTGTGTGGTTTAATCCTTTACCCAAGGCCAATGCCAGAGGCGTTATAAAGGTTTTAGCTTCCGTTTTTGCGGATTTTGGTGCTCCTCCTTATCTGGTTACGGAAAATGGCACTCAGTTTACCTCAAGTGTTTTCAGGAACTTCTGTTTTGGTAAGGGGGTCAAAACTAGCAATACCACTCCGTATTACCCTTGCCCTTCACACGCCGAAAGGTTCAATAGAAACCTTAAGTCAGCCTTAATAGCATATCATCACGATAACCATTCAAAGTGGGATACCAATTTACCACGTCTACAGTTAGCCTTTAATTCTGCTCGCCATGAGTCGCATGGGGTTACCCCATACCGGTTGATGTTAGCTTACACGCCTAATTCACCATTAGCTAATCTTTGGCACTTGAATGATTTGTTGCCTCAAAAGTATACTCAAGAAGAGATACGTAAGACCTGGAAGTCTGCCTTTCGTAATCTCATCAGAGCCCATGCTGAGGTAAAGCGACGCTATGACGTCGGCAAGAGGCCTTCGCCGTACGCTATAGGTCAGAGAGTGTTTTGTAAGTTCTTTACGCAATCGTCCAAGGGTAACGCATATGCCGCCAAGTTGGCCCCGAGGTATGTCGGGCCGTATGAAATTATAGATATATATAAAAATGTTTCAGTACGTCTAAAAGACTTACGTAATGGCAGAGAGAGGAGAGCTCATATTTCCCAATTAAAACCTTTTGTGTAGGTTAAGGTGTAGAACCTCCCTTCTACTTCATTCCTTGTTGCTTTTCGTTATTTGTTTTGGTTAGTGTGTTGTTATGATGTGGAGTTACTGTTTGTTTATATTTGGTGTTTGTTTTCCTTTGTATGTTATTGTTATGGTGTGGGAGGAGTACTTTGTTTTGGTATGAAGCGTGCCATGTGTTTAGCGGGTAGCATACCTTCACGGCTCCACTAGTTTTTCGTTCCTCCCCGCGCTGTTGTGATGTGTGTGTTTGTGGTATGTTTGAGAAGTGTTTCTGGAATGTTTAGAGTGTGTGTGTCTGGTGGTCTTTTCTCGTTTACCAATTATGTGTGATATGTTTTGTGTTTTTGTGTTGTCTGGCCAGTAAGGGGGTTTTATATTCGCATTAATTTGTACAAGGCCTTGTTTTTCAGCTGATAATTTAAATAATGTATATTGAATGTTATTACTCTTGTCATTCTTAATATTACCTTTATATTGTTATTGTTAAATAATTGATATCGAATGTTATCACTTTCTGATTTAGTTACTAAATTGCTTTGCATTTTATATTGTTATTGTTAAACACTTTATTGTTAATTGTTATCACCTTTTGTGATTCTAAAATTAATTTGAATTGTTATTTCCTGTTAAATATCTGTGCTTGTAGATAGCCACACTTGGTGGTAAGGTAAATTGCCCAAGGTTATATGCCAGTGATTCTATCTAAGAGTTCAGTAACAGCCTATTTGAAATCTGCGAATGTTCCTTTTTCTGCCGGATTTGATTTCTGTTTACAGCCTCACCAAACCTTTGTCTACCCCTCCGAAAGCACCTGACCATCTCAAGTTGGCACTGTTGAGCGATGAATCTGGCGATCAACTGTTGTTATGCTGCAGTTATAAGAGTCGGAATGTGGACTCCTGGTGAACAGGGTTCCGCAGTTACGATTGGGCGCCGTTTGCGTCGGTTGTGTCTACGTCGGGTGTTCACGCACAAGCATCTTGGCGACATGACCCTCATTTCAGCGAGTGCTAAGACTCATACCCAAAGTCAGGATCGACGGCCTTCGCACTCGGCAACGTGGGATTCTTCTGACGAAAGACAATTGGCGATCAACTAAGCCCCTCTGCCAGTGAACAAGTGTCCCCAGTGTTACTGTGACCCCAACAGTGAATTGGTGAAGGTGATAGTGTTCTATGCCAGTGATCTCACAGTGACCAAAACAAAATAATCTGGTGGTTCAAGGTGTATCCTTTAAGTTCTTGGCTGTGTCTTAACCATGTTTAATCTGCCTTTATCCTATGGTGAGGTGATGTTGTTAGATGGGGGAGGGGGTGATTGTGCTGATTGCACGTTCGTTTTTTTTTTAGGGCGGCGCTGGCCCGATAGGTAGTGCTGTCGTCGTGCGCAGCCTACGTGAGGGAGCGAGAGAGAGGGCAGTCGGTAGTAGTCTGTGTCTAGTAGTCAGTCGTGATGGTAATCGCCAGAGGTATGTAGCTCTTCTCTCTCTCTCGCTCTTTACTACCGCCGTAACTATGCGGGATCGATCTGGTGATATAATTATTTCTATGGGGCAATGAGTTTATGGGGTTAAGTCGTCACTTATGTTGACAATAATTCAGATTTCAAATAGGTAAACTTGGTATATAGCTGGAAAATCTGTACAACTCACTTCATTCATATTTTTTGTTATCGTCCACTGGTAATTCTTATCACCCGATAAAACATAGACATATAATTGTAATCTCATAAAGCCTCAACATTTGTAATTATCATTTATTAAAATTGTGTTGATCCAAATCTTACATTTTATTTCTGTAATAAAGGGGGGGCACTCCTTTGACAGAAAAGGTCCTGCCGTTTCCCCGTTTCGTGATCCTACTCCCACGAAAAATTGACTACATCCCGTGAAGGGTAGTGCAGTTTTGAACTTTGCAATACTTCATAAACTTTTCTCAAAGGGTCGTTGTCATTCATTTATCACGAAAGGGATATGGAGATTGAAAGTCAGCATATAGTGATCCATTTCTACTTTTCTACTATGTAGCCATAGTAAGTAGAGCAAGTATTGTATCCCAACCAAAACTTTACATGTTGCTGGAGCTAACCTTTGAGTATCACCCACTGATTACCTACGAATTGTCTTCTTTTACAGTTGTTTCCCGCACCGAGCAATTTGGAGATTGATCTCTACGTCCCCCATCTTTCTGAAGTTGATACCATCTGTTGGTACACCAGCTGTTGAGAGGCACCAAATTCTATGCAACAAAAATTGCGTCTGGCCTTTCTTAGTTGTATTTAAGACAACTTTTCTTAAATAAGTTCAATATTCCTTGGTTTTGGGCATTCCTATAAACCAGGGCTTAGCAACTGGTGCTCAGAGAGCTCAGCCCGCTCAAGCCTTCCAATATTACGGCATTCGAGAACAAGTCGTACGGGTTCTCCTGTACGGGGCGTTATATCTGTACAGCACCTAGCCACTTATACGACCTTATCTGTGCAGTATAGTAGGGATTGAAAGAATTTACAAGCTTTTTGTGTCTGTGGGCAAGGATACTTCCAGCACCCATGGCAGACTGTAAGGGGACAGGAATAGGTAGTAGACTGAGGCATAAATTGAGACAGATGGGAGTGGTTTCACCGGTTACCGAGGAGGGCCCAGGGCGTCTTTTGGCAGACGATAACTCTTCCTCCTGCGGGGTCTCTGTGGCCGTATTGACCTAGGGCCCATGCAAGCTGGTTGGTGTGGGTTTTCAAATTGGTGTGCATAGTTCGGAATCTCTCCCTCGTCAAGTCCACGATGTAAGGCAGACAGAAGTGGTTATATAGGATGTAAGACGGGAATCTACGCCCGGTACCATACATCATTCTTAGCGCCCTGTCTGCACAGCCTGCAGTCTGCGAATGGTGGTTGGTGCCGCCGATCCCCAAGCCTTGCAGCCGTACAGAATCAGGGGCGGAATGATCGCCTGGTAGAGGCGTAGTTTCAGGTGTGTGGGCATGGTGGAACTGAGGATTGGGTAAAGCTGTCTGAGGGCAGCGTGGCCGAGTCCGGCCTTTGCGCGGACGTGCGGGGTGAATGTTAATCCGATGACGACGACTTGTTGGCAGGCTAAGAAATCCGCGGTCGAGGAGTATACCTAAATATTTGGCGGAGTGACCCCTCCGGCCGCCATTGGCGAACCTTACCAAGGAGGAGAACGGTGCTTTTCCTCGGACTGATAATCATTCTCCATTTCTCACTCCAGCGGTCAACGGTGTTGAGGTGGCGTTGTAGGGGAGGCAGGCAGTATCGCACATTCTTGTTCTGTGCCACGATGAGGACATCGTCCGCATATTGGCACATCTCAGTTTGAGGTTCCGTGGAGACGTGTGCAACTGAAATAATCCGCCAGACTGAAGGAGGTGAGAGAGTGGATGTAAACTAACAAAAAATTCTAATACTTTTTTTTTTTTTAATTAAGTGCACCGTTAACTAGATAATCGCGTTTAAAGGTGATAGTGTGTGGCAACATGGTGCAACCTGTTGATTCGCGCATCCAGTTCCTACCGGCGTATCAATGAACTATTCTAATGCTCTATAAAAACTATTTAAGTAGTGTTAGCCATGTATTGAATTCAGATGTTTTGTTGCGCTGCGCCAGACACCAGAAAATTTCGTAAAAAAGTAAGGTTATGGCTGATTGCCCCGCAAGAGAAAACGTTACCTCAAATCTTACATTTCCGCTGAATTACAAAGATTCTATTTGGTACATTTCAAGGTCTGAAAATCTGGTCTGTTATATACGCGTGAGTATGTATGAAAGATATAAAAATACGAATCGTATTTCAAGAAATGTAGGTAAACAAATCTTACACTGGTGTTCGGGCCCGCAATCACTGACTAACCATTATTTATGGGCGGTAGTAATTTGCACTGAAAAATATAAAATTGCACCGGGGTAAATTGCACTGAAAATGACGCAGTCTGTAAATTGCACCAAATTCAAAATGTTAACTGCACTGCAGTATTATGTGTAAGTAGCACTGATTACCGTTACTATGTTCGGGCAGTTTTCTAGGCTGTGCTCAATGCTCATCACCAGATGTCGCGGTGAATACGGGGTAGTTCTTATTTCCACCACCACGGGTACGTCCACTGTTGCACTTTATCAGTAATGTCATTGAGTCTAGTGTCAATGAGTGAACTGTAATCTCTATCAGTAATGACATCAGTTGCATATTGTGCAAGTGAGCGAGGCAAAGAGTTAATAATTATAGATGATTTTAAATTTTATTACGACAGTCAACTGAAAAGTGGCGAAGTGAAATGGAGGTGTACGTTTCGAATATGCAACGCTAAAGTTTATACTATAGGGAATAACAGTAATGTTGTTAGAAGCGATTTGGATCACAACCATAATAAAGATGTACATAAGTTGCAACGCCAAGTACTTAGTAGCAGTGCAAAACGAAAGGCTATGGAAGATATATATGCACGTCCAAGCAAAGTGGTTCGATCTGTATTAAAAGAATTGCCTGAATATAACTGTATAGACATTAATGATTTAACTCTAATAAAGAGAAGTGTATATAATTCGCGGAGAAAGAAATATCCTAAATTTCCCGCTGACAGAAATGAAACTCATGACAAGATTCTAACTCTAGATATTAAAACAAACTTAGATGAACAATTTGTAATGCATAATGACAAAGACAGTGGGATTGTAATATTCAGCTGTCGCACTAATTTGAACTCTTTAGTAACGTGTCCTTTGGTATATGTTGACGGAACATTTGACTATTGCCTCTAGTTCTTTTATCAAATGTTTACGCTTCACGGTTTTAAGAATGGTCACTATGCGCCTTTGGTATTCTGTTTGCTTCCAAACCAGATACTCATATCAAACTATATTTCGCATTATCTGTGACGAGTGTAATGAACAATTAAATAAGACATTTGAGCCCATAATTATAATTCCAGATCTAGAAATAGCTATACATGATGCAGTGCGAACCGTGTGGCCGAATACTGAAATCTTTCTGTGCAGATTTCACTTAACTAATGCATGGTGGAAAAAAAATACAGACTTTAGGACTGGCAGGTGAATACCAAGACAAGGACTCAATGGTTGGACACTGGTTACACTATGTGTTTGGGTTAGTATACTTGGAACATGTGAAGTAGGTATTCGTTTGTACATGATTTGATGCCACTGCAACCCGAAAGTGAAAACGTAAAATTTTGTTCTCACTTGGTAGAACATATTGACGAAAGCGCCAATTTTCCTCCCCTTATGTGGGCAGCGAAATCAGCAGACACTGGACGAACTACGAATGCATGCGAATCTTTTCATTCGCATTTCAATGCAAGCTTTTGTTCCTGTCATCCATCTTTATATTTATCAGACCGAGGTGTATATAAAAATAAACAGCTCGGAAAAATCACACACGGGTAAAAATTCATTCACAATAAATAAATAGCACTACATTGAGAAGCAAATCAGTAAATATAAACAAGGTCAAATTTAACGCTTCGCATTCGTCAAGAGCAACTGCTATTATTTTTCAAAGTGAAGTAAAGAACAGTGAGTCGCGGTGCAAAAACATCCAACAAGCTTCGTCAGTGCAATCTGTATACCGAGCTATAATGTTTCAGTGCAGCTTACACGTTAAGTACAAAACAAGCAGTGCTATTTACCATGTGTAACTTTAATGGTTCAGTGCAGCTTTCATAGTGGATTAGAGACCTTCAGTGCAATTTCCAATCGCCCTTATCTACGTGGAAGCTTTAGAAACAGAAATAGCCATACTTTTAATAACTAACATTTATTAGCAGTAACAAGTATGCAATAACATTGGGATTAATTTGAAATAAGGATTACAGCAAGTATTCAATACATGTAGTCAGACTTCACTTCTTTTTCTACTTCGACAAAAAAACAATTGCGATTAAGTGAATATTTCGCGCGATCTACACGGATATGGAAAGAAAATAATCACAGCTGATGCCATGTTGCCAGTTCTAGCAGACGTAACAAAACAAGTAATTGTGGGTTTTTAAAATTTAATTTACACAAAAACCGTTGAATCTATTGAAGTACACCAAAGCAAAAAGTTGTGGTTCATTCAATTCTCTATAAATATAGCCATAAATCAAGAACCTTTATCAATAATAATTCAACCAGGTGATGATAAATTTGTTTGATAAAAATATTTTTTCTAGAAAACTATAAACTTTTCAGCCTTTTGTTATTAGACTTTATTGTTATTCACTATAAGAGAAATTCGCTGTTGAAGCCTGGCGGATTATTTCACTTCCACTCTGTGCTGCAAAGAGTAGCGGGGAGAGTACACTGCCTCTGGGACTGCTGCCGCTATGTTCCTGATTGTTGACAGCCTTCCTTCCACTCACTCTGAAAGTGCGCTCCCGAAGGAAACTGCTAATCAGTGTGAGATAGGAGGGAGGGATATTTGCCTACTTAGCTGATAACAGTATATTTAGCAGGTAAAAGAAATGGAGATCGCTCGAAGTATGCCACGAAACGTCCAGGCCTGCTATAAACAAATACAGAGTGACTCAGAATAACTTGAATAATTTTAAGCTGTGATTCAGGAATTATAATTGCTTATTTTTTATCGGAATGTATGTCCGTAAATGTCTTACGTAGAGCTAGAGGGCACTAATATTTTTTAAACTCCGCGTCGGGTTAGATGAAATTCCGTCGAACAAGTCGCTACACATTTTTACTATAAGGCATTAGGAGAGTCTTTAAATAAGATTTAAACAATAAAACAATGCAATAAACCTTGATTTAACCATGTGGCGCTAAATCCATGTGCCCTGAAGTAGCTCAAACCTTTTAACTGATGTACACTATATATTATTGTCAATAACACATGCAAATATTACCATTGTTGGTACAATTTTCTTCACCTTTAAAAGGCTTCAAATATAGTTGAAATACTAATAAAAAAAGAGTGAAATAAGTACATAAATGTTTATAAAAGATGTTCCAAATGACGACTCTGGACCTCGGAGCAAAGCTAATTGCGTGGTAGTAATGATTTCGAGTTCTTGTCAAAATACCTGATATCACATCTCGTAGTATCAAATGCTACAGATACCCTGGCCATTAGCTCTTCTTCACCACTAACCGGCGTCTCGTACACAAGAGTCTGAACATGTCCGCAAAGGAAAAAATCCAAAAGAATTAGATCTTGTGAAGGTGTGGGCCATGATATTGTTGCTCGTCTACCAACCCAGTGATCAGATGCATTACACTTAGGAAATCCCTTACATCACGGGAATAATGCGCAGATGCTCCAACGCCTCGGAATCACATTAACTGGTGTATTCCTAAAGGATCATCTTCCAGAAGTTCTGGCAAAGCGTGTTGCAAAAACTGTAGGTAAATGTGGTCCGTCAGACATCGAAGTACCTAGCAAATTGGGCCCTGTTAGTGTGTAATTCACAATATCAGCTCAGTGATCACTGTTGATAAATTGTAACTCCAGTAGGTCTATGGTTTTCCTGTGCCCAAATGTAACTTACGTGTGGTTAACACCTGGCTTGAACTCGGGTGAATGATGCAGATGTAAGTGCTGTTTTCGCGAATTCTAGTAACGGAAGACTGACTTTTATGCAACGCCTGGGATATTACTCTTGTGCTTGTGGACGCAGATTTATGGACCCGGTCAATAACCACCTATTATAAGCCGCTGGTGTTACATTCCTTTGGATTCCCGAGTGATGCGCTTGTTTTTGGAAAGTTCCTGTTTCTCGCAGTCATTGATGTGCAGCAGTGAAGGTGCTGTCATGAAAAAATGTCTCCTAGGGTAAAGCTCAGAACAAAGATCCCGTGCCCTTTTCGCGTTTCCCCAAAGCAGCATCACAAACATAGCGCATATCTGCTAGTTCTGCGTCAGTGAAATATTTTTATATTAGGCTATAAATCTGAAAGCCTTTCCAGTGAACAGAGCACTTTAGTATATAATAATAGTTGAGTTCACAGAGTCACGAAGTGCTGTATAATATGCAACGGAATATCTTACAATTTAAATAACAAAATGCAAGTTTTAGGTTAATGGTGAAATGAACAATGTTAAAAAGCAGAATACAAGCGATTCTCCATAATGAAAAGAAAACAAAGCATAAGCGATATTCTAGTGCCGAAGGGGGCACAAGGAATATGTCATGACAGAATTCCATATAATCCGACGCGGCTTTATAGCTCCACAACAGATGTTTATGGACACACATTTCCGAAAATAACATACTCATTATATATATAACCCCTGAATCATGCCTTAAAATTATTCGGTGTTATTCTGACTCATCCTGTATAAACACCATAATCACTTAAATTATCAATCCTATATGTGATTTGTTTGAATACGTCGAAAATACTTATGAACTACTACAACGTTTAAGTTACCTGAAAAATTATATTTTCCTGCACTCAACACTTACGCATAACCCAGGCAAAGATGAACAGTCTTCTGAGTGAACCATTAGTTTATTTTACTTCAGACTGATCGTCCACTTATGTATACAACTTCTACAAAATACTTTCGTGTGCCACTGTATTTGTGAAAGAACTCACCTGCTAAAACAACGACGCCATCAACTCTGTTCCAATGTGAATGGTAAATAATAATTGGTTAATTCGAATGCATACTTTATACAGTTACCTGACCTCCATGCAACCATTCGATTTTATGAATTAATTTCCAGTCGAAACGCAGCTTCAGCCCAAACAGGTTGCTATTGAAATTCAAATTAGTAGTACGAAAATTGACTCGTTTTAATAACTGTAGTACTGTAATTATATATAACCGGAACATCTATGTCAGCTTTTAATGAGTGTCCAACAAAGCTGAACATTTGTGATGGGGTTAGCAAAAGTACACATCTTATCAACCGGCTTGGCGTCCACGTAGTCTTACAGACACTTTCTCATCATAGGGAATATTAAAAACCTATATAACTGAAAAACTGTTAGTTGTTATGTACAGTGTAATTTTTAAATGAAGCTAAATGACAGCCGCCAGTTTCTCCACGTGGAGTGCCTCAGTGTTGTCAAGAAACAGATAGCAAGTTATGCATGTGCCCCCTCTAACTCTCAGTACTAGGACATATAAACAAGCGTTCGGGTTTATCTTACGGCAGCGAAAACATGTCTATATTAGCCCACCTTCAGAACAAAAGTAATTTGTTCTTAATACGAGAAAAGTATGGTGTTCTGAATACGAACTCACTGTCTTTGCATCTTCACATCTGTGCTTCCTAGTATCTAATCTACTGTTGAAGCTCTGAACCCCCCCCCCTCTCTCTCTCTCTCTCTCGATTATAATAGGGACTCTTATGGTACTTTCAAGCTTACCGCCAGTCCAACCCTTTGACATGGTATGGCTGGCGTTTACCCAAGTTTCATCCTATCACACTATTTCTTTCAAGTTCTTGTTTGGCATTTCTCTTTGTGTTGCACTCACATGACTTTCCCTAGTCTTGTACGAACCATTCTTACAAACTCTTATTCCTATATCTTCGTGTTAGTTGAGATAAACATTTGCAAAAATTATTTTATTATTTTCTTGTAGCTGCAAGGAGAATATGGGAACACAGTAGGCTTTAAGTGATAGTCAAATGTTTTAAAGTTTCCAAATTCCGTTCTCTCTGCACGGTTAACATATAACAAAATGAATAGCGATGTTCCATTTGACAGAAGGGCAAGTTCTACAAAACTCACTCAAATAACAAGGCATATCTCCGAAATGGTTCATACTGAAAAAAAAAAAAAATAAATAAATAAAAAATAAAAAAAAAATAAATAAATAAATAAAATAATGCATTTAGACATAAATTATGTATTTCAGCAAGACCTACATGTTTTCTATAGTAAGATTTGGTGTTTCTCTTATGGTTTACCAGTTATTCAAGTCATCCAGAGTAAATACGACTATAGGGACTATAGCCAGAAAATTCAAGATATACATTTCATTTGTCGTATACATATCTCAAAAAGAGGGCATTTTAATCAAAATAATTAGTCATTTTCAAGTAAATCAAAATTTTCGAAAAACGTTCCATGTAAAGGGTAGTTTAGGGTGCAGCAATGTTCTTCAACATCTTCATGTCGCAAGCTTAAAATACATTAAACTTAAATACCAACTTCGGTCTTCAAGCGACTTTTCGTTTTCGAGTTATGCTGTCCACAGATTGACACACACACGCACACGCACACGCACGCACGCATGCTCGCACACACGCACGCACACACACGCACACACGCACCCACGCACGCACACACACACAGAACTATTTCTAAAAATTCTTTCTTTTATTCAGGGACCTCAAAACATATATTTCCGCTGAAATCTTCACATCGAATTTTTGGGTGGAATGCAATACTTCCTCTACTTTACTATACGTAGTAGAGAAAGTAACAAAACCCATAGCGCTACAATATGTATACTCAGTGCCAAATAAGAAGGGGATTGACAGTTGCTACCCACGTGGTAGAAGGACGACGACGGCGAAAAACACTGGAGGGTTGGAGGGTTGTGGTTGCAGAAGATCTTGCAGACCGCCCCCGGTTATTGCCAGGTCAGGGCATAAACCCTCTACTGGCCGTTTAAGTTGTCTTTCATAAGTGACGGTAATAAAGGCTGGTTTGTGGGTGAATGTTTTTTTTTTTTTTTTTTTTGTCAGTCTATCCTTTAGGTTGTTGAAAGGATTGGATTTATGTCATGTATTTGTCTTTTATTTATTTATGTACAAGGAGGTCAAAGAAATATATATATTTAAAGTATGTATAATCTTTATAAGGTTTAAATTTCTTTAGTTGCTGTTAAAATATTACAACCGAAACTTCATTAGCTCACCAAATAATAATAATAATAATAATAATAATAATAATAATAATAATAATAATAATAATAATAATAATAATAATAATAATAATAATAATAATAATAATAATAATAACAATGGAATGAATGCACGAAAGGATAGACACTGCCGGTTGTATGGAAAGCCTTGTAATACCAGGTGTTAAAAAAAATGGTCTGATATTGCAACAAGAGTTGGGATTGGTCAAAACTAGAATACATTTTCGTATAAACATATGTCCGGAAACAAATGCCTGTTGAGATATGAACCATTTTACTTGTGTTGAGTACTTACACCAGACAATGGACTTCATCCACAAGCGCATTCTAGAGAACAATTTACTGTCACAAATTGTTAACGGAACAATTGTTACTGTTCTTTACAAATGGGAAGAGTTCTGATCTGCAGCCAATGAGATACGTTTACATGCACAGCGTTGCAAGCTCACTATCCCCACTCTTCATATTTCTTGGCGCGCGTCAGGCCCCACTTAAGGGGAAAGCAATATGACAACACAGCAGGACTCCGATTGGTTACCGGCTTGGAGGACAAACTCATTCCCATTTGAAAAACACCATAGGTAAATATCTATGAACACCAAACAGGAGTTGTGATGATTTTTGCCATTACGTCCACTGGTAACATCTGCACATTATGTCGATACTATATGCTCCATTTGGCACCATGCATTCTTACACGTTTCAAAGCTCTTTTCAAAGAATACAGAACACTTTCGATCTGTCCTGGCTGCTCTCGGATTGTGGCACATGCATTGGTCACACATTCTTGTAACGTATGCACATTGTCGATGGGCTTGGCATACACCAATGCCCTTAAGTGTCCCCATAATCAAAAACCCATAGATTGAGTTCCGGGAGGTCATGGGGAGCTCATGATACTGATCCAGTAGCAATCCATCCGTTGGATGAAGTCCACTGTCTGGTGTATATACTCCAACACAAGTAAAATGGCTCATATCTCAGTTTTTAAACACCTGTAGGTATACTCTATGTTGCCATCTCACAATCCTGCAGGTCCTTAAGTCACTCCTCAAATTCATTCTATTGTATACATTTTACAAGTGCGGGTGAAAATAAAGACGTGATGTATGGTGAGAAAGAAATGTACAGGGAACGTACTATAGAGCTTGTTGTTGTTCAACATTGTGAAATGCCATGCAGGCTATTGTTGATGTTTACAGAGAAAAGAATAATGGTGAGTTTTCTTTAAGGAAGGAATGAAAGAAGAAGCTCCACCCGCTCTTCCTCCTTATAAGGGAATGAAGAAGACTCAATCCTTTCTTTGCATTTCTTTTCGATAAGGAAATGCTGAAAGAAAATATTCAGAATGGCGAAAAAACTTTCTTTTTCTTCCTCTCTCTTGCTTTACTTCGTTTCTCATTTATGCACCACAATTATATCTCTCCCCTTTTTGTTTTATTCCATTTCCTTTCTACCTATATGGACTCTTACTAATCAACGTCAAGTACATGTAACACCTTTGTTACTTGTATCTAATGCATTAAATGTATGTTGCATTATCTGTGTGCAAATCATCAATATTTAGCTTGAGGAAATATATTTTAGCTACTGGGCAACTTTATTATTTCTATAACCCTCTAAAACAGACCAATAACCATCAAAGCTACTTTGTGATCACAGTTTAAGAAGACGGATACAATTAAAGCTAAGTGCGTGTCACTGTTTGGCATTCTATAACTAGTTTATTATCGCTCTAGTTATTTCCTCGAATGTTCTCAGCGAACTAGACAATACGTGAACCCTGCAATAGCGTTTTGTTTTAACATTCCCACCCGCAGCGTGAGAATACCGACAGTGCAATGCTTTTCTTGCTTAGCCTTCCTTGTCCAAACACAGAGGAAAAATGCTCTAAAGGTTTTGCACAAACAATATAAATTATAAGAAATAATTTTCCCTTTCTCTACCAGTTAGTGCTTTATGCCACGTAAAAATTTGACAACGAAATCACACACGAAATGCTGATTTTAAAAGGGCCATCCATTTTAAAATAAAGAACAAAATATTTCATTACTACCTGTATATTTTGCTAACCCCCGAATAAAAAAATAGAAAACAAAAACAATTTAGAGAAATAAGTGTGTGTGTGTGTGTGTGTGTGTGCGTGCGTGCGTGTGTGCGTGCGTGCTCGGTTAGGAACCAAATTTCGTTATTTTGTTTAGTGCCTTCCAAAGATGCCACGCAAAATTTTCAATAAAATTGCCCCTACCCAAACTACACATTACATGGAAATATTTCCGTAAGCGCTTATACAAAAGTAATTCAGAATGAAGGGGAATTCAGGGGTTACTCCCAGACAATTCAACACACGAGTATAAGGTGAAGGTGGGGCACGGACAGGCTAAGGTCATTTTTTTTTAAAAAAAGCATACTAATAATTGCACAAACACAAATTGTTTTATTAATAGAAGCACTGAAAATTCATTTAAACACATTGAAAGTTTATTCTTCTGGAATGAGATACAAGAACAGAAACCAAATAATTAGTTGAAGCATGTTATGATGTCCTTTGGAGCAAATAGACAGCAACCTCTTTCATCACTGTCATCATTCATGCAATTGGACACAAAATGCGGATCATTGCTATTTATAGACGAATCTTACTTCCACATCCAAACTTAGGTATGCAAGAAGAAATCATGCCCACTGGCACAAAAGCTTGAACGATTATAAACACCTTCGATACTGCACAGATAAAGTCGCATTAAGCGGCTACGTGCTGTGCAGATAAACCTACCGTACAGGAGGACCTGTACGACCTGTTCTCGAATGCTGTCTTTGAACAGCATAACTCAAAAAGGAAGAGTCGGTTAAAAACAAGTTGGTATTTGCGTTTAATATCTTTCAGGGTATCACGCGAAGATTTTGAAGAAAATTCCTCCGTCCTAAGCTACCTTTTACATGGAAAATGTTTAAAAAATTTTGATTTTCTCAAAAATGACTAACGACTGATTAAAATGCCATATGTTTAAGATTTCCTTATGACAAATTGAAGGTAAATTTTGAATTTTTTTGCTGTAGCCATATAGTCCTGCTTTCCCCGGGTGACCTTTGCGGAACTGGTAAACCCTAAGAGACAGACCAAATCTTATTATAAAAAATGTAGATTTCGTTAAAACACACCAGTTATGTACTAACGCATTTTTTATGTGAACCATTTTGGAGATATTCCTTGTCAATATTCGAAGTTTTGCAATACTTAAAATGTTCTCAAATGGGAAGTCGCTATTCGCTTTTTTATGTCTTTTCGTGTAAAGAGAACGGAATTTAAAAGCCTTCACATAACACCCAGCTTTAAAAGATCTGACTATCGCTCAAAGGCTATTGAATTACCATGTTCCTCTTGAACCTACAAGCAAATCAACAATTACATCGTTCATCTCGACTAATATTAGAGGAATAAGAGTTTGTAAGAATGGTTAGTACAAGGGTAGAGAAAGCCATGTGAGTGCAACACATCAGATTTTTTACTAAAGGTCACGATATACATTAGCAAACTTTCTGTGCATAACTGCTTTTCACCAAAGACAGATAATATCTTTTTTTTTTTTTTTAGTTAATTAGTGCTGCGTGTCAATGTTACTACATTTTAGATCATAACTGGTCGCTGTGCAGGCATTTATTGTCCTCGTTTTATTTGAAATCAAAAGGTTTCCTTTTCGAAGCAGTACCTACACGTGGCATTGTTTGTGCCAGTCCTTAAGCCCTCGGCTTAGGTCATTGTTTACCAACTGCTTCAAGATCGCCTCTTCAATGAATCCGGTGAGATTTCGAGCCACGTAACCAATTTAGTGTGAGAAAGGAAAACAGTCACGAGAGCCATATTAGGTGTACAGGATGAGGCGCAAATTGACACAGTACCTCAGATCAGGGGGCCATTGAAAATGTATCTTAACTCTGCCCCTTCAATAGTCAAAGCGCTACCAAATATGAACATAGTGATCAGTTCTCACAAGTAACATTATAACACGTTTGACCCAACCGATAAATTCTCAAGTGGAGCGAGAAAAATATTTTTGGGAAAGTCAGACCGTCGAATGACACTTATTTGGACTATTCCATAAATAAAATGTGAATTTAAATGCTGTATAGCAAGGATTTGACCAGAAAATGCTCTTTTCTATACAAAAAATGACTTAAAATTAATTCATATCTATTGGTATAATTTGACTTACTCAGCACTGCCAACTAAGGAGAACAAAACCCAAGAATTACACGTATTTCGATCTTATCTTGCTATAACATAAAACCAATTTATAATCTGAAATAAATCTTACTTTTTAACGTTAACAAATAACCTTTCTTATGGAAAACTACAGTCATTATTAAAAGAACAATTTTATTGAAATTGGCTTTAATTTTACTATCATTTTTTAAACTTTATTTACTATGTATAGTAAGTTGAAGAAGTATTGTATTCTACCCAAAAATTCGATATCGAGATTTCACCGGAAATATAAGTTTTGAGGTATCGTGGACCTAAATAGAGCATTTTAAAAAAATGTTCGTGTGCGTGCCTGTGCACGCACGCATGTGTGTTTGTGTGTGTGTGTGTGTGTGTGTGTGTGTGTGTGTGTGTGGTTGTGTGCGTGTGATATTGTCGTGAAAGCTTCGTCGCATCGAAGTGAAGAAACTTAAACGAGCGTTGAGTGATTGTATTGTAGGAGTTAGTGTATGAGAGACAGAAAAATTGAAGAGAGACAGTGAAAGGACTGGCAAGGCTACGAGAAGAAAACTGTTATGAGTTGTAATATCACTAGAGTGCAGACTGTGATAACGGCAGCAGAGGAGAACTGTTTTTGTGCAAAAGTTTAAAAGAAAAATAAACCATTAGAAAAGTAACTGATTTCAACATGAATATGTATTACATATGTAAAAATAGTTTTTTTAAACAGCGCAAATTATGTAATTTTAAAGTAAAAGCTGGTGACACTGAATAACTTAAAGTAAGTTATTTAGCGATTCTGTTTAAGTCTGCTACCAGTACTCTGGTTCCGATATCGATTTTTTGCAGAGAATCAAGATCTAAATCCGCACCCTGCATCATGCAGTCCCTCTTATCTCATGAATCCTTTATTCTTGAGAAAAGGACATAAAGCTGCGTAAGCGTGAAACGGGAAGGGAAAGAGTAAGCTAAATGATTATACAACAAGCAGTGTCTAGAATATTTTCCCTTCGCTTACAACTCATATAAAACATTCAAAAAGGAAGAAGCACAAATAACAGCTGTTCGCTCCGGAAATGTAAAACGACTCTGATAGTAAAGGATGTAATGCTAGCTTTTGCACGTTAAAAGCAAGTCATTAAAATGTAGAATAGCGTAAATTAAAAAGGGCAACGGTGGTTCTTGTTGTACTCGTATGCAGTGATTGCAAGCTCCCCGCTTACAAAGTCACAAGAGGCTACCACAGTTTTGCTATAATTAGAAACTTGAGAACGTTGCAAGCAAACTGAAACTTCTCCCTCCACTGGTAAAACACATTCAGCTGATTTACACCACACTGGTTGTAATCTCCACTGTCATTCTGAACAAGCAAACCAGCTTTTACAACACCTAACATATGACATCGCAAATACAGGGTTATTATAATTGATGCTACCAATTCAGAAAACGAGTTGCAACTTGCATTTAAAGAGAATTATGTGCCAAAGATCTCAAAGCTATGAATGAATGCGATACAGGTATTCCTAGTATCCAATTTATATAATGCTAGCTGAAATACCCGACGTTGCCCGTGGTTTGACGATTTTACCCCTACAACTTTTAGACTTACATTGGATATTATAAAGAACCCAAAATAAATAAAAACACCAAGAAAACATTATCCAAAAGAACTGTTGAACGACCCCAAATACCACAGGAAGAAAAGCAAGTAGAGAAAGCTGTGTGAGTGTAAGACACTGCATTTCTCTGTCAATCATAGAAAATTGTATGCATTCTTTGTAAAAGAAGGGGTGGAGAAAGAAATGCAATCGTGTTTCGCAGAAAAGAAATGTTAGTAGAGATAACCGTATGAATGTAATGCATTGCATTTGAATTTCAAACATATGGAAAATTGTAAGAATTGTTTCTAGAAGAAGGAGTTGAGAAAGAAGTGTCATTGTGTCTCATAAAACACTAGTGTGTAGAGAAAAACATGTGAGTGTAATGCGTTGCATTTCTATTTCAGTCATAGAAAGTTGTATGAATTATATGTTGAAGGGTGAATAGAGAAAGAAATGTGAATGTGTGTTGTAATTCGTGGTACTTCTATTTCAGCCATAGAAAATTCTATGAATTGTATGTTGAAGGGCGAATAAGGAAGGATATATGAATTTATTACGTAAAAGAAAAACGAGGAGAGAAAACCATGTCAATGTTCCACTGTATAGTAAAATGAATAGAATACAAATTTTATTGTAAGAATATTAGATTTGTTCAATAAAACCGCAGGTATTTTTAGGAATAATACGAAAAATCCATGTAACTGCACTAAAATGGAAAGCATAGTAACCTAGCCGAAATTCGAGCTGATCTGTCAAGTAGTTGTTTAGGAGCGCATAGAGGGCAAACACACACACACACACACACACACACACACACACACACACACACACACACACACACACACATAATTATACATAATATTTTATATATTATTTACTATATTATATCTTTATTATATATAACAGTTTGTTACTTGTAAGATGCGTAAAGTAACTTATTTCTGACATAGCTTCGGTAGTTTATTATGCGGCATCATACAGGATTTCGAAATACTTAATCACTTAAAAGATGTGAAGGAATATTCTAAGCAGCTTTTTCACACGTGCAGTAAAGTCGATAACGTTGCGTTGAGGTTGGTCAGGGAATTGAACTGGTTTGTGGATGTAAACAGGTCTGGCACTTTCCCTTTCACTTAATGTTTTGGGAGCTAACGCTTGTGACTGGCCTATACTCGCGCAGTAAACACCAAAGGACAAGGCAGGGTATTTGTTTATGTTCTCAAGAAGCACCGTTACTGTGTTTGTTTATGTACTGAGCTAGGGAAAGTGACCCCCACACATTCTGCTGTATTGCCAGCTTGTTTTTGGCAAAACATAAATATCTCCGTAGGAAATGGCCAGAGACAAAAACGTAAAATATAAGCTGTGTTCAAAATACCGAGATCCATCATTGGTTTAAATTAATGTAATGACTTCCCTTCCACTGGGTGTATATATATACATATACATATACATATGTGTGTGTGTGTGTGTGTGTGTGTGTGTGTGTGTGTGTGTGTGTGTGTGTGTGTATTACGGGTACATATTTTGGTTATTCTTTATACCACATTGCAATGTTACTTTAACATAGCTGTTATATGACTTCAGGAAAGTTTTTCTTGATTAAGCTGTTTCGCTTTTTCTTTTCTTTTGGCACTTTGCAGGACAAAAAGGCTTCAGTTTAAAAATCATAAAGCTACACGTATACAACATTTTATATTCTCTTGGGGAATTATTTCTCACTACAAATCTGCACTGAAATAATGCAGTAGAGCATAATGTTAAATTTTGATACAAAGAATATGCTGCAAAAATCTCGAATCCCTATACAGGATGGAAAGTGCTGTTTCGACCAGAATAACATGGCTAGTAGATGTAGGTGTTGGAAATATAAAATACTTAGTTTCGGTAGATCTACTCATTTTGTAAAAATTTCATTTTTTCAGTAATGTAAATGGCAAGGCTGTGCTGTACTTTCACACGCCAGCTACCTGTGTTGAAACCAATCGGCTTGTGCACTGTCCTCAGGTGTCAACAAAACAGCAAACCGGCGTGTGCACACACTGCTCTAAGAGAAGCAAAACACTCGCACACGCCAGCGACCTGTGGTGTACCCCATCGACGTGCGCTATCAGATGTAAACAAAACACTCGTTCAGTGCGTTTATCGTGCCACTGAGGCGGGCAAATCGACACGAACCGAAATGTTATGCCTCAATGGTATGAATGTAACTGAAATGTTGCGTTATTTCAAGTAATAATGAAGATTCAGTTTTTTATAGTTAAGATAGCAGAAAAATGAATCACTTGAAAGCACTATTTTAGGGTTAAAACAATGCTGACAAAGGGATTCAGAGCTTCCTAATAATGAACACTCTTATTCTTATTATTAGTGGTAGTGGTAGTGGTAGGAGCGGCGGTAGTCGTAATGGTGGTAGTAGTAGTATCATCCCTTACAGTTAAACATTAGTCTTTGTTTTTAATACACAAATAACTCCTCCTCTGTATTTTCCTTTAACAATTGCGCTCTTCTGTAGATTATCGGGCTCAAATAAAGCTAATGATATCGTTATAAATGACAGCTGTAGTCACGAAGCTGCCTAAATAAGAAGAAAAGCAAAACGAACTGTATTCTTGTCTACAAGAAAACATGAAGATTTTACACATAATATGGAATTTCTCTAGACATGTGATAAACTAAATTTATATCTAATACGGGATTGAGGTACAGTTAATGTACTCCACAAGATAATGCTACGTTTACAAGTACTATTTCACGAAGAACACAAGTATCGGTCAGCATTTTGAAATAAATTCCACAATCCTGTCTAAATACATTTATAAGTACTTTACCACCAGAAATACTGAAAATGTGTCATTTATGCTTATTATGTGGTTGTTTATTTAGGTTTCATTATTACTTACATAAAACTCTTAACGTTTTGTTGCATTTCAGTTCACAAGAGATGATTTTATTTTTCTTTTGTTTTTGAAAGGGGAAAAGCAGAAGAGTTGGAGATAAGTGTGGCTTATCTCGCTAGATAATGGATGAGGGGGAGGGGGGGTGGAAACGTGTGCCTTTATTTACGTGATCTCATTGCTATATTTTTTATTTTATCTTTTTCATTTATTTTTTTACTCATTTAATTTAATGTTCGCAAGGGTAATTTCCCCCAGAAGTTAGTAGCACCAAGCCTAAGTACTCCCTTGATGTGAACGTGTTCATGACCGCAAGGTAAATTATATCGTATTGCAGACAATTGTACTTTAAGCCTTCCTTCTCCTTCCGCCAACCTTCACACCCTCAGGCGTTACCTCCCCTAATGTCGAAGGCAGCCGAACTTGTGAAAACAAGCGACGAGTAAGTGTTGAATGGTCTATGACGTTGCCATATTTCCCTTAGAAGTTAAACGTGGCATGACACTTTAACATTAAAGTGTGACAAATTCATTCGAATTAAGATAAAAAGGCATTACAGTATTGTTCACACTATGTTTGTGCAACAATTAGTGAAATAATAAATAATGTATATCCATTTATAAAGAAGCTAGATGGCTCCAAATGTTTGACACAAATTATTTTTTCACGAAATGGTTCTTTATTGACAATAATTGTATTGGACATATTTGTTACACTCATAATGTGGCCGAAGCAGTGTCCTGTATATGAAGTTAAAGGAGCTCAAGGCTTAAAAAAATGAAAATTTGTCTGAGAGAGACAGGGGGGGGGGGGGGGGCTAAGCTCGAAAAACTAGCAAACCATTTTCATAAGTTTTCAATACTAGAATTACCGATGGAATAGGCCATACAACATTTTAAACACCTTTTAAATTGAAGGTCAAAGGGACTTCTTAATCCAGGTCACCAAATTTCATGAATATGGGTGATTGTTCAGTGACTGATAGTTGAATTGTGCGGTTGAAAGGTTGGCTAGCCTATGTTCAGTGACTGATAGTTGAATTGTGCGGTCGAAAGGTTGGCTAGCGTATGTTCAGTGACTGATAGTTGAATTGTGCGGTCGAAAGGTTGGCTAGCCTGTCTGATGGTTGCCAAGGCGGTGTTACTATGTTAAGGAAATCGAATAAATAGAGATTAGTCTAACAGGCTAAATTCTTATAGATATTTGACTCATTTACGTGCTGCATTAGTATTGTTATGATAGTGATTGATTGCTTTGTTTGACTGTTGTGTATTTAGTGCAAGTAAATCAAATTATACAACCTGTGCTAATTGGTTTCTTGCTGGCAATAGTAAAACATTTTGATACAGTCCATTTTTATACCAGACGGTAACAGGTGATATTTGTGGTTCTTTATTTCACACGTGATATGTATTTAATACATCCAGGGATCTAGAGACAAAGGAAAATACTTAAGATATTTACAATTACTGGATTATCGGCTAGGGGAGGAAAGCCGTCCAGGATGTTTTCTATAATCGAATCTCACTCTGATTTTGTCAAATATTAACGTGTAGTATTTTAGTATGTTTCTGACAAAACCCAAAATACCCGGAAAAATGATACGTCATCAAACAAATTTGAAAAGCTTCAAATCCCTTTATTTACCTATAAATCAATATGGTTTAGCCTGTCGGTACAGACTTTGTAGACCTATGCAATTACTGTACATAGAATACCTTACAATTAAGAAGTTAGGCCAATATAAGCTCAACTCTTTGTGCTTCACTGCTTAAACTATTTGCATGAACCATAAAGGAACAGGAACCACTAAATACTTTAGTTATTTTACAACTTCATAAACTACCGCTATCCTTATGCATTCCAAAAATCAATATTACACATATTTTCAGCCCCTTTTCATTTTTATTGATCCGAATGGCATTCTAAACAGTAGTGTAAAATGTTGATGTAATTAATGTCTTTCAAAAACTACCCCATATTTATTTTTAGCCTTTACACGTATAATATTTCCTCATTTCTTACAATTTAGGGAAGGCGAAAGAAGACTTTCGAACACTAGGCCTAAGTTTACTTTAATCCCTTAGTTTCAAATAGTACATTTTTGCATTTGAGCTTCAGATCCGGCAAAAATTATACTTTACCTCGTATATCCTAACATTTGCCATACGTGTGCTAGGCTGCACTAAAGGGAAACCTATGCCGGCCTGAACCATATAGATTGACATTTCTGCTCGGGAAATATGGAAAATATCTATACAATTGTTCTACATGCCAGCATGCGCGCCAGAAAATGTTCGGCCTACCGCTGCTATGAGGACATCATAGACGTCTCCCTCCCCAGCATGAGTCTAGCGCCAACGAGCCAGCTGGAGAACAAGGCAGTCAGTTTCGTTATCTAACACATAAATATTAACAAACAAGAAATTAAAGAACCAGGTAAGATTTCAGTTGTGTAATTTAGGTATTTAACTTTGTAATTATACTCCATGACTGCAACAATAGATATATTCCAATTAGAGGATTCGATATGGCCCATTATCGTGAATTACGATCTAGTGGAGTAGGGCACCCAGACCTATTTGAGGGTCCTTCAAAGGAATGGAGTTTTGCGGCTTTGCAAAATTGCCCGTGAATCTAACCATGCAGAGTTGGTTACTCCACAGGGCTTAAAAAACAAATATAATTATTTATAAGGTTATAAAGCAAGTTTATTAATATGTAAGAATTATGTAAAGTTGCCTTTATTTTAACAAAGCTGCCGTTCAAATCTCTTTGACATGGATTCCGTCACATACAGGTATATCTGGAAATGAAAAAGCAGATCTGGCAGCTAAATCTGCTACATTGCTGCAACAAACTGAAACTGGTGTGGATGGATCACTACAGGATGTCAAACACATGTTTCGGAAATGTTTTATGAACCTCTGGAATGAACAATGGAAATCGACCTCCTCAAAGTTGCAGCTTGTTGGGAAGTCTGTTACACAACCGGCTTCTCCAAATATTCATTTCCGGAGAAGACAATAAGTCTTGATTACCAGGTTACGCATTGGTCACTTCAATCTCAGCCATGGATATCTGATGATGAGGAAAACAAATAAATATCCATGCCCGAAATGTCGAGCTCAAGAAATATCTTAACCTTAGGGAATCACAATAGTGCCTTAAATCTCAGTAGTGATCTGTGCTCTATATTTAAAACGGCCGAAGGATGCAGAGCAATTATTAAGTTACTGGAGGCATCATAATTGATATCTGCTCTTTGTATATTGTTAAATCCAATTATTGATAGCTCCATAAGTATTTATTTAATGTATACCTACGTACTGTATTATACTACTGCCAAAGTTCAACTTTTGTTTATGACCTCTATTGTTCTGCAGCTATGTGTATTTTGTCTACAATATAATTTGTTCCGTTATGTATATATTACTGTGGTCGCTAGTTATCTTTCAGATTTAATTGATTTTTTCATAACGAAGGGTATATCTAACAATAATGTGCACGTAAATGAGGATTATGATATCTTTTCGGATCATTCCCCTATTATATTAACAGTAAGTGATAATATAATAACAAAGGATAACCCCCAAGACTAACTATTAAAAAAACAAATTGAGAAGGGTTCAAAAAAGAATTACAGAGCACTATTGAACTTAATGTTCCTTTAAAAACACTGCAAAATCTGGAAGCAGAGATAGATCCCTTTGTTACTAATAGTCAACAAGCAGCATGGAGCCATACTCCAGAAAAAAGTAGGAATAATGTAAATGATATCTCCTATCCAATGGAAGTGAGGGAGTTAATTAGTGAAAAACGAAAACTGCGTAAAAAGTGGCAGAGATCATGGGCACCAGAAGATAAAAAGCGATTAAATCCAATCTGTAATAAGTTAAAGAATTTGATCAGTAGTATCAAAAACAAATCATTTACTATCTATATGAAAGGACTAATAGCAGACAAAGATACTGATTACTCTTTATGGAAGGCAACAAGGAGTATCAAAAGACCTATAAATCAAATTCCACCAATAAAAAAGGAGATGGAGCATGGGCAAGGAGCGATACGGATAAAGCAGACCTATTTGCCAACTATTTAGAAGAGATTTTTCAACCTTTATCTAGATAAACACCTGAAGAGGACATTAAACATGGTAAGAAAAGGGAAGGCAAATAACTTAGGCGTGTAAAGCTCAAAGAATTAAAACGTGAAATCCACCAGAATATAAATGCAAAAAAGCGCCAGGATATGATTTAATCACCGGATACATTCTTAAAGAATTGCCACAAAAAGCTCTTATCAAGCTATTACATATGATAAATACTGCATTAAGACTTAAACATACCCCAAGTCAATGGAAGGTAGCAGAAGTACTCATGATCCTTAAACCTGGAAAAAATCCTAATGAAAAGGAATCATACAGACCGATTTCACTCCTATCCCAATTAGCTAAACTATTTTAAAAGTTATTGTTAAAGCAATTAAAACCTATAATAGAGGAAAGTAAATTAATACCAGAACATCAGTTTGGATTTAGAAATAAACATTCAACAACTGATCAAGTACATCGTATAGTCGATGTCATAGAAAGAACGTTAGAGGAAAAGAAAATATGTTCTGGAGTATTCCTAGACATGGCCAAAGCTTTTGAAAAAGTCTGGCACAACGGTTTAATTGTTAAGCTCCAACGAGATCTACCTGACCACTTTTATCAAATATTGTTATCGTATATTGAAGGGAGATATTTCCAAGTTAAATATGGAAATGAATGCTCTGGATTAAAAAATATAACTGCTGGAGTACCCCAAGGAAGCGTCTTAGGGCCAGTATTATACCTTATATTTACTAGGGATATTCCATACCAAGATAATACAACTATGGCCACCTTCGCTGACGATACAGGAATTATGGCAGTTGGACATGCAGTAGAGGAATCTACACAGAAATCACATAAAGCTGTCAATAAGGTTAACGAGTGGACGAAGAAGTGGCGTATAAAATTAAATGAATCTAAATCCGTACATACCAAGTTTAGAAATAAGAAAATTCAGATACTACCAATAAAAATAAATAACCAAACTATTCCCCAAGCATAAACAGTGAAGTATCTAGGAATGACACTAGACTCAAAATTAAATTGGAGAAAGCATATAGAGTTAAATATCAAATATAAGAAACTTTATTGGCTCATTGGGAGAAATTCCGAACTTGACATATACAATAAGTTATTAATTTACAAGCAGGTGTTAAAGCCAGTCTGGACCTATGGGATACAGCTTTGGGGCTGCGCTAAGTCGACCAACATAAAACACATACAGACTTTTCAAAATAAAGTTTTAAGAACAATAGTTAATGCACCATGGTATGTGCGAAATGATGACATACATAGAGATCTCAAGATCGACACTGTTATAGAAGAAATAAAAAAGACTGCAACGAAACATCATTTAAAAGTGCAGCACCATGAAAACAAAGAGATGTTGAAAGTTCTTAGTAACTGTGAAGTTCGAAGGCTGAAAAGAATAAAGCCAGACGACTTAATGTGAGACCGCAAGAACTATGTGTAAACTATGTGGGTCTTCAATGGAAGACTCGCCTGTACATGTGAACCTACTTAAGAGAAAATATTACTAGAAAAGCTTTTGCTTAGTTGTAATTTGATAATAAAAAAAGTTATCTTTATTGTTATAAAGCGACCTTAAATTTATATATATATATATATATAGTTACATATTTTGTGCGAATCTTTAAAACTTAAGAGTAACCTTGTATTATCTGTTTAATTTGGCATAAACCTGTCCGAATCGTCCAATGACATTAAAGATTTAATGCGGGTAACATAGAAAAGTAAGAAAAAAAGGAAGATTGCCATGTGTGCCCTAATACAAATGGATTTAAAACTGTCTGAAGATGCGTTCCTTAAAAATAAACATCAGATTATCATTTATTGCAAGTATGATCTATAGGCCAGCACATCAAAGTATTTGATTGATTAATGCACTGCTCTTCACCATGCAGCACAAAAGTTACTTCCTTATTGTCATTATTTCGTGTTGTTTTTTGGAGGACCAGTCCTTGCTATTTTGGTCACACGAGATGACTTCTGCGTTATTAGTCGCACCGGACTAAGTTGAACACGTCCAACGACGTAAAGAAAGAATATACTTACGTAATACTTTCCTGAACTCTCCACACTCAGCTGCACAGCTTTGCCATATGAAGTAGGACTCACCTTCATTGGGCGTACAGCTATCGAGAATGATAGGAATGATGGTATAAATAAAATGTAGTATTGAGCAGAATCACGAGTGGCTCCACGTTTCTCTTGACGTCAGGCAGCACTTTCAAGTGACAGAACATCTACGTCGGTATTGCGGTGGGTCGAAGTGCCCCCTGCTGTATACACACACACGAGCGCGCGCACACACACACATACTCATGTAACTCGCCGACCTATCGCCCCTCTTCTGCAGACCTCAATTTAGAATACTTATAAAGCCAATTTTTTTTTTTTTTCCTCCATTTTTAAATTCTTTTCTGTGTTGTATTCTTAGCTTAAACCGTCCTTATCTTTTTGTTTTCAAAATTTCAATAGACATCTCCTGTACTTCATTCGTTTTGTTTCACATATATTTACCTAACTCTACATTGAGCGGGTGCAAAATCTAGGAAACATAAGCATTTTAGTACTGGAACAGTGTTACCACCTTTAAGAAACAGCTACACAATTAATTAGTGTTAGTAAGAGAGTTTTCTAACATAGTCGTGAACGCAACTTCCAATATTCTAAACTAAAACGAACTCCATTGCATCGGCATATTTAAGTTCCTCAGTTGAACGTTTTACGGCCATATTTTGACATACATACGTAATACTCTTGCATCTCCTCTCATTTGTCTTAGAATTCTGTCTCGCTTAAGGGATTTTAATGAAAATGTAAAGAATTTAGATTCCAAACTTTTCAAAGGTCTGCACTTTCAACATTTCTTTCTTCTTGTTCATTGGACACCTGATATTCTACGCATAAAATAATAAAATAACTGCTATCATTCCGTAAAATACCGTTTTGAGCTCATTCAGATTATTTTTCAAGCATATTTTAACCAAATCCATGAGTAGCATGTATGTGCGGAAATGACAACACTTTAAACTTGTGCCATATGTCTATAAGATGCCTAAATACTCTGTGACCACACCCGCATTGCACATGGGAGTATGTGCATGTTAGAAGGGGATATGTACAGGCACATGCTCTGCGTATAGTGAATGTAAAATGAGAGGTAAGGAGGGAGAGAGAGAGATATGGGAATAGGCTTGTTTCTGAGAGTTCACGCACGATTGTACCTGCTCAGAGGGAGAGAGTTTGGTAGGTGTATGTGAAAATGAAAAGAAAAAGTACACGAGATGTCCACTGAAGTTTTCAAACGACCCAAAGATCACGTCGGTGTAAGTTAACAATGTAACACAGAAAAGAATTTTAAGAATTAAAAACTAGCTTTTTATAAGTATTCTAAACTAAGGTCTGCAGAAGAGGGGCTGTAGGTTGGCGAGTTACATGAGTGTAATAACGGTGTGTGTGTGTGTGTGTGGTGTGTATGATAGTGGTGGTGTGTGTGTGGTGTGTGTGGTGGTGGTGTGTGTGTGGTGTGTGGTGTGTGGTGGTGGTGTGTGTGTGGTGTGTGGTGTGTGGTGGTGGTGGGTGTGTGTGGTGGTGGTGGGTGTGTGTGGTGTGTGGTGGTGGTGGATGGTGGTGGTGGGTGTGTGTGGTGGTGGGTGTGTGTGGTGGTGGTGGGTGTGTGTGTGGTGTGTGGTGGTGGTGGATGGTGGTGGTGGGTGTGTGTGGTGGTGGGTGTGTGTGTGGTGGTGGTGTGTGTGTGTGGTGGTGTGTGGTGTGTGTGGTGTGTGTGTGTGTGTGGTGGTGAGTGTGTGTGGTGGTGGGTGTGTGGTGGTGGGTGCGTGTGTGTGTGGTGGGTGTGTGGTGGTGTGTGTATGGTGTGTGTGTGTGGGGTGGGTGTGTGGTGGTGGGTGTGTGGTGGTGGTGGGTGTGTGTGTGGTGGTGGGTGTGTGTGTGTAGTGGTGGCTGTGTGTGTGTGTGTGTGTGTGTGTAGTGTGTGTGTGTGGTGGTGGTGGGTGTGTGTGTATGGTGTGTGGTGGTGGTAGTGGTGTGTGTGTGTGTGTGTATCGAAGCGGGGACACCTCGATCCACCACGACCCTGACATAGATCTTTTGCGGGCTACCACCCCTCCCCCCTCCAGGGGGGAAGGGATGAGGCTAAATGAGACCGTAGGTTTGTCAGAGACCGGAGCCAGCGAAGCCCAGACACACACAGAAGTCTCTAACAGTTACAGATATTGACACATGGTCCATAACCAAAATGTCTCCTCTACCCAAGGAGAAGGCGACGAGGCAATCCTTGCGGTAACGTGCAGGGAGGGCAGGGAAGGAGTTCCAGAGCGCAAGCCCTGTGCTATCTGTCCGCATTCGCCGGAAAGTACCACGCTACCAACCAAACCTGAAAGATGACAAGGGAGGAAAATGAGGGGTAAGGAATCTGTGGAGAAAAGATTAACACACCCCAGTATTCGCCTAAGTGACACGGGGAAACTATGGAAAAAGCCATGTCAGAGTGCGCGGTCACGGAGATCGAACCCGTGACCTTCCGAATACGAGCCACAGCCGTTACCCCCTGAGCCATCCCGCTCAGCGCATAGCGGTGTGAAATGAGGTCACTGCAAGCAAGCACTACATTATGCGAAAGTAGAATTGATCTGTGTGCTCGGTTGACTGTGAGTCGGCAAGATGAATAGAGAAATTATCAGAAGCGCAATCGAGAGTGACAACGCCTGCTTGGAGCTAATGAAGCACCGGTGCCTCGGTCGGGACAAATGCAATGGCGATACTTAAGGGAAGCGAGAAGGGTGCAGCTTAGATCCTGGACAAAGTAATCCTCTGTCTCCCAACTATTCCCAAATAAATTTCTTTGTAAAAAAATCACTGCAACTCTAAGATATCAATATGCTCTCACCATTACTATGGTTACAAATAAAGGGTGTGAGTTTTTTTTTTATTTATTTATTTATTTATTTATTTTTTTTTTTTTTTTATTTTTTTTTTTTTTTTTTTTTGTTAAATGGCAACATTTCTCTTTTTTTTCAGTCCTCATATCTCAGAACGTACAAACAAATACCCTTTCAAACCGCAGTTTAAATTTATTAGAACCTTGCTACATGTGTACTGAGCAAATGAAAACGCATCATTACTTCAAATTGAGTAGGTTTTGGCAGAAGAGAAAGTATTCAATGGCCGCCAAGATCTCCTGATATGAACCCCTTAGACTATGGGTCGCGGGCGATGTTTTGGTGTGCCGCGGAACGACCCGTCAGGTCTATAAAACATTTTAAATTCAAAAAAAAAAAAAAAAAAAAAAAAAAAAAAAAAAAAAAAAACATTTTTTAAACGTTATCAAAATTCCATCACGCAGTGAACATGGCAGTACAAAACTTATCTGCTTTCAGTAAACACGGGACTGTAATCAGATGTAACGCAGCACACCTGCAACAATGGGAAATGAGTTTATTCAGTTTGCAATTTGAATGGGGAATAAAAATGTACTGGTAAAGTAGCAGTGCCAAACTGCCAATTCATTCGTTCAAGATTAAGTGTATTTTCGTCTTAATAATTAACCCTAATTCCTTAAATCAGGAATATTAAAAACAAAAGTACACGTGAGTGAAGCTAAAGTTCCCGTGGGTGTGACTGATAGCGAATCAAGTGTCCCTGCTTCGAGCTCTGACATAAGTAGGCCTGCTAGTTCGGCGATTGAAAGAAGCAATATCAGCGTAAATATGACGCGAACTATTTGAGGTTGGGGTTTTCGCAGTGTGGCGATAAAGATGAACAAAACCCACAGTTGGTATTATGTTACGAAGTTCTATAAAATGTTTCAATGAAACCAGATAAATTACAAAGGCATTTAGAAACAAAACATCCAGAGTTTTAAAATAAAAGTGAAGAATATTTCCCTCGTGCACTAATGCAGTTTGAATGGGAAAAAGCTGTTGTATCTAAAGTGTGACCACTTAATTCAAAGGCTTTGAAATTACCATATTTGGCTAGTTTGCATATTTAGTATAAAGCTGGAAAATCTCATTCTATAGGTCACGATCTGATCCTTCCTGTAGTTAAGTATATTGTTAAAGTTATGTTCGGTGGAAAAGAAGCAAAGCAATGAGATTTAATTCCTATGTCTAACGATACAGTGCATCGCCGTATCAATGAAATGGCCCACTGATGTAGAAAATCAACTGATTATGAGAATAAGAGACAGTAGATTTTTTTGGATTACAAATTGACGAATCAACTGACATCATTAATTCATCCCATCTCATTTCTTTCATTAGGTTTGAACATCAGGGTGCCGTTAATGAAGAATTTCTTTTTGTGAAAACTTACGCACATGCAACAGCAGTGAGTATTTTGGAAGTTCTTAATTTAATATGTGATTAAGTACAGCATTGAATGAAAAAAATCTGATGTGTTGCACTCACATGACTTTCTCTACTCTTGTACTAACCATTCTTACAAACTCTTATTCCTATATCTTCTTCGTGTTAGTTAAAATAAACATTTGTACAAATTATCTAATTGCTTATTTCCTTGTAGGTGCAAGGGGAATATTGGAATACAGTAGGCTTTGTGCGATAGTCAAATCTTTTAAAGCTTTGAGATTCTGTTCTCTTTGTACACGTAACATATAAAAAAATGAACAACGATGACCCATTTCATGAAAGTTCCAAGTTTTCCGAAACTCACACACATAACAAGGTATATCTCCGAAATGGTTCACCCTACAAGAAAATTTATTGAGACATAAATTGTGTATTTTAGCAAGATCTACATTTTTTGTATAGTATAATTTGGTCTATCTCTAACGGTTTACCAGTTATGCAAAAGTCGTCCAGAGTAAATACGACTACAGGGGCTATAGCCATAAAATTCAAGATATACATTTCATTTGTCATCAAAATATCTCAAACATATGACATTTTAATCAAAATCGTTAGAGCCATTTTCAAGAAAATCAAAATTTTCGAAAAACTTTCCATGTAAAGGGTAGTTTAGGGTGGGGCTATTTTCTTCAAAATCTTCGTGTCACATCCTTTAACGACATTAAACTTAAATACCAACTTTGGTTCTTAACCGACTTTTCGTTTTTGAGCTATGCTGTTCACAGACTGACAGACACAGACACAGACAGACACACACACACACACACACACACACACACACACACACACACACACACACACACACACACACACACACACACACACGGACATTTTTCTAAAAATGCTTTTTTTGGATTCAGGGGGCCTCAAAACATGTATTTCTGGTGAAATTTCGACTTCGAATTTTTGGGTGGAATACAATACTTCCCCTACTTACCAGTAGAGAAAGTAAAAATATGTCGGGTTAGCATCCGATGGGTGTCGAGCGATGTGTGGAGGGCACAGTGGTGTTTTTGTGCGTGTTCTTAAAGTGGCAACAGATGTGATTTGGGACACTGCTTTCTTTAAAGAGAAGCATTGGCTAGTAAGACCATGCCGAGAGATATGAAAATAGTTTTTGATAGCACAGTTAAAGTGATCAACTTCATAAAAGCTCGACCACTGAATGCGAGACCCTTGGGTAGCAAACAAACACCTCCTACTTCACACAGAAGTGTGCTGGCTTTTGAGGGGTAAAGTTCTTGTAACACTTTTAGGGCAAGAAGTTTTTCTATTTTTGAATGATTATAAGAATGAGTATGCGGCTTTGTTTTTAGATAACAATTGGCTGGTCACATGACAGACATTTTGCAAACTAAATGATCTCAATTTATCCCTTCAAGGCCCAGTCATCACTGTATTCAAAGCTTATGATAAAGTCCAATCATTCCAGAAAAACACCAGTCTTTGGTTAAGGTATGTCAAACGTAATAATTTTTCTTATTTTGTAACATTACATTCTTTTCAAAGTGAAAATGATATTTCCTTACTTTCTGATTTTTGTGATTGTATAGTATCGCATCTCTCTGGTCTCAGTA
Source organism: Tenodera sinensis (assembly GCA_030765045.1). Taxonomy (NCBI): domain Eukaryota; kingdom Metazoa; phylum Arthropoda; class Insecta; order Mantodea; family Mantidae; genus Tenodera; species Tenodera sinensis. The sequence goes on from CM060967.1 coordinate 75,536,152, forward strand.
GTGAGACTGAAAGTTGTTTCTCAGAAAACTACAGTGAATTCAAATGGATTTGAGAGCCATTCCTAAATTCAGATTAAGAAAGTTCAAATTTGCCACTAAAACTAAGAGAATAGTTGTGTGATATTAGTTGTGATTCTGGCATTAAAACTCAATTTGTACACTCAGATACAACTACATTTTGGATATCAACAAACCGTGAACATCCTGAACTTTTGAATGAGACATTAAAGTTGCTTATGCCGTTCGCAACTTCATATCTGTGTGAAAAGGGATTTTCCACTTTAGTTCAAGTGAAAAACAAGTGCAGAAATAGACTTGATGCACACTCTAATTTACGACTCAAGTTAACTGCAACTGAACCCAACATACACCTCCACTTAAGTTAAAGTGAAAAACAAGTACAGAAATAGACTTGATGCACGCTCTGATTTACGACTCAAGTTAACTGCAATTGAACCCAACATACACCTCCGCTTTAGTTATAGTGAAAAACAAGTACAGAAATAGACTCCATGCACGCTCTAATTTACGACTCAAGTTAACTGCAATTGAACCCAACATACACCTCCGCTTTAGTTAAAGTGAAAAACAAGTACAGAAATAGACTTGATGCACGCTCTGATTTACGACTCAAGTTAACTGCAATTGAACCCAACATACACCTCCACTTTAGTTCAAGTGAAAAACAAGTACAGAAATAGACTTGATGCACGCTCTGATTTACGACTCAAGTTAACTGCAATTGAACCCAACATACACCTCCGCTTTAGTTAAAGTGAAAAACAAGTACAGAAATAGACTTGATGCACGCTCTAATTTACGACTCAAGTTAACTGCAATTGAACCCAACATACACCTCCGCTTTAGTTAAAGTGAAAAACAAGTACAGAAATAGACTTGATGCACGCTCTGATTTACGACTCAAGTTAACTGCAATTGAACCCAACATACACCTCCGCTTTAGTTATAGTGAAAAACAAGTACAGAAATAGACTTGATGCACGCTCTAATTTACGACTCAAGTTAACTGCAATTGAACCCAACATACACCTCCACTTTAGTTAAAGTGAAAAACAAGTACAGAAATAGACTCCATGCACGCTCTAATTTACGACTCAAGTTAACTGCAATTGAACCCAACATACACCTCCACTTTAGTTAAAGTGAAAAACAAGTACAGAAATAGACTTGATGCACGCTCTAATTTACGACTCAAGTTAACTGCAATTGAACCCAACATACACCTCCACTTTAGTTAAAGTGAAAAACAAGTACAGAAATAGACTCCATGCACGCTCTAATTTACGACTCAAGTTAACTGCAATTGAACCCAACATACACCTCCACTTTAGTTAAAGTGAAAAACAAGTACAGAAATAGACTTGATGCACGCTCTAATTTACGACTCAAGTTAACTGCAATTGAACCCAACATACACCTCCGCTTTAGTTAAAGTGAAAAACAAGTACAGAAATAGACTTGATGCACGCTCTGATTTACGACTCAAGTTAACTGCAATTGAACCCAACATACACCTCCACTTTAGTTAAAGTGAAAAACAAGTTCAGAAATAGACTTGATGCACGCTCTGATTTACGACTCAAGTTAACTGCAACTGAACCCAACATACACCTCCGCTTTAGTTAAAGTGAAAAACAAGTACAGAAATAGACTTGATGCACGCTCTGATTTACGACTCAAGTTAACTGCAATTGAACCCAACATACACCTCCGCTTTAGTTATAGTGAAAAACAAGTACAGAAATAGACTTGATGCACGCTCTAATTTACGACTCAAGTTAACTGCAATTGAACCCAACATACACCTCCGCTTTAGTTATAGTGAAAAACAAGTTCAGAAATAGACTCCATGCACGCTCTAATTTACGACTCAAGTTAACTGCAATTGAACCCAACATACACCTCCACTTTAGTTAAAGTGAAAAACAAGTACAGAAATAGACTTGATGCACGCTCTGATTTACGACTCAAGTTAACTGCAATTGAACCCAACATACACCTCCGCTTTAGTTATAGTGAAAAACAAGTACAGAAATAGACTTGATGCACGCTCTGATTTACGACTCAAGTTAACTGCAATTGAACCCAACATACACCTCCGCTTTAGTTAAAGTGAAAAACAAGTACAGAAATAGACTTGATGCACGCTCTGATTTACGACTCAAGTTAACTGCAATTGAACCCAACATACACCTCCGCTTTAGTTATAGTGAAAAACAAGTACAGAAATAGACTTGATGCACGCTCTGATTTACGACTCAAGTTAACTGCAATTGAACCCAACATACACCTCCGCTTTAGTTATAGTGAAAAACAAGTACAGAAATAGACTTGATGCACGCTCTAATTTACGACTCAAGTTAACTGCAATTGAACCCAACATACACCTCCGCTTTAGTTATAGTGAAAAACAAGTTCAGAAATAGACTCCATGCACGCTCTAATTTACGACTCAAGTTAACTGCAATTGAACCCAACATACACCTCCACTTTAGTTAAAGTGAAAAACAAGTACAGAAATAGACTTGATGCACGCTCTGATTTACGACTCAAGTTAACTGCAATTGAACCCAACATACACCTCCGCTTTAGTTATAGTGAAAAACAAGTACAGAAATAGACTTGATGCACGCTCTGATTTACGACTCAAGTTAACTGCAATTGAACCCAACATACACCTCCGCTTTAGTTAAAGTGAAAAACAAGTACAGAAATAGACTTGATGCACGCTCTGATTTACGACTCAAGTTAACTGCAATTGAACCCAACATACACCTCCGCTTTAGTTATAGTGAAAAACAAGTACAGAAATAGACTTGATGCACGCTCTAATTTACGACTCAAGTTAACTGCAATTGAACCCAACATACACCTCCGCTTTAGTTATAGTGAAAAACAAGTTCAGAAATAGACTCCATGCACGCTCTAATTTACGACTCAAGTTAACTGCAATTGAACCCAACATACACCTCCACTTTAGTTAAAGTGAAAAACAAGTACAGAAATAGACTTGATGCACGCTCTGATTTACGACTCAAGTTAACTGCAATTGAACCCAACATACACCTCCACTTTAGTTAAAGTGAAAAACAAGTACAGAAATAGACTTGATGCACGCTCTAATTTACGACTCAAGTTAACTGCAATTGAACCCAACATGCACCTCCACTTTAGTTAAAGTGAAAAACAAGTACAGAAATAGACTTGATGCACGCTCTGATTTACGACTCAAGTTAACTGCAATTGAACCCAACATACACCTCCGCTTTAGTTATAGTGAAAAACAAGTACAGAAATAGACTCCATGCACGCTCTAATTTACGACTCAAGTTAACTGCAATTGAACCCAACATACACCTCCGCTTTAGTTATAGTGAAAAACAAGTACAGAAATAGACTTGATGCACGCTCTGATTTACGACTCAAGTTAACTGCAATTGAACCCAACATACACCTCCGCTTTAGTTAAAGTGAAAAACAAGTACAGAAATAGACTTGATGCACGCTCTAATTTACGACTCAAGTTAACTGCAATTGAACCCAACATACACCTCCACTTTAGTTAAAGTGAAAAACAACTACAGAAATAGACTTGATGCACGCTCTGATTTACGACTCAAGTTAACTGCAATTGAACCCAACATACACCTCCACTTTAGTTAAAGTGAAAAACAAGTACAGAAATAGACTTGATGCACGCTCTGATTTACGACTCAAGTTAACTGCAATTGAACCCAACATACACCTCCGCTTTAGTTATAGTGAAAAACAAGTACAGAAATAGACTTGATGCACGCTCTGATTTACGACTCAAGTTAACTGCAATTGAACCCAACATACACCTCCACTGTAGTTCAAGTGAAAAACAAGTTCAGAAATAGACTTGAAGCACGCTCTAATTTACGACTCAAGTTAACTGCAATTGAACCCAACATACACCTCCACTTTAGTTCAAGTGAAAAACAAGTTCAGAAATAGACCTGATGCACGCTCTAATTTACGACTCAAGTTAACTGCAATTGAACCCAACATACACCTCCACTTTAGTTCAAGTGAAAAACAAGTTCAGAAATAGACCTGATGCACGCTCTAATTTACGACTCAAGTTAACTGCAATTGAACCCAACATACACCTCCACTTTAGTTCAAGTGAAAAACAAGTTCAGAAATAGACCTGATGCACGCTCTAATTTACGACTCAAGTTAACTGCAATTGAACCCAACATACACCTCCACTTTAGTTCAAGTGAAAAACAAGTTCAGAAATAGACCTGATGCACGCTCTAATTTACGACTCAAGTTAACTGCAATTGAACCCAACATACACCTCCACTTTAGTTCAAGTGAAAAACAAGTTCAGAAATAGACCAGATGCACGCTCTAATTTACGACTCAAGTTAACTGCAATTGAACCCAACATACACCTCCACTGTAGTTCAAGTGAAAAACAAGTTCAGAAATAGACCTGATGCACGCTCTAATTTACGACTCAAGTTAACTGCAATTGAACCCAACATACACCTCCACTTTAGTTCAAGTGAAAAACAAGTTCAGAAATAGACCTGATGCACGCTCTAATTTACGACTCAAGTTAACTGCAATTGAACCCAACATACACCTCCACTTTAGTTCAAGTGAAAAACAAGTTCAGAAATAGACCTGATGCACGCTCTAATTTACGACTCAAGTTAACTGCAATTGAACCCAACATACACCTCCACTTTAGTTCAAGTGAAAAACAAGTTCAGAAATAGACCTGATGCACGCTCTAATTTACGACTCAAGTTAACTGCAATTGAACCCAACATACACCTCCACTTTAGTTCAAGTGAAAAACAAGTTCAGAAATAGACCTGAAGCACGCTCTAATTTACGACTCAAGTTAACTGCAATTGAACCCAACATACACCTCCACTTTAGTTCAAGTGAAAAACAAGTTCAGAAATAGACTTGATGCACGCTCTAATTTACGACTCAAGTTAACTGCAATTGAACCCAACATACACCTCCACTTTAGTTCAAGTGAAAAACAAGTTCAGAAATAGACTCCATGCACGCTCTGATTTACGACTCAAGTTAACTGCAATTGAACCCAACATACACCTCCACTTTAGTTCAAGTGAAAAACAAGTTCAGAAATAGACTCCATGCACGCTCTGATTTACGACTCAAGTTAACTGCAATTGAACCCAACATACACCTCCACTTTAGTTCAAGTGAAAAACAAGTTCAGAAATAGACTCCATGCACGCTCTGATTTACGACTCAAGTTAACTGCAATTGAACCCAACATACACCTCCACTTTAGTTCAAGTGAAAAACAAGTTCAGAAATAGACTCCATGCACGCTCTGATTTACGACTCAAGTTAACTGCAATTGAACCCAACATACACCTCCACTTTAGTTCAAGTGAAAAACAAGTTCAGAAATAGACTCCATGCACGCTCTAATTTACGACTCAAGTTAACTGCAATTGAACCCAACATACACCTCCACTTTAGTTCAAGTGAAAAACAAGTTCAGAAATAGACCTGAAGCACGCTCTAATTTACGACTCAAGTTAACTGCAATTGAACCCAACATACACCTCCACTTTAGTTCAAGTGAAAAACAAGTTCAGAAATAGACTCCATGCACGCTCTGATTTACGACTCAAGTTAACTGCAATTGAACCCAACATACACCTCCACTTTAGTTCAAGTGAAAAACAAGTTCAGAAATAGACTCCATGCACGCTCTAATTTACGACTCAAGTTAACTGCAATTGAACCCAACATACACCTCCACTTTAGTTCAAGTGAAAAACAAGTTCAGAAATAGACTTGAAGCACGCTCTAATTTACGACTCAAGTTAACTGCAATTGAACCCAACATACACCTCCGCTTTAGTTATAGTGAAAAACAAGTACAGAAATAGACTTGATGCACGCTCTAATTTACGACTCAAGTTAACTGCAATTGAACCCAACATACACCTCCACTTTAGTTAAAGTGAAAAACAAGTACAGAAATAGACTTGATGCACGCTCTGATTTACGACTCAAGTTAACTGCAATTGAACCCAACATACACCTCCACTTTAGTTAAAGTGAAAAACAAGTTCAGAAATAGACTCCATGCACGCTCTGATTTACGACTCAAGTTAACTGCAATTGAACCCAACATACACCTCCACTTTAGTTAAAGTGAAAAACAAGTACAGAAATAGACCTGATGCACGCTCTAATTTACGACTCAAGTTAACTGCAATTGAACCCAACATACACCTCCACTTTAGTTATAGTGAAAAACAAGTACAGAAATAGACCTGATGCACGCTCTAATTTACGACTCAAGTTAACTGCAATTGAACCCAACATACACCTCCACTTTAGTTAAAGTGAAAAACAAGTACAGAAATAGACTCCATGCACGCTCTAATTTACGACTCAAGTTAACTGCAATTGAACCCAACATACACCTCCACTTTAGTTCAAGTGAAAAACAAGTACAGAAATAGACCTGATGCACGCTCTAATTTACGACTCAAGTTAACTGCAATTGAACCCAACATACACCTCCACTTTAGTTCAAGTGAAAAACAAGTTCAGAAATAGACCTGATGCACGCTCTGATTTACCACTCAAGTTAACTGCAATTGAACCCAACATACACCTCCACTTTAGTTCAAGTGAAAAACAAGTTCAGAAATAGACCTGATGCACGCTCTGATTTACCACTCAAGTTAACTGCAATTGAACCCAACATACACCTCCACTTTAGTTCAAGTAAAAAACAAGTACAGAAATAGACCTGATGCACGCTCTAATTTACGACTCAAGTTAACTGCAATTGAACCCAACATACACCTCCACTTTAGTTCAAGTGAAAAACAAGTACAGAAATAGACCTGATGCACGCTCTAATTTACGACTCAAGTTAACTGCAATTGAACCCAACATACACCTCCACTTTAGTTATAGTGAAAAACAAGTACAGAAATAGACTCCATGCACGCTCTGATTTACGACTCAAGTTAACTGCAATTGAACCCAACATACACCTCCACTTTAGTTCAAGTGAAAAACAAGTTCAGAAATAGACCTGATGCACGCTCTAATTTACGACTCAAGTTAACTGCAATTGAACCCAACATACACCTCCACTTTAGTTCAAGTAAAAAACAAGTACAGAAATAGACCTGATGCACGCTCTAATTTACGACTCAAGTTAACTGCAATTGAACCCAACATACACCTCCACTTTAGTTATAGTGAAAAACAAGTACAGAAATAGACCTGATGCACGCTCTAATTTACGACTCAAGTTAACTGCAATTGAACCCAACATACACCTCCACTTTAGTTCAAGTGAAAAACAAGTTCAGAAATAGACTCCATGCACGCTCTAATTTACGACTCAAGTTAACTGCAATTGAACCCAACATACACCTCCACTTTAGTTCAAGTGAAAAACAAGTACAGAAATAGACTTGATGCACACTCTGATTTACGACTCAAGTTAACTGCAATTGAACCCAACATACACCTCCACTTTAGTTCAAGTGAAAAACAAGTTCAGAAATAGACTTGAAGCACGCTCTAATTTACGACTCAAGTTAACTGCAATTGAACCCAACATACACCTCCACTTTAGTTCAAGTAAAAAACAAGTACAGAAATAGACTTGATGCACGCTCTAATTTACGACTCAAGTTAACTGCAATTGAACCCAACATACACCTCCACTTTAGTTCAAGTGAAAAACAAGTACAGAAATAGACTTGAAGCACGCTCTAATTTACGACTCAAGTTAACTGCAATTGAACCCAACATACACCTCCACTTTAGTTCAAGTAAAAAACAAGTACAGAAATAGACTTGATGCACGCTCTAATTTACGACTCAAGTTAACTGCAATTGAACCCAACATACACCTCCACTTTAGTTCAAGTGAAAAACAAGTACAGAAATAGACTTGATGCACGCTCTAATTTACGACTCAAGTTAACTGCAATTGAACCCAACATACACCTCCACTTTAGTTCAAGTGAAAAACAAGTACAGAAATAGACTTGAAGCACGCTCTAATTTACGACTCAAGTTAACTGCAATTGAACCCAACATACACCTCCACTTTAGTTCAAGTAAAAAACAAGTACAGAAATAGACTTGAAGCACGCTCTAATTTACGACTCAAGTTAACTGCAATTGAACCCAACATACACCTCCACTTTAGTTCAAGTAAAAAACAAGTACAGAAATAGACTTGATGCACGCTCTAATTTACGACTCAAGTTAACTGCAATTGAACCCAACATACACCTCCACTTTAGTTCAAGTGAAAAACAAGTACAGGAATAGACTTGAAGCACGCTCTAATTTACGACTCAAGTTAACTGCAATTGAACCCAACATACACCTCCACTTTAGTTCAAGTAAAAAACAAGTACAGAAATAGACTTGAAGCACGCTCTAATTTACGACTCAAGTTAACTGCAATTGAACCCAACATACACCTCCACTTTAGTTCAAGTAAAAAACAAGTACAGAAATAGACTTGATGCACGCTCTAATTTACGACTCAAGTTAACTGCAATTGAACCCAACATACACCTCCACTTTAGTTCAAGTGAAAAACAAGTACAGAAATAGACTTGATGCACGCTCTAATTTACGACTCAAGTTAACTGCAATTGAACCCAACATACACCTCCACTTTAGTTCAAGTGAAAAACAAGTACAGAAATAGACTTGAAGCACGCTCTAATTTACGACTCAAGTTAACTGCAATTGAACCCAACATACACCTCCACTTTAGTTCAAGTGAAAAACAAGTACAGAAATAGACTTGATGCACGCTCTAATTTACGACTCAAGTTAACTGCAATTGAACCCAACATACACCTCCACTTTAGTTCAAGTGAAAAACAAGTACAGAAATAGACTTGAAGCACGCTCTAATTTACGACTCAAGTTAACTGCAATTGAACCCAACATACACCTCCACTTTAGTTCAAGTAAAAAACAAGTACAGAAATAGACTTGATGCACGCTCTAATTTACGACTCAAGTTAACTGCAATTGAACCCAACATACACCTCCACTTTAGTTCAAGTAAAAAACAAGTACAGAAATAGACCTGATGCACGCTCTGATTTACGACTCAAGTTAACTGCAATTGAACCCAACACACACCTCCACTTTAGTTCAAGTGAAAAACAAGTACAGAAATAGACTTGATGCACACTCTGATTTACGACTCAAGTTAACTGCAATTGAACCCAACATACACCTCCACTTTAGTTCAAGTGAAAAACAAGTTCAGAAATAGACTTGAAGCACGCTCTAATTTACGACTCAAGTTAACTGCAATTGAACCCAACATACACCTTCACTTTAGTTCAAGTGAAAAACAAGTACAGAAATAGACTTGATGCACACTCTGATTTACGACTCAAGTTAACTGCAATTGAACCCAACATACACCTCCACTTTAGTTCAAGTGAAAAACAAGTACAGAAATAGACCTGATGCACGCTCTGATTTACGACTCAAGTTAACTGCAATTGAACCCAACATACACCTCCACTTTAGTTCAAGTGAAAAACAAGTACAGAAATAGACTTGAAGCACGCTCTAATTTACCACTCAAGTTAACTGCAATTGAACCCAACATACACCTCCACTTTAGTTCAAGTAAAAAACAAGTACAGAAATAGACTTGAAGCACGCTCTAATTTACGACTCAAGTTAACTGCAATTGAACCCAACATACACCTGCACTTTAGTTCAAGTAAAAAACAAGTACAGAAATAGACTTGAAGCACGCTCTAATTTACCACTCAAGTTAACTGCAATTGAACCCAACATACACCTCCACTTTAGTTCAAGTAAAAAACAAGTACAGAAATAGACCTGATGCACGCTCTAATTTACGACTCAAGTTAACTGCAATTGAACCCAACATACACCTCCACTTTAGTTCAAGTAAAAAACAAGTACAGAAATAGACTTGAAGCACGCTCTAATTTACCACTCAAGTTAACTGCAATTGAACCCAACATACACCTCCACTTTAGTTCAAGTAAAAAACAAGTACAGAAATAGACTTGATGCACGCTCTAATTTACGACTCAAGTTAACTGCAATTGAACCCAACATACACCTCCACTTTAGTTCAAGTAAAAAACAAGTACAGAAATAGACCTGATGCACGCTCTGATTTACGACTCAAGTTAACTGCAATTGAACCCAACATACACCTCCACTTTAGTTCAAGTAAAAAACAAGTACAGAAATAGACCTGATGCACGCTCTGATTTACGACTCAAGTTAACTGCAATTGAACCCAACATACACCTCCACTTTAGTTCAAGTAAAAAACAAGTACAGAAATAGACTTGAAGCACGCTCTAATTTACCACTCAAGTTAACTGCAATTGAACCCAACATACACCTCCACTTTAGTTCAAGTAAAAAACAAGTACAGAAATAGACCTGATGCACGCTCTGATTTACGACTCAAGTTAACTGCAATTGAACCCAACATACACCTCCACTTTAGTTCAAGTAAAAAACAAGTACAGAAATAGACTTGAAGCACGCTCTAATTTACCACTCAAGTTAACTGCAATTGAACCCAACATACACCTCCACTTTAGTTCAAGTGAAAAACAAGTACAGAAATAGACTTGAAGCACGCTCTGATTTACGACTCAAGTTAACTGCAATTGAACTCAACATACACCTCCACTTTAGTTCAAGTGAAAAACAAGTTCAGAAATAGACCTGATGCACGCTCTAATTTACGACTCAAGTTAACTGCAATTGAACCCAACATACACCTCCACTTTAGTTCAAGTGAAAAACAAGTACAGAAATAGACCTGATGCACGCTCTGATTTACGACTCAAGTTAACTGCAATTGAACCCAACATACACCTCCACTTTAGTTCAAGTGAAAAACAAGTACAGAAATAGACTTGTTGCACACTCTGATTTACGACTCAAGTTAACTGCAATTGAACCCAACATACACCTCCACTTTAGTTCAAGTGAAAAACAAGTACAGAAATAGACTTGTTGCACGCTCTGATTTACGACTCAAGTTAACTGTAATTGAACCCAACATGCACCAGCTTATGTACACGACAGGCCCATCCATTGCATTAGTTCGATGAGTAAAAATATTTTAACACTTGATGAATTAGAATATAATGGTATTTTTAATTAACATGCATATAATCATACTATATTTACTTTTTCATGAGTGATTAGTATGCACTAATTTAACTTATGGATCGCGTGAACTTTAATATCCTTCAAGGTGGGTCCCAGAATTAAAACGTTTGAGAACCACTGTCTTACACTTTTCTTGTGGGAATATTTGAAGTGGAGGATTTACAGGGACCGACCAAGAGATCTTGAAGACCTAAAGCGAAGAATTGGACAAGAAATACAGTTGATGAGGTGAACAGTGTTGAGGAAACATTAACTAATTTCAAAGACAGACTTTGGCATTGTTTGGCAGTAAATGGAGGCCATTTTGAGCAGCTTTTGAAGTGAATTCATCATGTGTTAAGTCACTCCCTATTCACAATCATAGTAATATGAAAACATGTTGATATCTTGCAGCTTTTCTAAAAAATAGCACTTCACAAAACTAAAACAACAACGTTACAAGCATTGTTCCATACGTTTTACTCACTCGGTATACCAGAGTATGGTAAATCTCTTTGGAAAATGTCATTATCCTAGATCTTATACTTTCTCTTTAAACATATGTTCAATAAGTAAGCAGAAGAAAATACTGTGTGAAAAAAATAGTACAGTATAGTAAGATTTGGTCTATCTCTTACGGTTTACGAGTTATTGAAAAGTCATCAAGTGTAAACAGGACTACATAGGCTATAAACCAATACATTTCATTTGTCATAAAAGTATCTTAAACATATGTCATTTTAATCAAAACGTTAAAGGCATTTTCAAGAAAATCAATATTTTCGAAAAATTGTCCATGTATTCGTCTCGCATCCTAGAAAGGCATTAAACTTCAACACTGAAACGCGGGCCGATCTTTTTCTAAAACTGCTTTTTTTTTGGATTCAGGTGGCCTCAAAATGTATTTTCAGTGAAATCTCGACATCGAATTTTTGGGTGGAGTACTATACTTCCTCTACTTTACTATAAGTAGTAGAGAAAGTAAAAATGAATGCAAATAGTGTGTTTATGCCTGATTACTTCCCCATCGCCTCGAAGCATTGTGTGAACATACGACTGAATTACAAATTTTCATCCGTTTATATCATAGGAATGTGGTTTTAGGGTGCTCAGCTACTATGGCTATTAGCGCCCAAGTAAAACCAAAAGCTTTCAAATGTAATTTAAAAATTTGACCTAAAGTGCTAAAACCTAAACCAATAAAACCTTAAAAACGTCACCAATACAGTGCCAGCAACTGCAAAGCACAGCAAAGGACGGAAGCAGAGAAATACATGAATTGATGTAATCGCATCAACGACCGAATATAATAAGCTGAATAAAAGATCGATAAGCGAGTCAAAGTCGAGCACACATTCCGCTTAAAGGAATAAAACGTAAAACACGCTCTACTGCACACCAAGTGTCTGCCAGCACCTCAGCCAGGGTGGCTGGCGAGCCTAAGGTATCACGGAGATATGTTAAAAACTGGCGCTGAACTAAAACATGCTGCACCGCCAGAGGTTCATTGCAATGAGTACAGAGCGTCAGAACATAAAAGGTGACCATAGCTAAAACGGCAGTGCCCGATTCGCATTCTGGCTAAAAACACTTCCTCGCGGCGCTGCAATTAAAATTGTATCATCCTGAGCTCCCTTAGGAATTATTCCTTTTAATGATTTACAAGTTGCCCTCTTAAATACAACAGTTTCGAGGAAGTGTTCCAGGCAGCAGAGACGGACTTTACCTCCCGGAGTTTGTTCCCCTTAAGGTCATGCCAAGCATCACTCCACCGTGAATGTATGATACCACGTAGATCTGAGCTAAAATCAACAGAGGGAACACAAGAGCTAAAATGCCTGGGAGCTAAAACTGCTACCTTAGCAGTAGCATCGGCAGCCTCGTTTTCTTGGACGCCTACGTGTCCAGGTATCCCCACAAATGAAACCCAAGTGGGGATGGTGTGAAGGCAGTACTGGATACGCTGTACCAAAGAATGAAACCCATTGTTAAAATTAAAATTTCAGTAGTTACAGAAGGACTGCAAGATTGTAATCTATCGAGTATACACCACATGTTGCCATATTATGACGCCTTGAGCTTCTACCATCTGATCACACCAGTATTTCCAAAATGGCAGACACCAATGCTTCGTTTCAACAGCGTATTCTCATTCAATTCCTTTTTAAAGAAGAAAGTCCATCTCAGCCTTCAACGTTAGGAGATGAGTGAAACATTTCAAGGGTGAAAACTAACATTCAAGATGAGCCCCGTGGAGGTCAAACTCGACCTGTCTCCGTGGAACACCTAAGGAAAGAGTTGATGGAGCTGATCAGAGAAGAGATTAGAGATTTCAAAATGAAGAAGATTTTTTACAAGTATTGCAAAAGGCGATGAAAGTGGTTCCACCATTACGAGCCTGAAACAAAACGCCGCATACAATTTGCTGGAAGCGTTATGGGAAGTGTCTTCGGGGATGCATAATGTGGCATTCTGGTTGATTTTCCTGAACCTGAAGATACCAACCATGCATGCTGCTCGCTATATTTAGACATTTTAGGAGTTCCAACGTGCTTTGCGTGATAAATGCTCTGAAAAGATCAACCTGCAACAGCACTTTTGTTTTGTAAGATTTTATTTCCCCTGCCACTCCCTTCTTTCTTTTCCACTCTGGAGAACATCAGGATATTTTCTTGGGATACTCTTCCACGTGCTGGCTACAGTTTCTAAATAGCATCCTCCGACTATGATCTCCGTCCTGTTAAGGAAAGGTTGTGAGACCAAAGCTATGAGACGCTGGAGGATATTCGGAAAATAGTGCCGCAGTGTCTTAGGGCAGCTATACAGAGTTCTATTGCAAGAGTATTTAAAATAAACACTAAGCTTTTTAAAAATTCTTATTCCCTACTAATATTTGTGTACATAACAAAGGAAGACTAGTTGATACTTGTTCAAAATATAGCAGTCATTGAAACGTATCTGAAACACGGAAAGCTCCTGTCTGTTTCCTATAGTGCGTATAACATTGCATATGCATAAAGTCAATGAAATAGCTTTTATGAATACGTGTCTAAAAGAAAGTGCCAGAAATCTTGGACGTGTTGCAATAATAACCGGAAGAGAGTATTTTCAAACAAGATAAATATTTAATTCAATTGCATGACTTTCTTAAGACAATGTGTTGATGCGGGGATTATCCGCCCCTCCTTTCCACTAACCTAAGCGGAATGCTGCTTTCAGTTGATTTGTGCTCCGGACTGCTCGGCATGGATCTTAACCTCAGGGTATGCGTTAGTACTTGCAATAAAAGAAGCCGGAACTCTCCTTAAAACACTTTTATTTACGACCAAGTAACGCTTTAGATTTGCCGATCGCTATTAGAATTTTGTTATGTCTTTACTGTATCTTTACTAAGACCGAAGATTGTTACTCGAAACTGTGGTGTGTCTCGCACTCGAGGACTATCCAAAACTACAATGGCTTTTTCTTTAAACGCGTGCAAACACTTTATTATGAAAACCAGCCTAACAGACTTGCAATACATACTAAAAATTATAATGTACGATTTTGAAACAATACACTTTGAGAAGACAATTTTCAAGCTATGCTTATTGTCCAAAAGCTCTAAAAAAGACTAGTATCACAGACATAACCATTAATGCACTACATGTTAATTTCATTTTCTAGTACGCAACATAATCATTTACTTACCATCCATGCTCACTCTTTATTTCTCACTGAATTATTGCTGCTTCCTGTTGCAGTGCATTTTTACTTTCTCTACTGGTAAGTAGGGGAAGTATTGTATTCCACCCAAAAATTCGATGTCGAGATTTCACCGGAAATAAATGTTTTGAGGCCCTCTGAATCCAAAAAAAGCACTTTTAGAAAAAGGTCCGTGTGTGTGTCTGTGTGTCTGTCAGGCTGTGGACAGCATAACTCAAAAACGAAAAGTCGGTTAAAAACTAAAGTTGGTATTTAACTTTAACGTCTTTCAAGGATGCGATACGAAGATTTTGAAGAAAATAGCCCCACCCTAAACTACGCTTTACATGGAAAATTTTTCGAACATTTTGATTTTCTTGAAAATTGCTCTAATGATTTTGATTAAAATGTCATATGTTTGACATATTTTGATGACAAGTGAAATGTAGAAAAATGTCTTTCAAGGATGCGACACAAAGATTTTGAAGAAAATAGCCCCACCCTAAACTACGCTTTACATGGAAAATTTTTCGAAAATTTTGATTTTCTTGAAAATTGCTCTAATGATTTTGATTAAAATGTCATATGTTTGACATATTCTGATGACAAATGAAATGTATATCTTGAATTTTCTGGCTATAGCCCCTGTAGTCGTATTTACTCTGGACGACTTTTGCATAACTGGTAAACCGTTAGAGATATACCAAATCATACTGTACAAAAATGTAGATCTTGCTAAAATACACAATTTATGTCTCGATACATTTTCTTGTAGGGTGAACCATTTCAGAGATATTCCTTGTTATGTGTGTGAGTTTTGGAAAACTTAGAACTTTCGTGAAATGGATCATCGCTGTTCATTTTTTTATATGTCAAGTGTGCAAAGACAACAGAATCTCAAACATTTGACTATCGCACAAAGCCTACTAATTCTAACATTCCCTTTGCACCTACAAGGAAATAAGTAATAAGATAATTTGTACAAATGTTTGTCTCAACTAACAAGAAAGAAGATATAGGAATAAAAGTTTGTAAGAAGGGTTAGTACAAGAGTAGAGAAAGTCATGTGAGTGCAAAACATCAGATTTATATATATATATATTGCTGCTTACTATGTCCTGAATGTTGTTAACACAGTCTGCAGTCTTTCGTGATACAACTCACAACTTTTATTTCTCTAAACTTGCTCAGTCCTTTCAATGTCTTTCTTCACTTCACACACACGCATGCGCGCGCGCACAGCTGTCTCACTGTGTGTAGCTCTAATTGTAAATTCACCCACAGCTGTTTCGGCCTACTTACATAGTGGAGATTACGTCACACGGACGTCAACTTGCGCTAAATCCATTGTTAGTAAAATACGAGGAGGTTATAATCATACTTCCAGAGTGACAGGTTTTCCTACTCATATACATAAGAAGTGGAAATAAATACAAAAGTGGGGTAAATATATGTTGACAAACGGGAGATGTTGCAGGAATAACATCAAGGACTCGGAAAATCAGGTGACTCAGAATACTGAAAGGAACACACAGGTAGGCAAAAACAAGAAAACTGCTGTGGTAATGACTGGTTTACTAAAGCAAATGATGTTGCAGATATAAATCCTTAAAGGAAGTAACAGCAAACTTGAGAAGGCTTAAGCAAACAGAAAGGGCAATTTAAGGAAATGTAAACAAAAATCGAAAATAATAGCATGAAAATGCAGAGAACAATAGCAAATTACCTGTCAGAAGAAATAAACAAACAAAAAGGAAGAGTTAAACAGGGAACAGAAAGACAGTAGGGACGTTTACAGGATATAAGAATAAAGCCAATCATATGCAAGAAGAACTCTTGTTGTTAAGACCAGAGTCCAAAAAAAACTCCAGAGGAAACAACTGAACAAAAGGTGCTTAATATCTGAGTCAGAACATTGCGAATGAAATGATCTCCCTTTTTTTATTTCTTTTTAAACATTTGTGAAGCTTCTGAATTACGAGGCGAATTATGAATATACATACCTACCATTTGCGAATATTACGTCAGTCAACCTTTAACAGCCACATACATTTGTACGATTTAAAGAAGGTCGCGATGAAAAAGAAGTGCTTGGCCATCCGTTGTGACTGAGGATTTGGTAATTGCAATCGTTGAGAAAATCTGATAAAACAGACGGTTAAGAACTTCGCCACTTTCAATAGAACTTCCAAAATTTGAAAAAAAGCCCTCTGCGAAATTGTGACAAATCACCGGGATTATCAAACATTGTAGTGAAAATACGTGTTGAAAATCTCAGAGAAACATAAAAACGTAAGATCTACCAGTGCGCTGAATTTTTGTCTGGATATTCAAAGGGAGCTGACCATTTTTAAGTCATTGGCGATAAGATATAGGTGTCCCGCATGACTCCTGAATCAAAACAGCTATCTATGGAATGGATGCATAGTCACTGCCATAGTCAACTGGTTAATTTCAAACCAAGAGCATAATATGCAGCGACAGAAATTTATTTTGGAGGGTGAATTATTTACTAGAAAGAAGGATTCCTACTCTGAGGCATTAATCCGGTTATGTTATACAATTGAAAACAAAGACGCGGAATACTTAGAAAGGCATTGTGTTGCTTCATCACAATGCTTGTATGTATACGGCCCGCAAATTCAAAATTGGATCAAGTCATTCGGCCGAAAACTTGATTCGCCATACAGCCCTTACTTGACACCAAGGACTTCATTTGTTTCTCCGCCTGAAGAAGTCAGCGTCTCGAAGATGATGCCGGCGTCGAAATACTAGTGAAAGCATGGATTTCATCAGATACTAAACATTCACTGACGATGGGCTACAAAACCTGGAGTCATGCAATGACAAATGCTTGAAAAATGTGGAAAATATGAAGAAAAATCTGATGTGTTGCACTCACATGACTTTCTCTACTCTTGTACTAACCATTCTTACAAACTTACAAGCTTCCTATATCTTCTTCATGTTAGTTAACATAAACATTTCTAAAAATTATCTTGTTGCTCCTTTCCTTATAGGTGCAAGGGGAATATGGGAACACAGTAGGCTTTGTGCGATAGTCAAATATTTTAAAGCTTTGAGATTCTGTTGTCATTGCACACTTAACATAAAAAAATCTGATGTGTTGCACTCACATGACTTTCTCTACTCTTGTACTAACTATTCTTACAAACTTTCATTCCTATATCTTCTTTCTTGTTAGTTGAGACAAACATTTGTACAAATTATCTTATTACTTATTTCCTTGTAGGTGCAAAGGGAATGTTAGAATATTGTGACTTTTTTTTGTGTGGGTGTGAAGTAAAGTAGACAGATGTAGTCGAGATAAAGAAACACTTTTATTTCCGTAAACAGTAACTTTGTACACTCGTTGCAACAGCAAGAAAGTCTTTTTCGATTCTCCAACAGCACGGCTCCGAACTCGTAACACAAAGAACTGTCCCTTCTTCCTCGGCACGACTACTCAACGCTTCACATACGTCTGTCCGTCTCCGTCGGCACGACTACTCAACCTTCACATACTGACTGACTCTTCTCACACTTTACCGCTATTTATATCTCCCAGGCACTATTCTGGAAGCTTCAGGAACGTTCACTTATTGCGCTGGAGTACAAAGTAGAAGATTCCAGTAGCCTCTATCCTTTTCTCTCTTTCGGCAAGCGCCTCAACAATGCGGCCATTCTCTGTCTCTTTCCTTCGGCTCCTTTGCGGTAGTGCCGACAATAATGCGATGGGTGACAATTGCGGCTGTCGGCAATTAGATGCGGCGGGCGCGGTGACACTGCTCCCTCCTCAGAGCTGGTCGTCCCGACCAGCACTATCACTGCGGCATCTCCCTTGCGCCCCGGCGGACTATCCCATCGAACCTCTTCTCCAGGAGGCACGATCCTAGGTATCGCTGTTGGATAGTGTCCCTTGGTCTGGGTAGGACGATGTATGCCATCCTGCTTCGATATTCTGCAACAGTACCGCCGGTCTTGACGGTCCCTCGTCCAGTTGCCCTTCTTCCTGGTGTGTTGACGGGCCATCCTGCGCACTTGGAAACGGCTCACTGGGTACCATGTCCGCCGACCTCTCTGGCGCACCTTCGCAGCCACCTTGCTTCCGATGGGTCCGGCAACAAGCCCCGCCACATCCGCGCGAGTCGCGTCCACCGCTGCACTCGTGTTCACTCGTGCTCGGCACGGCCTCTCCTGTATCCTGCCGTCCAAGATGATGTCCACCATTCTTTCGTTCACGGCACTATGCGTCAGGTGATTGGATGGTTCCGACGGTCCCCCCATGTCACACACCAAGTCGGTTCTTGCGTGTTGCTCGTTTGCTTGTGCGCTTCCCTGCTGATCGTCCTCCACGTCATATCCTGGTTGGTTACGTACCCGACACACTCCTCATGGGGATCCTCGACGACGTCCCTGAACTGCCCCTTTGTCTTCCCCGAGACGTACACTTTCGTTATCTGAAACGGGCGCAACTGTCGCCTCGGCCACTAGGTGCTCCCTCCCCGGGTCCGCGCTATTCCGTCTGCCCCTGGCATCCAGTACTTTAACACTCTCGTCAACTCTTACTACCAGGGCGCCAAGACGTTCCCCGTCGTCCTCCACGACGTCCACATGCTGGCAGAGGTCTTCCACCTTTTCCCTGAGTTCTTCCACGTCTTCCGTCACGCCAGTCAGTTCGCCGAGTTGTTCCACGTCTTCCGTCACGCCAATCAGTTCGCCGAGTTGTTCCACGTCTTCCGTCACGCCAATCAGTTCGCCGAGTTGTTCCACGTCTTCCCTCACGCCAATCAGTTCGCCGAGTTGTTCCACGTCTTCCCTCATATCATCTGAAACGGGCGCAACTGTCGCCTCGGCCACTAGGTGCTCCCTCCCCGGCTCCGCGCTATTCCGTCTGCCCCTGGCATCCAGTACTTTGACGCTCTCGTCAACTCTTACTACCAGGGCGCCAAGACGTTCCCCGTCGTCCTCCACGACGTCCACGTGCTGGCAGAGGTCTTCCACCTTTTCGCCGAGTTGTTCCACGTCTTCCGTCACGCCAATCAGTTCGCCGTCAATTTTCGCCGATAGCTCCGTCTTCATCTCTTTCAGCTCGGCAGCGAGGTTGTCGTTTCTCGTCTTCATTTTGGCAACGAGGTTGTCGTTTGCCGTCTTCATCTCTTTCAGCTCGGCAGCGAGGTTGTTTCTCGTCTTTATTTCTTCTTTCAGCTCGGCAAAGAGGTTGTCGTTTGCCGTCTTCATTTTGGCAGCGAGGTTGTCGTTTCTCGTCTTCATTTTGGCAACGAGGTTGTCGTATGACGTTTCCATTTTGGCAAATAATTCTTTCATCATTGCCATCATCCTGGTTTCCGAATCTCCCTCCATCTTGGTTCTAACGTTGCAACTTCTAACGACGATGTAACGAAACTAGAAGCAATTCGACGGATCCCACTTCTGACACCAGTGTGACTTTTTTTGTGTGGGTGTGAAGTAAAGTAGACAGATGTAGTCGAGATAAAGAAACACGTTTATTTCCGTAAACAGTAACTTTGTACACTCGTTGCAACAGCAAGAAAGTCTTTTTCGATTCTCCAACAGCACGGCTCCGAACTCGTAACACAAAGAACTGTCCCTTCTTCCTCGGCACGACTACTCAACGCTTCACATACGTCTGTCCGTCTCCGTCGGCACGACTACTCAACCTTCACATACTGACTGACTCTTCTCACACTTTACCGCTATTTATATCTCCCAGGCACTATTCTGGAAGCTTCAGGAACGTTCACTTATTGCGCTGGAGTACAAAGTAGAAGATTCCAGTAGCCTCTACCCTTTTCTCTCTTTCGGCAAGCGCCCCAACAATGCGGCCATTCTCTGTCTCTTTCCTTCGGCTCCTTTGCGGTAGTGCCGACAATAATGCGATGGGTGACAATTGCGGCTGTCGGCAATTAGATGCGGCGGGCGCGGTGACAATATAGTAGGCTTTGTGCGATAGTCAAATGTTTGAGATTCTGTTGTCTTTGCACACTTGACATATAAAAAAATGAACAGCGATGATCCATTTCAGGAAAGTTCTAAGTTTTCGAAACTCACACACATAACAAGGAATATCTCCGAAATGGTTCACCCTACCAGAAAATGTATTGAGACATAAATTGTGTATTTTAGCAAGATCTACATTTTTGTACAGTATGATTTGTATATCTCTAACGGTTTACCAGTTATGCAAAAGTCGTCCAGAGTAAATACGACTACAGGGGCTATAGCCAGAAAATTCAAGATATACATTTCATTTGTCATCAAAATATCTCAAACATATGACATTTTAATCAAAATCGTTAGAGCCATTTTCAAGAAAATCAAAATTTTCGAAAAATTTTCCATGTAAAGGGTAGATTAGGGTGATTTTCTTTAAAATCTTCGTGTCGCATCCTTGAAAGACATTAAAGTTAAATACCAACTTTACTTTTTAACCGACTTTTCGTTTTTGAGTTATGCTGTGCATAGACTGACAGACAGACACACACACATGGACCTTTTTCTAAAAGTGCTTTTTTTGGATTCAGAGGGCCTCAAAACGTATATTTCCGGTGAAATCTTGTCATGGAATTTTTGGATGGAATACAATACTTCCCCTACTTACCAGTAGAGAAAGTAAAAATTAAATAAAATTTGCTGTATTTGTTGAACTCTTTCGGCACTTTCCGAATTTGCCTCGTGATTTTAAAGATTTGGGGGCCTTGATATCATAAAATTACAAAGAACTTTATCTCTGTACATATGATGATCTGAATGAACTATAGTTTTTGAAAGCTAATTTATGAACTTGACCAAAATACAAAGAGCCATCTTGAATAAAATATATGTGATAGATTATACACATGGTATATTTATTTTTACCATTAATAAAAGGCAAAACTTTTATTCGCTTAACATATAAATGTGAACGTAAAAATCAAATTATATTTCTAAAAATCCGAAAAACTTGCATACTGTTTTGAGATATAATTTAATATAAATATAATTTTTAGCTATATAAATTGAGCTGAAAATACAATAATAGAATATAATTAACTAAGAGCGCACAAGAGTTCTTCATCCATACGTCTAAAGATCAGGTCTGACTAAATATTTGTCAAAACGTATTAGAATTGTTCGGAAATAAGTGCAATTTACTCGAATTGAGAAATGAGCTAGTAAGAATTATCAGGAGGTCCATGGTTTGTTATTACTGGCTAATAGTATGTGACCATTGCTCTGAAATGTTCGAGTAGAAAAATGTAAACATACGCATATAACTTTTCGCTGCTTATGTATGCTACTCGTTCATTAGGTCTTTTCTGATGGTAGTGCATATATGAAATTTAGTACTCCATGTAATCTAGGTAACTAACGAAAAAATTAAAAATAAATTAACATAAGGATACAAACTAACAATTTGAATGGTGAGAATTCGATCAGATACAACTTATTCATAGTGATCACACAATTGTGATAAGGCATACAATATGTAACATTTAAAGGGGTATTTTTAAAAGAGTTAAGCGCAAAATTCGTCATAACAATCTTTATTCGTCACCCAGTAAATAGACATTTTAGATATTCTCAGTAGAATAACTGCTCAATAAATTGAGATGACACAACACGAAGAAGTATGCTTCAAAAACAATAATTTAAAACAAGAAAGAATGGTACACACTTTTGAAAGACCTTGCGAATGAAAGGAAGAGATGTCAGCGAGCCTAATGAACCACAGACAAGCTGTAATACAACTCAGTGATAAATGTGATGCACCTCGGGCAATTCATCCGCCTCCGGGCAGCTCCATGTAGCAGAAGTGTGGAAGGAATGTCTTCAACAAGTAGCTAATGGTTTATTACTCCATGTGTTCTTAAGCTCAACAAATCTTCTAAATGTGATCACAACGAGTTTATTATACTCGGAATAGTTTCTGTGCTGATATAAATTTTCTAGACTGAGAATATTCACTATCCAGCTTTACGAAGAGTGTAACCACGAGCGATCCAAATGTTTACTGCTGCGGCCATTTGATTCTAAAAGGATGTGTTACATAAATACAAGATATTCGTGGATTTTGTGTTCAAGAATAAATTCAAAACTGTCACTGGCAAGTAGTATTTTGTGTAGGAAACTTCCTTTGTCCTTTTATCTGAAAGCTAGGACAGATTTGCTAATAACAAAGCAGGAGAAGCCTTTTCACTTTCATGACACGTGATTGTCAGAAGCACAATCTGAGGTGTGAGTTTATCGCAATCATAGGGACGAGAGAAGCGACTGAAATTTCCTTACTCACCCCACATTCTGTTGCCGAGTGACGAAGGTTGTTTTGATACAAGAAGCGCAGTGGTGGCTTCGTTCCACCTGTGCGGTAGTAATAGTTTCTACACTATTATTATTTTGTTTATATTAAACACATATTTCATAAAATAATTATCGGGCCCTAATGACCTAGTTGTCGACGGGCCCTTAAACCCACACACTCACTCACTCACTCACTCACAATAATTATTACAGCAACCTGCTGTGGTTAGGCAAATTATATAATCTACAAGATTATATTCATTATATAAGATTCATTTGTCTTATGAACGTAATATTCTTACGCTGCCTTATTAACATACTAAATTGTTTCTCTTTCACAATAAATAAAGCGGTAAAGTTCTGTTGCTATTTACCCTCAAAAGTGTCTTTAAACTAGTTGATCAACATAAATTGTTTGATTTTAAAGTCAATATTGTGTTCAAACTTTGAAACACGAAATATAATACCTTACATTAAATAAAGTAATAAGAAACTAAACCCCTAAAAGGTGGAATTATATCGTCCCTTTTATATGTTTACAAGTAGGAGTCTTCAGAAAATACCTTTTGAAATTGAAGTAAACAGTTGTAAGGTCGCCTAAGTTTGCTTTATGCTTCTGATTAAAGTGACGTTTGATATTGTAAATTGAAATCCGCATATTAAACAGCAAACTTACCTGTTTCTTGTAATTTACAACAAAGTTTTTGTGTGACTCTTCATGAAACAGACGCCCCGACGAAGCCAAACTCGCTAAAGAGTAAGGCAAGAGCGTGTTTCATGCCTTGCATAAAGGTATTCACACTAGTGCTTAATGCGCTGCCTAGTCTCAAAAGGAATTAATTTTTAAGGTTACACGAAATTTAGGAGATGTGCGATGATTAAATTATGGCATTCCGCTACTTGTCTGATCGAGAAGATGCAACTTTGTTACAGCTTGGAAAGAGATGAAAACAACAATACAATTTACAATCTGTAATCCGTAATGTTAGACAATAGGAGCATCAATAGGAATGCGCATTCCCTGGAAAATATAGTCTTGTAAGTGAAGTGCAGAACATTCTAAGACTGTTCCTCTGTATTATGACGCTCTGCACACGCAAGTTGAAACCTGGGCATTTGCTCTGCCGCTCGCTCTCTTACAAGCAGAACAAAGTTCACACATACACACCACTGACTGGATATATCCCTGTGATTTCTGCAACCCTTTTAACGCACGAAGGGTTGTCTACTTACCTGAGGGCCGGCTGGAATGGGCCACGTGGTATCAAATAAAAGGACGGTCGCAGAGGAATTTCTTGTATTAGAACGAAAAAGAAATAATTTTATACCCTGGTAAAGATTGTTTCTTTATAGCCAAAAATGAAACTGACAGACAGACACGCAAACACATGCGCGGACCTTTTTCTGAAAGTCCGCCTCAAAACAATTATATTTCCGGTGAAATCTCGACATGGAATTTTTGGCTGGAATACAATATTCCCTCTACTATACGTAGTAGAGAAGGTAAAAATGAATCAAAACTCAAGAGTATGGTGCTTATTTACGATTAATTATGACAGCGGTTAACCCTTAAGATGATTTTATTATATGCGTTTGTGTTGATTTAATTGAGCCTTTCTTTTAGGGGGCTATCACATGTAGCACGAGATAATCAGTTAGTAATAACACTGTTTAAGTAGCCTAACATAGTTACGAGGAATGTGACACATATGTAAAAACCGGTCAGAAGTATAATAACAGAAAAATGAATGCTTATTACACAATTTTAGTATGTTAATATTTCACCAACATAAATAAGTTTTGATGCTCGTATTATGATTCATATATCTTATATATTTAAACGAGCGCAACTAGGAAACGGCTGTAACGATTTCGATTCAAATTCTGTATTCATACAGTGTTCTGATTATTAAGTTTATCTACAAAGGTGTCATTCCTGGGAAAAAACGCGATTTTACGCGTAACAGTCACAATTACTTTAAACTTTATTTTAGGCCTAATTTCTCTGTTAGGTAATGGGCCAATTTAAGCAAACAAGCCAGGATACTAAAGGTGTCGTCAACAGCTTTCAGAAAAGCTAAATAACGTTGACTTAGCTATCTTAGTCTACGCGTAACAGTCACAGTTAGACGAAACCTTATTTTGGTCATAATGTGTAGTATGTTAATGGGCCAATTTGAACAAACAAGCCAGAATATTAAATGTCTCTTCACGGAAACGGCTCCAACAATTAGGATGAAAATTTATATTTAGTTAACATTTTAGTTTTCAAGTTTGCTTAAATAGGTATCTTCTCCCAAAAAACACGATTAAAAAAAGGAAAAGAAAAGAAAAGCCGAGCGAAGCTCGTTCCTCCAGGCACTGAAACGACCATATGGTAAATCAATCACAGATCTACTCATCATCTTCCTTAAATGCATCGTTCTCCCACAACTGAGTCCTTCTTATTTGTATAAAGCGTACGTTAAGCTGAATGTAATACGTCACAACAGCTGCCTAAAGAAGTAACTACACACACATCTTAGGCAGTGTAATGTGGTTCGTCATCTCTCGTACGTAATTTAATATGAGATCTAAATCATACGCGACCAACCCTAAATTTCTTTTTACTTCCGAGTCAAGAGCTTACGGTGTGAGTGTCAATTCGATCAAGTATAAATGAAGCTATCAAAGTACTTAATACCATAGGTTCCATATATCGTCCATACTGATTCGCGGGGCATTTTACCAACCTTCTCAGCCAGCGCGTACGTAGCAGGGAGGGGTGTGTATGGAGCCTTTGTTGTTCCACCAAGCAGCGGTGTATGTTAGGAGCTCTTAGGATTGAATTTTTAGGTGAAAATGACATTTTCGGTTTTTGAAGTCCAGCGACATGATTAAGTCATATTTGCGTTTCATTTTTATCACACTGGTGCTTTTTCCCCTCAGATTTGCATTTTGTATGAAATGTATTCCTCACATTTCAGTTTTGCTCTGATTTGTATGAAAATTTGCATACATAATCCAAAAATTGTTGTGTAAGGATTGAAATATGTGTTTAATGATAGCTTTATTCACTGGCTTATAAAAATAATGTATGTTGGAAAGGAATTTTAACCTAACAACGTCATAAAAGTTTTGTTTCTCTGCAAGTAATAACATCAATTTAAATTAATTACTTTGGTTTGCTTTCACTTTGCTTAAGTATCAGAAAATGCCACTAGTGTACTTTTCTGATAAATGGGGAGGCAGTTTAAAAAGCAAAAGACGTGCATTTTTGTAGCTAATTAAAACTACTTAATCCTGTTATCTAAGAAACTATCTGGGGTAGAACATGAGCTTTTGCACAGTCATTTCCTTATTAATTCACATTAAGTGTGCCAATTTTCGAGTAAACAAAGGTAATGTATGCAAATATTGCGGAGCTACATCGGGGAGGAACTGTGGGTCTGTGGGAAGGCAATTTGTCATTTAGACATTTCTCGAAGTTATATATATATATTCATATGTGAATAATCTAGAACTGTGCACATGACACCATGCATGTGTGAAAATATAATACACACTTCCCCTTTGATAAGCGACTCCACCTGTGAAGGCCCCTTGAGTGCCTCCTAAAGCTGCGGGGACGGCATAAATGGAAGTGAGTGTACGCTGTCATACTAGTTCAATAAGCACCTAATACGAATGTGTATTACATATTACTATACAGAGTGAAAGGGAAGTCATTACATTCCTTCTAATATGTGCTTCATAGAAGCATTACAAATAAAGAAGTATAATGGCATTTTGTTCTTTGATCAGCCGACTTCGAAAAAATACATGATTTTTTATCCAACTTGGACGCGTAATTCCACAGGAATGTACTTTGTTACTTGTAAGAAGCGTAGAGTAACTTATTTCTGACTTAGCTTCGGTAGTAATTATGAAACATGACACAGGGTTTCGAAATAATTAATCACTTAAATATTGTGAAGGAATACTCCAAGAAGCTTTTTCACACGTGCAGTAAGTTGACAACGTTGCATTGAGGTTGGTCAGGGAATTGACCTGGTTTGTGGATGTAAACAGGTCTGGCACTTTCGCTTTCGCTTTAATGTTTTGGGAGCTCATGCTTGTGATTGGCCTACACTCGCGCAGTAAACATACTATGACAACGCAGGGTATTTGTGTTCTCATGAAGCACCGTTACTGTGTTTGTTTATGTACTGAGCTAGGGAAAGTGACACCCAAACAATCTACAGTGTTGCCAGCTTGTTTTTGAGAAAACTAAAATATCTCCGTATGAAATGGTCAGACACAAAAACGTAACATACAAAATATGTTCCAAATATCGAGATGTATCACTGGTTTAAGTTAATGTAATGACTTCCCTTCCACCCGGCATATGTATTTCATAGGGGTATTACAAACAAAAAAGTATAACAGCATTTTGCTCTATGACCAGCCGTTTTCGTAAAAGCAAATAGGTAGTTTTGCCAAACTAGAAGATAGCGTGAAGAATGGAAAATTAAATTATTTTGTTGTTTAAGGACGCTGTCAATTGCCAGGATCACATCAGCGTCGCCGGTGTGCCGGAATTTTGTCCCGCAGGAGTTCTTTTACATGCCAGTAAATCTACTGACATGGAGCTGTCGTTTTTAAGCACACTTAAAAACCATCGGACTAGGCCGGGTTTGAACCCGCGACCTTGGGATCAGTAAGCCAGCGTCTAACCAACTGAGCCACCCAGACCGACTATGTGAAGAATGGAGAATGTATGAATAGCTTTCTACTTGTAAGATGGGTAGAGTAACCTATTTGTGGCCTAGTTTCGCCAGTAACTATGTGACATCATTCAGGGTTTTGAAATGATCATTCCCCTATTGTGGTTGGAGACACAGCACGGTAGGTCAGTGTGATAACCGGCTCCCGGACGTAAACAAAAGAGCGTACCTCTACCGGGAGGTGGGGAGACTGCTGGTTTTGTTTTTGTTTTCCACACAACCCTTAATCCAAACAAATATGACAAAGGCTGGTGTAATGTGTTGGGGAAATAACAGGTTGGTTGCTATTGATCTACACTAACAGTATGGAAGTGCAACAAGCGTTTTGCGGTCAAATATTTGTCAGCTCCACTATACGCGTAGTGTGTGAGGCTTAGGTTGAAACCTGACCACTGTGTACTACCTGACGGCTCTAGGAGGGCCGGTGCGCTAATGACGGTCCAAGTGCTGAGAAACACTGTCACCCTTCATTGCCCCGTCTCTCAGATCGTTTCTTAGGGTGACCCAGGCAAGTAAGTTAGTTTCAATAATAAAGGTTTTGAGATTAAGTAGATTAATGCCCTGTGGAATATAGTGCTATCTCTTTCTACTTTCCGTGTTTGAACTAAAACCTCACACATTATAGGACCCGAGTCATTATTAGAATAATATATGTTCTAGATTAAGCGAATGGCATAATCACGATTTCGCTGAACTTTACAGACAACTTATTTCTGCAGTAGCAGCTTTCAATTTGTCTGAGTGCTGCTTCCAACACCTCACTAGCAGTGTTGCAGAATTTGCTTCTAATAACCAAAGCTATCTCCTCCCCACCGTAAAATAGCCGGCCTCATTAAATTCCCTATGAGATCGACAAAGCTCTTCATAGATTCGACACTTAACTTTTGTCACTGAAGCATGGAAATTTTCTATTGTAGCAGAAGACTAAGTGTAGAATTCTCTACGAAGTAGGATGAACCTAGCTGATAGGATTCTGTACAGTAGCAAACAATACTGAAGGAATTTCTTCTGACATAGCTCGTCGAATTCTGGAGGAATAAGTGCAAGAAATAGTTTGAATCTAAAAGGGCCTAAGTGGAGTTGTATGTAACAACTACGAATGCAGAATCAGATAAGTATATATAGTAAATGTTTGTATTAAGATGCATTTACTTACCGCACTGTGCTTTGGATCATCTGAATACCTCCTAGGATACTTTGGATAAAATTCTTGCCTTGAGTGTCTAGTAATGAATTATTGCTACACTTTATATTAAAATAAAAATTGTACTTTTCTTATATAATGTGCTAGCAAACCGATACCAGCATGCATACACATATTATATTCTTTCTAAAACACCTAACAATACTCATTACCACTAAGGAATCCATAAAAATCTGTAAGAATAATTTAAAGCATTGCTATAAGTAAAGTAACATGCAGGGCGTACAGGCAAGCTTAGCGCACACGAACGTAGCCCATCAAGTACCGGGCAGCGACAACGTAAACAAAGCTACCTCTTGCGCACTCAATCAAACGACGTACAGTCACGTACAAGGTAAACGTGTAGATGAGCAGCTAATTTGAAATCACCCAGGGTTAGAATAAGATGCAGGATAGCGCATTGAGATAAGTGTGTAAAAGGGACAAGACAACAAAAACTTGAATTATATATGACAGATTCAATTATGTATACGATTCATAAGTTTATAAATATTATTTGTATCCTGTAGCACTGTATGACCATACAGATTTTCATTCCCTCAAAAGCAAAACTTGTATAACATACCTTTCATGTAGTGTTTTCTCCATCTACAGAGAAATGCATTAAATCTAACTCCTCCACAGTTCTACACATGAATGTATAGCTGTAGATATGCTTAAGTATTTGTTTCAATTACAAATTAATCCAGGCTTAGATTTCTTATTTACAACTATTGCACTATATTGTGCTATGTATCTTGGAGCGACTGTGCGTAATACAACCAGTGCCTGAGCTTGCCGTCCGTGTGATTGAAACCTGCAGTGCTCTTGTGGTGCCGGGAAGGTACTAAAATGCCTCACCCTACTAACATGTTATCCCCTGCCAGATTTACTTTCAGTCAATGGGGATGTGTCCACCAACACTTTAATAGTTTTAATTTATTTAGTAGCGTATTTCTGGTTAATTATTATCAATTATTTGTTCGATTTCGGTACTACGATGGACATGATTATTTTCTAAACTAATTTGGTATAATTAATATACTTAAATAGTTACATAGGTGCATTTCTTTATTAAAGTTATATTTTCTTTATGTATATTTATGCGAGCTTTAAATCTTAGTTACATGTTGCTACAAACCCCCTCTCCATTTCCTTGCTTCATACCAGAAGGGAAATATGTACTTTGACCCTTTATACTCGTTCAATAACACTCAAGTTAGTTTCAGCTAACTGCTATGTAGCCCGTTTATTTCTTTTAGCTCCCCCACTACCTACATAGATGAGCAAGTAGTCGGTTTACTATTATAGAAACGTGAAATCTGGAATAAAGGACAGAATTGCAGAATTACGTACACATACTCACAATACTTTCGTTGAATATATTGCAAATAAGCTTATATGTGAAATGACAGGATACATTATATGATCACTAAAACACAATGCGTGAAATGAATAAATACCCAAAGCTTTACACAAATGTAATTTACAAAGACTTAATAAATGACATCCCCTTTTAACGTTCTCAACATGCCCCGTTTAACGGTTCAATCCACACAAGCAACCCATCAGCACGTGGCACTAACACAGGTTGCTCTGTCCTGAACTAATTATTTCCCGGGCGTGCCGATGTAGCGGGCCTTGCCACCAACAATGCAATTTCGAATGGCTCAGGTAGATCATTCAGTGTATACAAACGTTATAAAATTTAATACGAATTCGTACTTAAATTCATTAAAGGTTCTTTTGAATAAAATTAGAATGACAACGCTCCGAATACGTGGTAGGTCGAGTCGGAGTCGCCTTCTTCCCAAGTGCCTGGATTCTTCCTCGTAAATGTTCATTTGCGGAAACATCAGATTCGTTCACCATGGACTACAGGAAGAATGGTTTCCTGTTGGCGATCTCTAACTTGTTTACATGCTGTAAGCTTGACGGTAACTGCTCGGGTATCGGGCATGGACAATTGCCCGCCGGCGACTTACTGGAACGCATTCCAGCTGATGACTGACTAGAGTGGCTCACCCCACTCTCGGTGAAAATTGAACTGTGTGGTCTCCACATTCGATGACGACTGGCGGAGTCGCTCTCGACGACGACTGACTACTGTCTAGAGTGACTTCCCACTCAACTGGCTGCTGGCGTTGCTCTCGACAGAGTGGCCTCTCACTCAAGTGACGGCCTTGCTCTCGACGGAGTGGCCTCCCACTCAATTGACGGGGTATAGCATTCGAGAACAGGTCGTACAGGTTTTCCTGACGCACCTAGCCCTTATTGCGACTTTGTGCAGTATGGGAGTAGTTATTTAGCCGTTATATACCCCTCCAGCGTTGGAGTGGGGAGAGCCAGGCTGGCCGAGCAGCAACCTTACCACGCTAAATTTTCTTGGTGTGAGGCTATCAATAGGTCGTTCGGTGGATGTAACGATACTGTCGTTAAAATGTATTACGTACTACATCTATGTTTAATATTAAAATTATCAGCAAACTGAATTGATTGTATTGTAATATGGATGAATAAATCTTTAGTATGAATTAAATATATGTGACACAATGTAATTACAAATCTTATTTTGCTATAGTAACAGTATCTCCCTTCCAATTATAAATTTTCGGTAACGCAAACCCCGAAATGAAAAAGTGGAACACATGCAAATTTAGTCTTCAGTAGTTAACATCTACAATACATCAAAACAGTATACATTACTAGAAATCTTATTCTGAAACAGTTAAGCTCAGAATAGAATAGCTTGAAATAACACAATAAAAATGGCAAAATATTTGATTCCACTACTTCGCATTTGAGTATTTTGTCTTTTAAATCATTGCTTCAAGGGCGAGAATAATAATGAGAAAGTAAGAGAGCTAGTGAGAGAGAATGAGTGAGTGAGAGGAAAGTGAGAGTGAGTAAGAGTGAAAGTGAGTGAGAGACTGAGAGAGTTAGAGTGAGAGAGAGAGAAGAACCCTAAAGTCAGCTATCCTTAAATTCAATCTAATTTACTCAATACTCCCAACCTCTTTTCCAGAAAACATAACAACGTATCATCTAGTTGTTTATAAATCCATTGTAGTACGGACTCGTAAGCGGGAGGTCCATAGTCAATTCCAGCCAGAATCGTCATTCCTGAACTGAGGTTTTCTTCCTGGTTTTCCTCAGTTTCATAACTGAAAATGTAGGAGAGCTGCCCTAAACTTAGACCTGGAACATTTCCTTCCCATAAATCACTTCAGAATTATTTCATTTCATACTTCATCAATGTACGCCGCCTAAGGTGCCGATGTAGTAAGAACGGGCACTACGCACTATTAAAGAATGCAATATTTAATGTAATGTAATTTCGACACAATATGAAGTGCATATATTACGTACATTATGCAATCCTAGCATTAAAACGCCTTATTATGATGGCATAAATCGTGTGAAACTACCGTATTTCTGGTACCAATGACGTAATTACCATGGCAACAAGGCAGCAATGATGCAATCAAGGCCACAACATAATTTTTTCCAATGTGCCTGTAAGAAACCCTGAAATGTTAAACATCTTTTGATTTTTCTGGAATTAATAAACTCTCAGCGCTCTTGGCTTCATTCAAAATGCCCAGCGGAATACAATCCATATTTTCAATAGTTTTATCCTTACCTTCCATTTTCCTCTTAAGTGTTGAAACAAAATCTACTTAGCAACCATATTACGTCATACATCTCTGATGCATTATAATTTTGCATTTAGCAAATTTGTTAGTTATTTTTAGGTATTTTAATGCTAGAAGTGCATAAAATGTTGTATGTAACGCGTGTATAACCTTGCCATTATGACACTCGTGTCACAATCAGATTATACACTAGTTATATAAATACTATGCAACTACCAAGAAAATCACAACTATCTTGCTCGTATCGAAACTTTATTCCCTTCTACAGTTCGCTAGTAAGCAGCTCACTGAATGGCGGTTCGTGGGGGATCGCATACTCTCAACTGCACACCCACTATTTTTCCTGTATTTGAATATCTATTTACATCTATAGACATGCATATAAGAAAGTCGAATGTCCAACTTTTTTCTATGTGAAATTGCTCGTTTAATTTTCCCGCGCCCTCTATATGAAATGCCAGCGCATTCAGTCAACAAGCTATACAGACGCATAAACCTGATTTTGTGACTGTTAAAAGTAGCTTTTAGGTAAGGGGTCGCGGGGAGCGGTGCAAAGCTTTCATTTAAGAGAACGGTGAGTTAAGGCAACATAACCGACAAGGCCAAAACATGCTAGCAAGCGCGCTACGTTGTACGTTTTCTCCGTTTTCCTTGCTACGAGCATTTCCCTCCCTCTCGTTTAGCAGAACCTACTAGACAGACAACATGACGGTCCTAAATGTAATGTAGCCATTTTTTATATGAAAATGAAGTTATACTAATGTTATAAACACAATTACATCCAGTTTCATTAAAGTGCATATAATTACTCTTCATGTAGTAATATATTAAGTTCAATACTTCAGTTTGGAATAGTTATTTTGTTACCGGGTTTATTACTGTTTGTTATGTTTGTGTTTCTGGCAGCAAATTGCATGAGTTCTGTCTGCTCATAGCGGGAAATTTGAATTTATGAAAGTGTGGAAATGAATGACATGGCGAAACTGAAGGACATAAATCTTTTGTGTTTATTCTTAAAAGAGAAACTTATTATTTGCGAGTGAGAGAAACGGCATCTAGGCCATTAATGATTGTAATATTGGTCATTTAAAACAAAAAAAAAAAAAAAAAAAAAAAAAAAAAAATAGCAAAACATGATACCTCAATTGCCCACATCAATTGCGAAACTAGAATTGTGTGGTGAGTATCAGAGAAAGACAGAGAGTAAAGGTGCAGAGGATATAATATACTGCACACCCACTGCGACAAGGCACGAGCCGCCACTGACTTCACTAGCGTAGAAATCTACCCCATTGTTCATTATTTTCGTTTATAGCCATTCTCAAACAATACATTTGGCGGTAAAGTGGAAGATTATAATTTTTCAAATACATTACACGCGATAAATTAAAACAGAACATTAGATAAACTAAGCATGCATTATAATTTGGATATAACCTGTGTGTGTTTACGAATCTACATTTGTCGTATAGTAAGATTTGGTCTAACTCTTACGGTTTACTAGTTATGCAAAAGTCATCAAGTAAACAGGACTACATTGGCTATAGACAGAAAATTAAATACATTTCATTTGTAATATGAATATCTTAAACATATGGCATTCTAATCAAAATGGTTAGAGCTATTTTTGAGAAAATCAAAATTTTCAAAAATCTTCCACGTAAGCGGTAGTTTAGGGTGGAGAAATTTTCTTCAAAATCTTTAAGTCGCATTCTTAAAATATAATTAAACTTAAATACCAACTTTGGTTTTTAACCGGCTTTTAGTTGAGTTATGCTGTTCAAACACAGACACAAATACACACGCAGACACGTACACACACAAATGCTTTTTTTTTTCTTTTCCGGGAGCCCTCAAAACATATTTCCGGTGAAATCTCGACATCGAATTTTTGGGTAGAATACAATACTTCCCCTACTTACCATACGTAGTAGAAAAAGTAAAAAGAGTCTACATAACATTTCATAAAATTAAAAGTTTACCTCGTTTATCTTCACTTTTTCGTACAAGGCATTAGGAGGTTATGTTTAAGTTCCCTGAAGTTCACCGTATCACATACCACGCAAAAAATAAGTTCAAAACATTATGTATAATCCAAAAGCAAAGCTGCTAGCCATATGATAGAATAGAAAGTGAGAAACGTGTTTTCATTTGATCGTATTCGCAGATCAACATATTGTACATTGAACTGCTCGTAAACTCGCTTGTGCCTTATCGCTATTAGGACACCCGTCTCAAGTTACCTCTCCCCCGCAGTGTACGGCGCCTTGCCTTAAGACATCATATTGGAATCAGGGCAGTGAAATAGGCCTCCAAGTCAATAACGCTGTGAGGAAGCGCGCTAAATATTCGCCAGCCTGCAGCTGTGTAGTTTGATGGTTGCAGAGGGGGCCTGCGGGGAGGGAACTTACACACATTAATGATCACTTGCCTTAAAGAGAAATAGCTCACAGCATGGGATGGAAGTATCGGAATGCCCCATTTCAAAACTCCTGCATTTTACTGCTGCAGCAAAAACACACTTCATATGTACTTAACATCATTGCAACGTAATTTAATACTAATGTTGAACAGAGAGAACATACGGTTGTACACATAGTATGTAGGTTAACCTCAAACACTACTCAACTGATTTTGAAAACTTTTTCTCTATTAAAAAGCCCAATTCGTTATGACAGACTTGGAGCTATAAACCAGCCCTAATTTAACTTAATCTCATAAATTACTAAACGATTAAAAACTTTACAAAGCCCTGGCATATTAATATTTATGTACAGTCATGTAGCGCGAAGATAGGCGATAAATACACGATTTAAATTAAAAATCTATAATATGCAACGACATCACAGAGAGTGTAAGGTGACGTATGTCAAAATAAAACAGTATATCACTATACTTGCGCAACAATTAATATCAATACGAAGCATGTTACAAACACAATTTTTATCTCTTCTGTCATTCATAACAACGTACGCTGTCTGAATTAATCAATTAATAACAACCATTAACGTATTGAAGTGTGAGTCAAATGCAGTCACTGGTTCTTACCTTAATATTGTTGTCTATTGTCTGCTCGATGGGAGTGGTCATTGTTGTACCACCACTAATATGCATTACGAAAAAAAAACACAAATTATTTACACTCACTCAAGGTCCGCAGGCATCTGTGTGTCATTTTCGTTTTAATATACAACCGTGTACTTCCTGTCACCATTGCTCGCCTTGCTTTCGGTTTACATGCGCGCAGGTTCGCACCGCACGTCCCATTCTTTTGTTTTGCTTTTTACCCCTTCCCTCTCAGGGCACTCGAGTTGCTTCACCAACTCGCCGCGTGGTGGCAGCATCACTCCATTACACATGTAGGCCGCCAGAGAATCAATTTCGATGTGGCCACTGTAACTCGGGCGGTAATCTTCAACACTGTCGGTCTTACAGCAGACTGTATATACCGGCTTTGTAAAAGGAGCGTAAAACATTTCCTGACGTGTTTTTCGCCTTGAACACTGAATAAATGGCAGACAATACGTTTATACTTTAAATTATTTGTACCTTCAGTGGAAACAGAAGAACACATCATTTAGTGGTTTATAATAGCAGCTATTTATTCATTCATATATTATAAGGGAGAACAGTTCCAACCATCCCCATTCCAATAAATATTAGTTTCCAAGAGACAAATAAATGGCAAATATTGTTTGTTCCATTACTTACCTGGGACAGGTTCTATCGGGTCAGTTCGTTTCATCCAGGATTTGAGGATGGCATTCTTTCAGTCAATTTGATAGTTATTATATGTATAAATAAGAACCGAACGGGAGGGCTCAAGCGCTAAAGTCTGCGGCCCACATTCGGGACGTCGCGGGTTCGATCCCCGCGGCCGACCTTCCTGACACTTTTTTTTTTCCCCGGAGATTTCCCCGGGTCACCATGTGAATGCTGGGAAGGATTTCCATATCCTCCGAATATCCTGTCCCTCCATTTTGTTGCATACTCGTTTCATTTTGCCTTTCATCCCATTAGGTTTCATTAGGGTTGAAAGCGTCGGCGAACGTCGCTGCAGCAGTATGACGGAGAGAACAAATGCGCTCTGGAGATCTCGTCTCTCGAATTGGAAGGCCAGCTACTGCTTTCCGGGCACCCCCTAGGGATGGTACAGGAGCCGGAGGGGGAGATGGGAGCCGGTTTCGAGTCCCGTGGCTCCCTTTGGAGTACGAACCCGAACCCGAACTGTGCTTCTAACCGGGAAAATGTAGGCGCCCTAGCCTCTGCTCTGTCGTGGTCACGTTCCGGCCGCCCTACGCATCCATTCACCTCATCCATCCTAACGGGGGGTCCCCGTCAGGACATGGACACAAAAGATCGCCTTTCAGTCGAGATGCTAAGTCCTCCCCAAGGTGTCATTGAATCATTCACTCAATTCTATATTATGTGCACAATAAGAAAGAATCACAGATTAACAATAGATTTTTATACTATCCCTTAAAGCAAAGGGAGAACTCATATATTGATAGCTGAGCCTTTTTAGAGATACACCACTTTTACTAGTACGGCATCGCAGCCGATGACACTGATGATACATGAAATGAAGATGGAGCACCAGTGGAATGAGACGGCGGGGGAAACCGGAGAACCCGGAGGAAACCCGTCCCAGCGCCGCTTCGTCCACCACGAATCCCACATGCGGTTGCCTGGGATCGAACCCGGGCCTCTTTGGTGAGAAGTGAATGGTCTAACCACTCGGCTACGGCGCAGCCGTATGTGCCGTTTACTAATTCCAGCATAAGAGCCCACCATTGAAACTTGAAAACACTAAAGCAAAAGCGATTATAAGGTCTCTAATTTTTTGTAATTGCTAAGCGAAACGCAAACAATTATATATTATCAGAGGTTTACTTCTGAAATCGCTTTTAAAAATACCGATTCATCCATCCGCCCACCCGCCCTCAACGTTGCCGAGTTACTTCACGTCTGAAAAAGCTGCTCGGAATATTACTTTAATACTTCCAAGTGTTTAATTATTTCGAAACCCTGTGTGATGTCTCATAAATATGTACTACTAAAACTATGTCAGAAATAAGTTACTCTACACATCTTACAAGTAACAAACTGTTATCTTGCGGAATTACGCATCCAATTTGGAACAAAAACCATTTTTTTTTTCGAAATCAGATGATCAAAAAACAAAATGCCATTTGACTTTGTTGTTTGTAATGCTTCTATGAAGCACATATTGGAAGGAATGCAATAAGTTCTCTTCCACCCTGTATGTCTAACTGCCTATCTGTCTACCTAACTACCTGTTTGTCTGTCTGTCTGTCTGTCTGTCTGTCTGTCTGTCTATCTTATCTACCCAACTTATCTGTCTATCCGCAATGCCCTGAAAGCGCACTGTGGTCCATTTGTATGCATAATTGACAAGGCTCGGAGTTTAGCCAAACATTCAAGTTATGGTAGTGTATAAGGTATAGATTGCTCTCTGAGTTGGTGCTGCTTGTGGTAGGTCACGCTACATTGGCAATGGCAAACTGATTGGGAATACACTTAGCATGAAAACAAATCATGCATAAGGGGGGACTCCAATAATTTGCTGGCTCTCGCTGAAGCGTACGTCTTCGTCGCTCCACCGCTCAGAGGGTCGCTGGTGCGAGTCCCGCCTGGAACATGGATGTTTGTGCATGCTGTGTATATCTGTGTAAAACAGAAACAAACGCACAGCTGGGAAACAAGGGGAAAAGGAGTATTAATGGTAAATTGGGTACAACAAACACAAAGTGTGGCTACCATAAATACTCAGACCAATATTTCACAATAATTGCGTCGCACTAAAAAAACACAGTTCATTTTAGGCGGTTATTTGTGGTGCGCGTGGTATTGAAAATGCAGAAAAATGGAGTATCGCCAGACACCAGACGATGTCCTGATGGAACTGGGTCATCATCCCCGTTCAGGTGTCGATACTGCAGCACCTAGCCGCTTTGGGGCTTAAACTGCAAGATGAGGTAGACAGGATGATGTTCTGCAGGAAAGTGATTTTGATTGATTTGATAGGATTTGCCCACCGGAGGGGGCGATAAAATTCCTCGTAAAAGAAGGTTTAACACCGACTGAAATTCATTTGCAGCTTCTAAATATGTGTGGGGACTCTTCACCTTCAATTTTCACCATGAAGAAATGGGAGGCCGAGTTTAAACGCGACCGTGAAGGCCCTGAAGATGATCCATGCGAAGGATGTCCAAAAAATGCCACCTCACCGGAAATCATCCAAAAAGTGCATATATCACTTTGGAAGATTGGCATACAAACGTGCTTGAGTCCATAATTCATCCATTCTCATGTATTGACGCAAAAAGTCACTTTTTTCTTAAAACGGACCAAGCACTTTTCGGAAAGTGTCGTGTGAATGCGTTTGTGATCTATGTGGCAGCCATCTTGCGCAAAACCTTTCTATGTGTTACAATTAAAGGAGCAAGATGTGACCAACAGCTTCAAATGACTGCCTGCAGTCAACTGCTGCCTTGAATGGCTTTCAATTTTACATGACATCTCCTAACACGTGTATCAACGTAACGGGAAAATATCACGCGATTAGTGTTGCAATTTCTGGTTGAGGCGGAGAACTTATCAGACCACCCTCGTATGTATTACGTTGCAACTGCAAAACCCTCCCTTATGTTTACAAGACATAAATAGTGTATAGCCACGCCATTACTAATATGTTATAATGTTTTCGTGGTTAAACTCCCGACCCCTAATAATTGAAAATTCTAATAATTCAACAATTGAAAGCCCACAACACTTGAAACTCCTCAGTTGATCAGAATAAGTTCGTTAGTGAGAACGATTACTAAAAAGTTTGCTGTGTTGCACTCACATGACTTTCTCTACTCTTGTACTAACCATTCTGACAAACTCTTATTCCTATATCTTCTTCCTGTTAGTTAAGATAAACATTTGTACAAATTATCTTATTCCTTATTTCCTTGTAGGTGCAATGGGAATATTAGAATACAGTAGGCTTTGTGCGATAGTCAAATCTTTTAAAGCTTTGAGATCCCGCTCTCTTTGCACACTTACCATACAAAAATCTGATGTGTTGCACTCACATGACTTGCTCTACTCTTGTACTAACCATTCTTACAAACTTTCATTCCTATATCTTCTTTCTTGTTAGCTGAGACAAACATTTGTACAAATTATTGTGACTTTTGGGTGGGTGTGTAAAGTAAAGTAGACAGATGTAGTCGAGATAAAGAAACACTTTTATTTCCGTAAACAGTAACTTTGTACACTCGTTGCAACAACAAGAAAGTCTTTTCCGATTCTCCAACAGCACGGCTTCGAACTCGTAACACAAAGAACTAACTCTTCTCCGGCGGCACAACTCTCCACATCGTCTGTCCGTCTCCGTCGGCACGACTACTCAACCTTCACATACGTCTGACTGACTCTTCTCACACTTTACCGCTATTTATATCTCCCAGGCACTGTTCTGGAAAGTTCATTTATTGCGCTGGAGTACAAAGTAGAAGATTCCAGTAGCCTCTATCCTTTTCTCTCTTTCGGCAAGCGCCCCAACAATGCGGCCATTCTCTGTCTCTTTCCTTCTGCTCCTTTGCGGTAGTGCCGACAATAATGCGATGGGTGACAATTGCGGCTGTCGGCAATTAGATGCGGCGAGCGCGGTGACACTGCTCCCTCCTCAGAGCTGGTCGTCCCGACCAGCACTATCACTGCGGCAACTCCCTTGCGCCCTGGTGGACTAACCCATCGAACCTCTTCTCCAGGAGGCACGGTCCTAGGTATCGCTGTTGGATAGTGTCCCTTGGTCCGGGTAGGACGATGTATGCCATCCTGCTTCGAAATTCTGCAACAATACCGCCGGTCTTGACGGTCCCTCGTCCAGTTGCCCTTCTTCCTGGTGTGTTGACGGGCCATCCTGCGCACTTGGAAACGGCTCACTGGGTACCATGTCCGCCGACCTCTCTGGCGCACCTTCGCAGCCACCTTGCTTCCGATGGGTCTGGCAACAAACCCCGCCACATCCGCGCGAGTCGCGTCCACCGCTGCACTCGTGTTCACTCGTGCTCGGCACGGCCTCTCCTGTATCCTGCCGTCCAAGATGATGTCCACCATTCTTCCGTTCACGGCACTATGCGTCAGGTGCTTGGATGGCTCCGACGGTCCTCCCATGTCACACGCCAAGTCGGTTCTCGCGTGTTGCTCGCCTGCTTGTGCGCTTCCCTGCTGATCGTCCTCCACGTCATATCCTGGTTGGTTACGTACCCGACACACTCCTCCAGGGGATCCTCGACGACGTCCCTGAACTGCCCCTTTGTCTTCCCCGAGACGGACACTTTCGTTATCTGAAACGGGCGCAACTGTCGCCTCGGCCACTAGGTGCTCCCTCCCCGGGTCTGTGCTATTCCGTCTGCCCCTGGCATCCAGTACTTTGACGCTCTCGTCAACTCTTACTACCAGGGCGCCAAGACGTTCCCCGTCGTCCTCCACGACGTCCACATGCTGGCAGAGGTCTTCCACCTTTTCGCCGAGTTCTTCCACGCCTTCCGTCACGCCAATCAGTTCGCCGAGTTGTTCCACGTCTTCCGTCATGCCAATCAGTTCGCCGAGTTGTTCCACGTCTTCCGTCACGCCAATCAGTTCGCCGAGTTGTTCCACGTCTTCCGTCACGCCAATCAGTTCGCCGAGTTGTTCCACGTCTTCCGTCACGCCAATCAGTTCGCCGAGTTGTTCCACGTCTTCCCTCATATCATCCGAAACGGGCGCAACTGTCGCCTCGGCCACTAGGTGCTCCCTCCCCGGCTCCGCGCTATTCCGCCTGCCCCTGGCATCCAGTACTTTGACGCTCTCGTCAACTCTTACTACCAGGGCGCCAAGACGTTCCCCGTCGTCCTCCACGACGTCCACGTGCTGGCAGAGGTCTTCCACCTTTTCGCCGAGTTCTTTCACGTCTTCCGTCACGCCAATCAGTTCGCCGTCAATTTTCGCCGATAGCTCCGTCTTCATCTCTTTCAGCTCGGCAGCGAGGTTGTCGTTTCTCGTCTTCATTTTGGCAACGAGGTTGACGTTTGCCGTCTTCATCTCTTTCAGCTCGGCAGCGAGGTTGTGTCTCGTCTTTATTTCTTCTTTCAGCTCGGCAAAGAGGTTGTCGTTTGCCGTCTTCACTTTGGCAACGAGGTTGTCGTATGACGTTTCCATTTTGGCGAATAATTCTTTCATCATTGCCATCATCCTGGTTTCCGAATCTCCCTCCATCTTGGTTCTAACGTTGCAACTTCTGACGATGTAACGAAACTAGAAGCAATTCGACGAATCCCACTTCTGACACCAGTGTGACTTTTGGGTGGGTGTGTAAAGTAAAGTAGACAGATGTAGTCGAGATAAAGAAACACTTTTATTTCCGTAAACAGTAACTTTGTACACTCGTTGCAACAACAAGAAAGTCTTTTCCGATTCTCCAACAGCACGGCTTCGAACTCGTAACACAAAGAACTAACTCTTCTCCGGCGGCACAACTCTCCACATCGTCTGTCCGTCTCCGTCGGCACGACTACTCAACCTTCACATACGTCTGACTGACTCTTCTCACACTTTACCGCTATTTATATCTCCCAGGCACTGTTCTGGAAAGTTCATTTATTGCGCTGGAGTACAAAGTAGAAGATTCCAGTAGCCTCTATCCTTTTCTCTCTTTCGGCAAGCGCCCCAACAATGCGGCCATTCTCTGTCTCTTTCCTTCTGCTCCTTTGCGGTAGTGCCGACAATAATGCGATGGGTGACAATTGCGGCTGTCGGCAATTAGATGCGGCGAGCGCGGTGACACTATCTTATTGCTTATTTCCTTGTTGGTGCAAAGGGAATATTAGAATATGGTAGGCTTTGTGCGATAGTCAAATGTTGGAGATTCTGTTGTCTTTGCACACTTGACATATAAAAAAAATGAACAGCG
This sequence comes from Tenodera sinensis, assembly GCA_030765045.1. Lineage (NCBI taxonomy): Eukaryota > Metazoa > Arthropoda > Insecta > Mantodea > Mantidae > Tenodera > Tenodera sinensis. Next base: position 75,578,911 of record CM060967.1, read on the forward strand.
ATGATCCATTTCACGAAAGTTCAAAGTTTTCCGAAACTCACACACATAACAAGGAATACCTCCGAAATGGTTCACCCTACAAGAAAATGTATTGAGACATAAATTGTGTATTTTAGCAAGATCTACATTTTTTGTATAGGATAATTTGGTCTATCTCTAACGGTTTACCAGTTATGCAAAAGTCGTCCATAGTAAATACGACTACAGGGGCTATAGCCAGAAAATTCAAGATATACATTTCATTTGTCATCAAAATATCTCAAATATATGACATTTTAATCAAAATCGTTATAGCTATTTTCAAGAAAATCAAAATTTTCGAAAAATTTTCCATGTAAAGAGTAGTTTAGCGTGGGGATATTTTCTTCAAAATCTTCGTGTCGCATCCTTGAAAGACATTAAACTTAAATACCAACTTTGGTCTTTAACCGACTTTTTGTTTTTGAGTTATGCTGTCCACAGACTGACAGACTGACACACAGACACAGACACACACACACACACACACACACACACACACACACACACACACATGCACACGCACGGACATTTTTCTAAAAATGCTTTTTTTTGGATTCAGGGGGCCTCAAAACATATATTTCCGGTGAAATCTCGACATCGAATTTTTGGGTGGAATACAATACTTCACCTACTTACCAGTAGAGAAAGTAAAAAATGAACAACGATATTGCATTTCACGAAAGTTTTGTTTTCCAAAACTGACACAAATAACAAGGAATATCTCCGAAATGGTTCACCGTACAAAAAAAAAAAAAAAAAAAAATTGTGTACATAAATTGTGTGCTTTAGCGAGATCTACATTTTTGTATAGTAAGATTTTGTCTATCTCTTGCGGTTTACGGGTTATTCAAAAGTCAACCAGAGTAAGCAGGACTACATAGGCTGTAGCCAGAAAATTCAAAATAAGCATTTCATTTGACATAAAAATATCTTAAACATGTCATTTTAAAGAAAATCGTTAGAGCCATTTTCAAGAAAATCAAAATTTTCGGAATACTTTCCATGTGAAGGGTAATTTAGAGTGGGACTATTTTCTTCAATATCTTCATGCTGCATCCTTTACACATAAATACCAACTTTGGTTGCTAACCGACTGTTCGTTTTTTAGTTATGCTGTCCACAGACAGACAGACAGACAGACAGACAGACAGACAGACACACACACACACACACACACACACACACACACACACACACACACACACATACACACACATGCACACGTACGGACGTTTTTCTAAAAATGCTTTTTTTGATTCAGGGGGCCTCAAAACATGGTTCCTCTACTTACCAGTAGAGAAAGTAAAAATCTGATGTGTTACACTCACATGACTTTTTCTACTCTTGCACTAACTATTCTTACAAGCTCTTATTTCTCTATCTTCTTCATGTTAGTCGAGATAAACATTTGCAGGATTTATCTTATTGCTAATTTTGTTGCAGGTGCTAGGGGAATGTGGGAATACAGTATACTTTGAGCGATAGTGAAATATTTCAAAGCTGCTCGCGATATGAAGACTTTGAAATTCTCTGCTCTTTGCATAGTCAAGATAAAAGAAGTGAATAACGACCTTCCATTTGAGAAAAGTATTGCAAAAACTCATACAAATAACAAGCGATATCTCCGACATGGTTCACACCTCAAAAAATGCAAAAGGATATAAATTGTGTTGTAACAAGATCTACGTTCCTTCTATAGCAAGACTTTGCCTATAACAGGACTACATGGGCTATAGCTAGAAAATTCAAAATATATGTTTCATTAGTAATAAAAATATGTTAAACTTATGGTATTTTAATGCAAATCGTTAGAGCCATTTTTGAGATTAACATTTTGGAAAATGTTCTATGTAAAGGGTAGTTTAGAGTGCAGGAGTTTTCCTAAAAATCTTTGTGTCACATTCTTGAAATTCCGTTGTCTTTGTATGGTGTCGCACGCCACTCTCTCCTTCTTTAACTATCTGCTACCATTACTTGACTTCACATTTGCTAAGCCTAGCCCCATGCTTTTTCTGCTACCCCACTTGACTTGGCTTAGCGAGAGTGAGTGGACATCTATTTGCGGAATCGTGTTGGGAATGGATCGGTGGGGTATATTGTGGTTACATATAATACCAAATGCATTTTCCTTGAGTATATTTTGGAAACATAAATAAATACAAGACTTAACACTGACGGTGTTAAGTAACAAGAATATACATAAGAACATTGAAAGTATGGTGAATGATAATATATGTATTACGAAAATGTAGTAAAAATAAACAGTTACATAAAATAGACATGAATGTAAACTATTCTTTGCACTAAGTAATAATTCCTTCCTGACTATTTGACTTCCTGAGCAACACTGGTAGACTAGGCCTGACTCACCAATATAACTTGGCACACAAAAGTCATCCCTTTTAACCACACTCAGTTGATTGTGTTAGTCGGAATTATAACTATTGCCGTTTAGGCTACATTAACCGTGATACAAAGATCACCTACCCTGCTTTAGCATAAAAGCCCTACAACACTGAACACATACATCTAAATGAAATACAGAACTGTTTGTCTCACCCAAATGTCTGGTGTGTTCTTGGAACAGGTCCTTATCCAATTATGTTGAAAAGAACATGCACATGGACTGTGGCACATTCCTGCATATCAGCCATGAAGAATAAACGCGTCGTTCCTGCTTAATTCCGCGTATGCCCAGTGTATGCCTGAATTAGCATACATCCCGAAGAAATGGTGGTGAATGCCGACGTTGCTTCTCTACGGAGAAAAGTTGCTCACTTGCTTGCCCCCTTTGACAAGCAAGAGCATGAAGTATGATCCTGTTGACTTCGATGCGTGCTGACGTCACTGTTGGTGAACCGAGGCTCGCGTGAATAACAGGCTATGGCCCGGGCCGATCAGCTGATAGCCGGGAACCGGGTATGCTAACAAACATGGCTACCAGTGTGGAATGTTATGGGGAAACACGTGTTAGTTTTGTTTAATTGAAAGTGAATTAGTGGCGGTATATGTTGTTTCAGTGATTGTGTTTATTTGTAAATATTGTAAATTAATCAAAATTAATTTTTCAGTAGTTTTCTTGTTGTAGTACGAGAATTATAACAGATATTTTTCGCTGCAATTTTTAACGGTTTCTTTTGAGCAACTAAACAGTTTTTCGCCTGGTTTTCGTAAGTTCTACCTGTTATAGTTTAACTATTAAACTAAAATGATTATTTTCATTTATAGTGTGTAATTTTAAGTGATTTAAGAAATGGTTAATTCTTCAGTGAAGTTATTCAAGAATCCATAACCTATATTGTAACATGGTGATACCGGTACTGAAAGGTATATAATTCTACTTTTCTTTTAGGTGTAGAATTGAACAATATGGGTCGACGTTGTAGTGTGTATCCATGTAAAACTAATTAGGACAGTTTATATATATATATATATATATATATATATATATATATATATATATATATATATATATATATATATATATATATATATATATATATATAAATGAAACACATTGAAAGGACAAATCTACACCCAAAAACTGTTGAACTAAAGATGGTATGGGTTGGTTTTTGTTAAACCATTCTGGCAACAGTTAAATGCAATGAATGTTAACAAAACATTTACCAAGTTAATCAATAAATTTAGAAAACAGGCAGTAGCTAGGTCATTTACATTTTTCCCACCTTCATCAAAAAGGGAAAACTATTATACTTGGGTCAAATTTTGTCCTCTGTCTTTACTCACACATGATGGAATTATGTAGGCAACGACACCTATGCTAATGTGTACCTATATGAACAGGATGACAGAGTCCTGTTTTATCAAAATTTAGCCTGTGTTATCAGAGGCAGCATCCACACCTGCCATCAATTATAATATGCAACCCTAACCTAACTTTATAACATCATAACTAAACTCTTTCCCCACTTTTACAAATTAACACAGGTATCACAGCTTAGCCTATTGTTGATAATTGCTATTTATGTGCAAATTTACCAAACCAGCATGGTAAATGTTGATAGACTGAGTTTAATTAGTATTTTGCTTCAATTTCTGGGATGCCTATTTAAAGGACAAATCCACACCCAAAAACTTCTTGGTATGGTCACCGCATGGGTTTTGTTAAACCCAAAAACAGTAAACTTTGTAAATATTTATAATTGTAAGTTAATGTTAATTGTAGCCTGTAAGCCGGGTCCTTTGTACCGGCACCAGGCCAAACTTTCAATAAACAAAACTGAAAAAACTATATGCCCCGCTGATAATAACATTTATAGATTCCATCATTAATAAATATTATGTAAGGTAAGTGGATACATTGCTAAGTACTTTTTACAAGCGATATTGAAAAATATGTCTTCCAGCTTCTCCGGGGTAGGCAACATATCAATATTACCATTATTTTGATATGATTGACTGGTTATAATAATATATCGGTTAGTCACAATGGGCCATTAAAAATCAAAATATTGAGGATGGAATATTTCCATTTACATGTATATATTCAGTTTCAGTGGAATTAAGTTTGGCAATAATCACGTGCCTCATGTTTAAAATTTGATGATAATAACAGCAGCTATTGAGATAGTTAATCTTTATTATATTGATATGTGATTTATTATTTATGTAACGTATTATAATATTGTGCAGGTGTTTCTGTTACGTGTTTTTATTTTCAATAATGAGTGACAATTCAATGGATATCACTTCGTTACGCTGTTCCTCCAAACGGGAGTCATATTCACGTTCGGCTTCGGTCGGTTCCCTTCGATCAGCTGTTCCAAAGATGACGTAATCGGGCCGTAGCCTGTATTTCGCGCGAGCCTCGTGGTGAACTGCTTGGCTCGATGAAGAGGAGCTTGCCGAGTAATGTTAGTAGAATTGAGAATTGCTAAGCCTATCGGCTCATTACTGACGAACGTGTAGGCAAGTATGTAAGATACTAATGCTGAGCGCCTCGGCTTGATGAAGATTAAACCATAGTGTATAAGGCTCATACATTACGCTTGGTTGAAGCTGACTATACTTTGACTGACGAAGACAACTGATGGCAGCGCCTAACGGAGCTCGACTACTTGACGAAGACTGGAGGCAGCGCTGAAGTAAACATCGAAGACTGCAGGCAACGCGCTTCGCGCTGAAGTGAAGATCAAAGACTGAAGGCAGCGCGCTTCGCGCTAAAGTGAACTAACGACTGGTCGGGCAGCCGGATTTTATACTGTGTGCGGGGTGTAGCGGGGCGAGAGGGGTTACGCTTACCAACCTGACGGCTATACACCTCTCTAAGGTAAGGCCAGTCGATATCTCGAAGTGACGACCTTCCATGACGTCACAGACTCCCGGGGGCAATTTAAAATAAAAGGCTTCAGACTTTTATTTTCCATTAATAATCATACTTAAACTATATCTTTTTGCTTGTAGACCTTTCCAGCACACCGCCAGACATTTAAGTTTACAATAAACACACTAAAATATACCTTACGTCCTAACACATACATACAATATAGCTTGAAGTTATGGTTTGAGTTGGCTTACATGTGCCCTTACTTCCTTGTTTGTGTGCACATTCTTTACTATAACAGATACATTAGACAAGAATTTGTGCACCTTATAAGGTCCTACATACCTTGGAGCAAGTTTCGCTGAGTATTTATCCGCAGCTTTACTCTTTGGATAATTTCTCACGTAAACAATATCTCCTATATTAAATTTATGAGGTTGTCTCCCTTTATCATAGTTACGACGTGTCCTCAGCTGAGAACGTATTAAATTTCGCCTCACTCGGTTCCATACATCTCGAATATGTGTTTTGTCTACCTGCTCTGGAATTATATCGCGGACATTCCACATGTTCGCTAGCGGAGAATTTGGTGGAAAGGAAAACATCAAATTAAATGGACATTGGCCATGAGATTCATGCTTGGCACTATTTAACGCGAATGCTAGCCAATATAATGTTTCGTCCCACTTGGTATGATCCTGAAAATGATATGCTATTAAGGCGTTTTTCAAATTTCTATTCACCCGTTCACTTAATGAGGGTCTAGGATCATACGGAATAGTTGTAATGTGCTTGATTCCCGAACTAAAACAAAATGTTTTAAATAAATTGGACTGAAAATACGACGCATTGTCACTAACAACTATCTCGGGCACCCCAAAACAAGAAATAATAGTCTTCAGACCTTGAACCGCGCTAGCTGCGTTGGCGTCCCGTGTGGGCAACAACCACACATAATTTGTAAAGGCGTCAACTACCACCAGCACAAACCTATTTCCCTGTTTACTCCTGGGTAGCGCCCCAATGTAGTCCACAAATAATTTTTGCATTGGTCTCTTTGCAATCGTGGAAGTCAAGAATCCCAAGTGGGTGCTCTGTGCAGGTTTCGACATTTTGCACAGGTGACACGCCTTAACCTGTAAACGAATCTCGTCGTCCATTCCCTTCCAAATAAACTGGTCCCTTATTTTATTTCTGGTTTTAAATATGCCTAAATGTCCTCCACATGGACTACTGTGAAAATATTGAAACAATAGTTTCTTCAATTGCTCGGGTACCACCATTTTATTTTTCCCTGTTCTATCTTTACAACGAAGAACGCCTCTTGATAAGAGATATGGTTGACATTCTTTACCTTGCCGCAACGTTGATATTATGGAAGCTAGATTCTCATCTTTCATCTGATGGTCTTTGAGATCTTCATAAGCGAAAGGAAAATTGCCTAACACTGTCAATAAAGGAGCATGAGCAGTATTCGAGTCAACTTGCTCGTCCTTTTCCTCTCCGTACATTCGAGAAAGAGCATCTGCTACACAATTAAATCTGCCCCTTATATGGTGAACCTTAAACTTGAATGCAGAAATTCGCAGAGCCCATCTAACAATTCGACCACTTTTCCTGGGTCTGGCCAAAACCCAAGAAAGAGCCTGGTTGTCAGTCTCTAGTAGAAATTCAACATGGTCTAGGTAAAACCTAAATTTTTCTACCCCGTACAACACAGCTAAAGCTTCCAATTCGTACATGGAATATTTTCTTTCCTGTTCATTAAGGATACGAGACGCGTTGGAAGCAACACGTCTACCTTCAGGGTGTTCCTGAAGTAAAACGGCAGCAACCGCAGAACCACAAGCGTCGGTTTGCAAAATGAATGGCAAAGAGAAATCAGGTACTGCCAACGCTGGAGGAGAAATTAAAGCTTCTTTAAGCCTAAGGAATGCCTGATTCTCTTCCTCATTCCATTTAAACTTTACCCCTTTCTTTCGTAAAATGTTTAAATGACATGCTTGCTCGGCATAGTTGGGAATAAACTTCGCGAAATAGTTGACCATTGCGAGAAATCGCGATATCTGCTTAGCAGTTTTGGGCACTGGATACTCCCTGATCTTATTAGTCCTTTGAGGATCGATGGTTACATTGTTACCAGAAATAATATGACCTAAGAAAGTTAATTTTTGAGTAGCAAACTTAACTTTATTTGGATTAACTGTCAAACCCGCCTTACGAAGTCGAGAAAATACTTCATGGAGATGTCTTACATGGTCATCAAAAGTTGTGGAATAAATGCACAAGTCATCTAAATAATGATATAAATAATTAAATTTTATGTCACCAAAAACTCTGTCTAATAATTGTGACAAGACTTGGGCACCCACTGCTAAACCAAACGGTAAACGATTGAATTCATACAGATTATAATCAGTGGTGAAGGCCGTTAACCTTTTCGATTGTTCTTCCAACGGAATTTGATAATACGCCTGATTTAAATCGATGCTCGTAAAATATTTTGCCTTAGCAAACCAGTGGTAATTTAGATGGACATGTGGTAGAGGAACTTGATCAATTTTAATTTTGCTATTTAACACTCTGTAATCTACTACCATTCTAGCATCATCATCAGCCTTGGGGACAAGGAAAACCGGATTTGAATAATTCGAATTCGACATCCTAATGATTCCTTGCTCTAACATAGTATTTACCTTTTCCCTCAATATATGTAGTCTCTGAGGTGGTAAGCGATATGGAGGTAGTCGAACCGGTTGCTTATCATGCAACTCTATCTTATATGTTACTAAGTTCGTGCAACCTAGTTGGTTCGTGAGTACATCTGGAAACTCAAGTAATAAATTCTGTATCACTTGTCTCTGTTCGTGGTCTAAATGGTCTAAACTGAATTCAGAAACAGGTTGTTGTTCCATAGTATTATCTACACTAGCACATGACGTCATCCCGGGAATATTGCTCAAAGCCTTAAATGGTATTTTTACTGAAGGACAAAATTTGAAATATAAGTTTCTGCTTGAACTATCCAATATCAAACCAGTATGAGCAATGAAGTTATTTCCCAAGATAATCGGTACAGGTAATTTCTGAACCACGCAAAATTGCATTTTCCAGCGAAATTTTGCTATACTCAGAGATAATAATACTTCTCCCAAAACTTGAATTGGTTCTAAATTTGCTGAAATGATTTTAACAGTACTTGTGTTTAAATTACGACGTAACTTACTAAACCATCTGTGATCAAGTAAGGAAACTACGCTACCTGTGTCGGTCAATCCTAAGACCGGAATTTTATCTACTTCAACACTAACATACGGCATCGGAAAACCTACTATGGCTTGAATATTTTTCTCCACAGGGATACTATCCGCATAGACTGGCATAACCGAATGTCCTCTATTTTTCTTTTTGGTTGAGAACCTCGAATTGGAATATGTACATCCTTTGTTTTCCGGGCAATTGTATTTGACATGACCTGTCTGTTTACAAGTCCAACACACCGTACTTCTTTCTGAACCCGATTTGACTTTTCTTCTTTCCTTTCAGAACTGCTATGTTCCGTGGGCAAATGTCGGAATCTAATGACTAAATCATCCAGTTGTTGATATGACTGTAAATTTTGACCTAAAGCTAATGCACGTATTTCCGCATGTCGGGAATTGGAAATTATGTTCTGTACAATTTCTGGTTCTGTGTAATTTACACATAATGCCTTCACGATCAACTTTATGTTCTCCACAAATTCAGAAAAGTGTTCCGTTTCTCTCTGTCTGCGAAAGTAATGTAAATTAAGTAACTGATTATAATTCAATGGAGACAAAATAACTCTAATTATTTCTTTCTGAAATTGCAATATACTATACCCATTCGTAATTGATCTCAACAAAATATCTAGAACTGGGTTTTCTACATGCTCATGGAAAAATTGCAAAATAATTTGATCACTCAACGAGTATACTTTCGCTTGATACTGGCATCTAATTAAAGTAACAAGAAATTCCAAAATCTGTTCTGGAGTATTCGCTTGAATTGGCTTAATATCACTTAGAATTCTCTGGCATGGATGCGGTAATTTTAGATTAGTTAACGTGACTTCCGTTGCATTATCTTCCTTCCCCATTTGACTACCTAAGTTTTCCTGAATAAATGGCGTTACACCATTTGCTTCCATGGGCTCACTAGTTTGTTTAGTGTATTTTAATTCTGAGAGCTTATCTCCTAACTTCAACCAAAATTCCGAAATATTCCTAGTTTGAGATTTCAACCTATCTGTAGCTAACCTTTGCAAACGGTTTGTTCTATATTGCCAATACTTGACACGACCTTTAATCCTACGCAATTGTGACTGTGTACATCCTACCTTTACATATTCCTCTACTAGATCACCAAGTGATTGAGACGCACGCTCACAATACTGAAATTCTATGGTTTCATTACACGGTAAACTGGCACCAATGGTATGTGGATCCTGTGTTAATTGAACTCGCAGTAACTGTTGTAAATCAGTGACAGAATTCTTAGTATCACACTCAACCTTAATGTTACACAACTCATTTTCAAGTTCACTTCCATTCAAAACTTCGGGTTGAAAAGGTAATTCCATGTTTATAAAATACACAACCTATAGTGAGGCAAACAATTCATAAATCGAAACATTAAATACATTCAAGGATGCATTAGTATACCTTTCAATTTGTGTCAAAGTTATTCTCAACTGTAAAGTTATAAACCAGTAATCACAAAAATTACAAGTAACCAAGAGAATTAAATGTAACCATGAAATTACAAAGAACCGCGCTCTCTGTTACCACTACTATTTAACCACGGCATGTAACTACTGCATGTGACCATTGCATGTAACTACTGCATGTAACCATTGCATTTAACCATTGCATGTAACTACTGCATGTAACCATTGCATGTAACCACGCTCTGCTACCACTACTGTCGCACGCCACTCTCTCCTTCTTTAACTATCTGCTACCATTACTTGACTTCACATTTGCTAAGCCTAGCCCCATGCTTTTTCTGCTACCCCACTTGACTTGGCTTAGCGAGAGTGAGTGGACATCTATTTGCGGAATCGTGTTGGGGATGGATCGGTGGGGTATATTGTGGTTACATATAATACCAAATGTCTTTTCCTTGAATATATTTTGGAAACATAAATAAATACAAGACTTAACACTGACGGTGTTAAGTAACAAGAATATACATAAGAACATTGAAAGTATGGTGAATGATAATACATGTATTACGAAAATGTGGTAAAAATAAACAGTTACATAAAATAGATATGAATGTAAACTATTCTTTGCACTAAGCAATAATTCCTTCCTGACTATTTGACTTCCTGAGCAACACTGGTAGACTGGGCCTGACTCACCAATATAACTTGGCACACAAAAGTCATCCCTTTTAACCACACTCAGTTGATTGTGTTAGTCGGAATTATAACTATTGCCGTTTAGGCTACATTAACCGTGATACAAAGATCACCTACCCTGCTTTAGCATAAAAGCCCTACAACACTGAACACATACATCTAAATGAAATACAGAACTGTTTGTCTCACCCAAATGTCTAGTGTGTTCTTGGAACAGGTCCTTATCCAATTATGTTGAAAAGAACATGCACATGGACTGTGGCACATTCCTGCATATCAGCCATGAAGAATAAACGCGTCGTTCCTGCTTAATTCCGCGTATGCCCAGTGTATGCCTGAATTAGCATACATCCCGAAGAAATGGTGGTGAATGCCGACGTTGCTTCTCTACGGAGAAAAGTTGCTCACTTGCTTGCCCCCTTTGACAAGCAAGACCATGAAGTATGATCCTGTTGACTTCGATGCGTGCTGACGTCACTGTTGGTGAACTGCTTGGCTCGATGAAGAGGAGCTTGCCGAGTAATGTTAGTAGAATTGAGAATTGCTAAGCCTATCGGCTCATTACTGACGAACGTGTAGGCAAGTATGTAAGATACTAATGCTGAGCGCCTCGGCTTGATGAAGATTAAACCATAGTGTATAAGGCTCATACATTACGCTTGGTCGAAGCTGACTATACTTTGACTGACGAAGACAACTGATGGCAGCGCCTAACGGAGCTCGACTACTTGACGAAGACTGGAGGCAGCGCTGAAGTAAACATCGAAGACTGCAGGCAACGCGCTTCGCGCTGAAGTGAAGATCAAAGACTGAAGGCAGCGCGCTTCGCGCTGAAGTGAACTAACGACTGGTCGGGCAGCCGGATTTTATACTGTGTGCGGGGTGTAGCGGGGCGAGAGGGGTTACGCTTACCAACCTGACGGCTATACACCTCTCTAAGGTAAGGCCAGTCGATATCTCGAAGTGACGACCTTCCATGACGTCACAATGGACAAGAGATAAAGTGGTGACTAACGACCTTCCATTTGAGGAAAGTATAAGTATTGCAACACTCATACAAATAACGAGGAATATCTCTGAAATGGTTCACCCCAGAAGAAATGCATTTGGACGTAACTTGTGTGTTTTAACGAGATCTACATATTTTGTCCAGTAAGATTTTGTCCATCTCTTATGCAAAAGTCGTCAAGAGTAAACAGGACTATATGAACTATAGACAGAAAATTCAAAATATGTATTTAATTTTCCACAAAAATATTGTGACGAAAACGACAAATTCAATCCAATTACTTTTCTCTTACTTCATTGTCTTCTAAAGTTTAACTACAGGTACACAGTTTTCTTCTGGTCGTTAGCACAGTCTACGGTCTTTTGGGCTATCACAACTCACAAGTTGTGCCCTTGTACCCTTGCTCAATCCTTTTAGTATCTTTCTTCACTTTCTCTGTGTCTGATACCCTAATTGCGAGTGTAATCACTCGCGACGTTCATTGTATCTTCTTACGAAACACACATGCACAGCTGTGTCATACTCACTGACGCGCTGGCCGACTCATGTCAGTAACTCAACTCTAAAACTCATTCACTGCTGTTATTCTCAGCCTCATTATATACTGGGGATGACGTCACACAGACCTTTCTCGATTTCTAGGCACACTTTGTAACGAGAAAAGAAAGAAGTTGAAGGAAGATTTCTTTTTCCGAATAATTAAGGGTAATCAGTGGCAGTAATAAGATAGTTGGTACTCTGTATAAACTGTTTGCTCAGTCGTTGCGTGAAAGCTCATGAGGAAGCTGAAAGTTAAAGGGAGAATAGAAACTAACGCACAGGGGTAGTTGGCGAAAGGGCGCCAAGACGTCAAGGTGGAGTGTCTTTGGTCAGGTCCGTATACAGAAAAACAGTTAAATATGGCTGTACGAGTCTAAAGGGACTGCGTCTTGACGGAATCTTGTCTCCAAGCAAAGTTAATTGCTTGAAAGGGAGCACGGTCTAGGCGTTCCTGTAATTGTGAATTTAATCGCAAGTCTACTGAGCTGTCTATGTAGGAAGAGACGGGCACTATCCAATGGGTTCCGAGGTCTGGTGCCATCTGGATGGCATAGTAAGAAGTATCTCCATGTGAGGTGATGCAGTTTCGAGTTCAGGCTGAGGGAAGAAACTTATATTTGCGATGTATGGCTATTTCCAGGCCAGTCTACGTTTAATGTATAAAGAATACGTAAGAGTACTACTGTATGGGAAGGAATGGTGACGTATTCGTTAGTTACAGACGTTGCAGAGAAATATTTAATGTGAATATATTTAACTTGTGCAAGCGTTGTTGCTTCAGACATTGCCGAAGTGATTCGTTCTTTTATCTTAGAAACTGCTAGAAGCTCGAGTCAGTACAACAATTGGAACACATATCTAGAAGCTCAAGTTAATGAAACATCTATACCAGGTGGCCCACTGGAGCCGGCCCCGCCGTAAGTAGATAACCCTTCCTGCGTTAAAACATTTGCAGAACTCCACGGCGCAAGAGAGGCCAGTAGCATGTTGCACCTCCCTGCGAGACGTGCGGTGAGAGGCAGTTGAGCTAAAATTAAATTATTTTGTTGTTTAACGATGCTGTCAATTGCCAGGATCACATCAGCGTCGCCGGTGTGCCGGAATTTCGTCCCGCAGGAGTTCTTTTACATGCCAGTAAATCTACTGACATGGAACTGTCGTTTTTAATCACACTTAAAAACCATCGGCCTGGGCCGGGTTTGAACCCGTTACCTTAGGATCAGTAGGCCAGGGCAGTTGAGCTAGCCTGTGCAGTCTATGATAATAGACAATAACAGTACAAACAACCATAGAGATGTGAATCAGTCACAATATGCTCCTAAAATCACGCAGCTAGAAATCCTGCGAACGTTCTCGACGCCCATTTTATTTCTGTCGCCTCGATTGTTAACTGTCACGTACACACAGTAGTCTCGCCTGGCAGCCGAATCTTGAACGTCTTTGCCCGTTCGCCGGCACGGCATTCGGTGCGATGTAGCTTGGCCCCGTGCGTCCTTTGTTGAGCACCGAGCCCGACGTCACAATATCTTAAATATATGGCATTTTAACAAATCGTTAGAGCCATTTTTTAGAAAATCAGTTTTCCGAAAATTTTCCATATAAAAGGTAGTTTAAGGTGAAGAATATTCTTGAAAATCTTCGTGTCACATCCTTGAAAGATACTAAGCTTAAATACGGACTTTGGTTTTAAACCAACTTTTCGTTTTTGATGTATGCTATTCACAGACAGACACACATAGATACACACGGATATTTTCTGAAAATTGTTTTTCTTTTTACATTTTCTTTTATTCAGGGTCCTCAAAATATATACTTCCGATACAATCTCGACATAGAAGTTTTAGGTCGAATACCATAACTCCCTACCTGGTAGTGGAGAAAGTAAAAGGGTAATGAATGCACCATTACTATCTGGAATTGATACAGAAAGTTTCGTGTGTCAGCAGGTGGTAACATTTCATGAAGATGTGCTATCTACTTGATGGGGGTGTAAGGTAGCCATCATACAGACGCAAGCGCGTCATACTGTGTTAAACAAAACTAACACTCATAATAACCAACAAAATGTTCTATAAAATATGATTTGAAAAATATTCTATTCTTATATTGTCCGCAGTGAGAATGGCTCTCAGTAGCGACATGAATAAACAATTTGCCATGTACACGTCTTTAAGACAATAATTTATCTGGAGCAGAGGAATAAGTTTTCTACAGATCCAATTTTATTTCAAATCAAGGAATCATAGAATAATTAGGTCAGGTACTTTGAGGTACTACTTTTTAGCCCCACACTAAACTACTCATTACATGGAAAAGTTTTCGAAAAGTTTTGTTTTCTTGAAAATAGCTCTAACGACTTTGATTAAAATGTCATATGTTTAAGATATTTGTATGACAAATGAAGTGCATATTTTCAATTTTCTGGCTATAGCCTATGTAGTCCAGTTTACTCAGGATGACTTTTGAATAACTCGTAAACCGTAAGAGATAAGACAAAAGCTTACTGTACAAAAAGTGTAGATCTCCCTAAAACACACAATTTATGTCTAAATAAACTTTTTGTAGAGTGAACCATTTCGGGGTTATTCCTTGATATCTGTATCAGTTTCGGAAAACAGAACTTTCGTGAAATGCAACATCGTTGTTCATTTTTAGTTTCTCTACTACGTTTAGTAAAGTAGAGGAAGTATTCTATTCCACCCAAAACTTCTATGTCTAGATTTCACCGGAAATATATGTTTTGAGTTCCCCTGAATTTAAAAAAAAAAAAAAAAAAAAAAAAAAGCATTTTTAGATAAAGGTCCGTGTGTGTCTGTCAGGCTGTGGACAGCATAACTCAAAAACGAAAAGTCGGTTAAAATCCAAAGTTGATATTTAACTTTAATGTCTTTCAAGCTTGCGACACGATTTTGAAGAAAACAGCCCCACCCTAAACTACCCTTTACATGGAAAATTTTTCGAAAATTTTGATCTTCTTGAAAATGGCTCTAACGATTTTGATTAAAATGTCATATGTTTGAAGTATTTTTATGACAACTTAAATGATATCTTGAGTTTTCTGGCTATAGCCCATGAAGTCCTTTTTACTCTGGATGGCTTTTGCATAACTGATAAACCGTAAGAGATAGACCAAATCTTGCTGCACAAAAAATGTAGATCTTGCTAAAACACACAATTTTTGTAGAGTGAAATACTTCGGAGATATTCCTCGTTATTTGTGTAAGTTTTGGAGAACATACAGTACGAGGGTGGGTCAATAAGTAATGCCTCTAATTTTTTCCCCCTTAAATAAGTTAGTTATGTGAAAAATTTGAATTTGGCGCAATTCCTCAAACCTTCTTCACCAATCCCCTGCAGTAGTAACTCCCTAAGTCAACAGGTGGCAACACTGCATCCTCTTGCAAAATGGCTGACATCGACATTCGTATTTGACAGCGTTCTGTGATTGAATTTTTGACTGCGGAAGGTGAAACGCCAATTCGCATTTACAAAAGGCTAAAAAATGTGTATGGTGATGCAACGGTGGATGTCAGCACTGTTAGACGATGGGTTCGTCGCTGTAACAAAGCTGAAGGGCCAAACACCATTGGCAGATGAAATGCGAAGCGGCAGGCCGGTGACTGCAGTGACTCCATGCAACATTCAACGATTGATTTTTTGGAGCAGGGATGCACAATAAATTCTGTCCAATACGTCAGAACTCTCAAAAAGCTGAAAGCACGTCTTCGCCGAGTTCGCCCAACAAAACTATGGCGGATGTTGTTCTTTTGCATGACAATGCAAAACCACACACCAGCCGTTACACCACTGCAGAAATTGAGAAATTCGGATGGCAAATCTTACCTCACCCCCCATACAGCCCTAACCTGGCACCATCAGACTTCCATCTGTTCGGGCCACTAAAGGAAGCTCATCGTGGGATTCATTTTGAAGATGCGTCCGCACTTCTTTTTGAATATCATCGTGGTTGAAATGTTTTCCAGAAAGGAATTTCTTCAGATGAAGAAACAGATAAAAACACCTTGGTATCAAATCAGACTAAGAAAGATGGTCAAATTATTTCTCAAATAAATGATGCGATCAGATCTTGGGTTTACGGGATTACGCTGTGTGCGGCCGGGCATTGTCACTTGTTTCTCCAAAAACTGTACAGCTCCACACAATTGGGGATGAATGTTTACTAATATAACATTTCTCGTATTAAAAAAAAAGAGCGACTGATTTGACTTTACAGTCGGCGGGTCGTTCCATTGTTTTGAGCATTTGAAAAGACTCAAACAATAGCAAAAGTAAAGTGACAGTGCAGCTGTATCTGTCTCCCTAATGAACGGAGGAAGAGATTGCGCATGCTCAAAATCTTACCTGCAGCGCTGCATCGGCAAAATATTTAACCGGCACTTACTTTAAAACCACACTGCTATTTAGAATTGACTGGTTCATTTCTTTTATGTGCAGGGGAAAATTATATTATTAAGACCCCCTGGTACTGTGGGAATCGCCATGGAAGATGGCCATACACACTAACAGTCACATTATAAGGAACAATACTGGCACATTTAAATACGCACAGTCCCCTTTTACATTATGCAAAGTATTTAGAAACAATATGAACTACTTAAACATTAACGCCGATAAAAACACAACTAACTAAAATAAGGAAATAAAACTACAAACACAGAAGAACGAAACGCTTTCACTGTCCAGATAGTACATAATTTTATAATTATCACATGTTAATGATGATAATAATACCAACAACAATAATAAGGACGAAGTAAAATTTGTCAATGGAGAAACTGTATATGCAAAATAAACAAACAGCTTTTGCTATCCGATTTTTCGTGAAATAGCCCAGTGTTACACTTATCACGCTACTATTGTTATTATTATTATTATTATTATTATTATTATTATTATTATTATTATTATTATTATTATTATTATTATTATTATTATTATTATTATTATTATTATTATTATTATTATTATTATTATTATTATTATTATTATTATTTTATTATTATTATTATTATTATTATTATTATTATTATTATTATTATTATTATTATTATTATTATTATTATTATTATTATTATTATTATTATTATTATTATTATTATTATTATTATTATTTCTATTATTATTACTATTATTATTATTACTATTATTATTATTATTATTATTATTATTATTATTATTATTATTATTATTACTGTTATTACTATTATTACTATTGTCGCCCATCGCATTATTGTCGGCACTACCGCAAAGGAGCCGAAGGGAAGAGACAGAGAATGGCCGCATTGTTGGGGCGCTTGCCGAAAGAGAGAAAGGGATAGAGACTTCTGGAATTTTCTGCTTGTATTTCACTGCAATAATAACTGAACTTTCCTGAAGTTTCCAGAATAGTGTCTGGGAGATATAAATAGCGGTAAAGTGTGAGAAGGTACAGCTTTTGTGTTACTAATTCGGAACCGTGCTGTTGGTGAATCGTTAAAGACTTTCTTGCTGTTGCAACGAGTGTACAAAGTTACTGTTTACGGAAATAAAAGTGTTTCTTTATATCGACTACATCTGTCTTCTTTACTTTACACCCACCAAAGTCACACTGGTGTCAGAAGTGGGATATGACGATGGAGGCTACATTGGTGAGCTTTTTACAAGAGCTGAAAGCAGAGATGAAGACGGCAAACGACAACCTCGCTGCCGAGCTGAAAGAGATGAAGACGGAGCTATCGGCGAAAATTGACGAGCTACTGTTTGGCGTGAGGAAGGATGTGAAAGAGCTCGGAGGAAAGGTGGAAGAGCTCGGTGGAAAGATGGAGGACCTCGGCCAACGCGTTGACGCCCTGGAGAATGTCGGGGAACGGCTTAGCGTTCTCGAAGACAGGGTCGACGGTAGCGCCAAGGAGCTAAATGCAATGGTGGAAGGGATGCTTAGTGAAAAGCTCAAAAACTACAAGGCCGAGGCTCCAGCACGCGACACAACATCGACGCGCGTCAAACCACCAAAGTACGATGGCACGTCAACGTTTGAGGTCTTCCGCCGACAATTCGACACAGTGGCCAAGCACAACAAATGGTCGCCAGAAGAAGAGGCTGCGCAGCTGATAGCCAGCCTCCAGGGACGAGCCGCAGAGGTGCTGAACGCAGTCCAGACAGCGGCGACGCCCAAGGACATCTGGGAGGCCCTGGAGAACCGGTTCGGAAACCACCGCTTAGCCGCAGCCTACCGCAGCCAACTGAAATCTAGGATGCAACTGCCAGTGGAGACGCTGCAGGAGTTCGCCCTGGCAATCAAACAGCTGGCCAGCAAAGCCTTGGTCGACCTCCCCTCCAAATTCGTATCCCGAGAAGCCGCCTATACCTTCGTCGACGGGGTACGCGATGCCGAGATTCGTCAACGCCTGATGCTCGGCGACTACAAGACCATCCACGAGGCACTAAAGGCCGCATTAAGGATGGAAGCGGCCAAAGTGACGGCTACCCCGACCTCGAAGACAAGGAGTGTCCGCTACGATGAAGACCGCAGACCAGTTCAGGGACGCCGACGAAGACAGGGTGGCGTGTGTTGGGGGTGTGGCCAGCCGGGACACCTGATGAGAGACTGCCGGCACCAAGAAGAGCAGCCGGAAAACGAGTAATGGCCCGGGTGGCGAGGGGCACGTCGGCGCCATCACCATCATCCCCTCGAGTGACAATGCGCGCCGTCAGCCGACGGATGGATGACAGCCTCATCGCGGACGGTGGCGTGAGAGGCAAGCCGTGCCGCGTGCTTGTTGACACTGGAGCAGCCGTGACTGTCATGAGACCTGACGTAGCCAGGGGCTTACCGTCGAGAAAACCGAGCCGACCGTACCAACTAGTGACGGCATCGGGTGACAGCTTGCCTGTGGAGAGGGAGGCCCTGCTGCGGTTGACCTTGGGGTTAAGTGTCTTGCGTTTGTGGGTGTTCGTCGCGGAAGTGGCTGAGGAGGTGATACTGGGACTGGATGCCCTCAGGAGCCACGAGGCGACGGTCGACATCGGCAAGAAGGTTCTGTGGCTTAAGGGAGAGGAAGTAATGCTCCGGCACCCCGAAGAACACCTTGGAATCTGCAGGGTCATTCTCAGGGAAGATGTAGTTGTCCCCGCGAGAAGCGAGATGGTAGGGACGGCGCGACTGGAAGGCCAGCGCAAGAAGAACAGGCTGCTGGACCGGAAGACGCATGTGCACGGGCTCTGTGTAGCCGGGACATTGTTGCCGGGAGGTGCCGGTGAGACTGCTCAACCCAACAGACACCGATCACGACGTCCAGGCCGGGACGGAGTTGGGGGCGTGCGAGCCCGTGGTCAGCGTAACACCAATAGACAAGACCCAGAAGCCGGTACCGACGCAACACCTGGGGCCCCAGCTGGAAGGCTTACTGGAGAGGGCGGCCGACCACCTGACCGCTGAACAGAGAGAGAAGGTCCAACAACTGCTGAGACAATATCAGCACGTCTTCAGCCAAGGCAGCAGCGATTACGGCCGCACGGACCGAGTGCTTCACCACATCGACACCGGAGACGCCCGGCCTATTCGGTAACCACCTAGACGCGTTCCATTGGCTAAACAAGCGGTGGTACGAGACATGCTGGAGGAAATGAGAACCAAGGGAGCGATCGAAGAGTCTGACAGTCCTTGGTGTTCCCCTGTAGTTCTGGTGAACAAGAAGAATGGCGAGCTACGCTTCTGCGTAGATTACAGGAAGCTGAATGCTGTCACCAGGAAGGACTGCTTCCCCTTACCCCGGACTGACGACACCCTGGACACGCTTGCTGGTGCGCAGTGGTTCTCAACCCTGGACCTGAAATCGGGTTACTGGCAGGTGGCTCTAGACCCAAGAGACAAGGAGAAGACCACATTCTCGACAGGCCAAGGGCTTTGGTAGTTCACAGTTATGCCCTTTGGTCTCTGCAACGCACCAGGTACCTTCCAACGCCTCATGGAGTCAGTAATGAGAGGATTGACTTATGACGCCTGCCTGGTATACCTGGACATCATCATCGTCGGCAAGACATTCGAAGACCATCTTGACAAACTGACCAAGGTGCTACAGAGACTGCAGGCGACCGGCTTGAAGCTGAACGCCAAGAAGTGCCAGCTCTTCCGCAGGAAAGTCAACTACTTGGTCCACATAGTCTCACCAACCGGAGTGGCCACGGATCCGGAGAAGACACAGGCCATGAGAAATTGGCCTCGCCCAAAGGATAAGCGAGAACTGCGCAGTTTCCTTGGATTGTGCAGTTATTACCGCCGCTTCATAAAGGGTTTCTCCAGCATCGCCACACCCCTCACTCGCCTGACGGAAGAACATCGACCTTATGTGTGGGCGGAGGACACCGAAGGCGCTTTTCGGCAGCTGAAGAGGACGCTCTGCAGTGCTCCTATTTTGGGATTCCCACAACCAGGCGACGCCTTCATTGTGGACACCGACGCCAGCGACCACTGCATTGGAGGCGTCCTATCCCAAGTCCAGAACGGCCACGAGCGGGTGATAGCCTACTACAGCAAGACGTTGTACAAGGCAGAGAAGAACTACTGTGTCACCCGACGAGAGCTACTGGCGGTAGTGAAGACCTTGGAGCACTTCCACAAGTACCTGTACGGTCAGCCATTCCACCTGAGGACAGACCACTCCGCCCTAACCTGGCTACTTAGCTTTAGAAACCTGGAGGGCCAGACAGCCCGTTGGATCCAGAGGTTGCAGGAGTACGACTTCACCTCCGAACCGAGTGGAAGAGAAGGAGCGTACCGCAGCTGTCAGAGTGGTCGCGGCAGTGCCTGCGGATGGATGGGATAGCGCGGGCCTGAGGAGTGAGCAGCTGGCGGACGCCGACTTGGGGCCACTCTTGAGAGTAGTGCAGGCAGGGACGAGACCAACCTGGGAGGACATCGCACCCAGAAGCGCTACATACAAGTCGTACTGGGCCCAATGGGACTTGTTGAAGACCAAAGAGGGCGTGCTGTTCCGGGTATGGCAATCACCTGATGGGAAGACCCAGAAAGAGCAGTTGGTACTTGCCCGAAGTAAGGTACCGGAAGTCTTGGAGGAAGTGCACGCCGGTACCTCGGATGGACACCTAGGAGCAAACCGGATGATCGACAAACTCCGACAGCGCTACTACTGACTGAGGCTGCGAGCAGACGCTGAGAACTGGTGCCGTCAATGTCACGTGTGCGCGGCCCCCAGACTAGGAGCCGGGATCGCATGCAGCAGTACAACGTCGGAGCGCCCGTCGAACGCATCGCCGTCAACATAGCTGGACCATTCTCAGTGTCCGATCGAGGCAACAAGTACCTGATGGTAGCTGTGGACTACTTCACCAAGTGGCCGGAGGTGTATGCCATCCCGAACCAAGAGGCGAAGACGATTAGACTGCCTCGTGGAACAGCTGTTCTGCCGTTTTGGGGTCCCGTTAGAGCTCCACAGCGACCAGGGCACCAATTTTGAGTCGCACCTAATGAAGGAGGCATTGGAAAGACTTGGGGTGAAGAAGACCCGCACAACACCCCTACATCCACAGTCGGAAGGCATGGTCGAGAGATACATCAAGACCCTAGAGGAGCACCTGAGGAAGGTCGTGGCCAGCCATCAGCGAGACTGGGACCTCAAGGTACCACTGTTCTTGCTGGCCTATCGTTCGTCGACACACGACACCACCGGGATGACACCAGCAAGCCTAATGTTCGGCCGAGAGCTACGCCTCCCTTGTGACCTGGCTTTTGGGAGCCCCCCGGAAGCGAAACAGTCGGCAACCGAGTATGTGGAGAATCTAGTAGACCATCTCCACGACATGCACGAGATGGCTCGGTCAGAACATCCAGATGGCGAGCGACCGCATGAAGACCCGGTACGACAGGCAAGCCAACAGCCGAGGATTCCAGCAAGGTGACATGGTCTGGTTGTACCGCCCTACCCGGACCAAGGGACGCTGCCCAAAACTTCAACAACCGAGGCAAGGACCGTACCGAGTGGTAAAGAGGATTAACGACGTAGTCTACCGCATCCAGAAGGTTCTCCATAGGAAAGATGTTAGTGGTACACCTGGATCGTCTGGCCCGTTACGATGGTGCTGTTCGGGACGACCAGCCTTGAGGAGGGAGCAATGTCGCCCTTCGCATTATTGTCGGCACTACCGCAAAGGAACCGAAGGGAAGAGACAGAGAATGGCCACATTGTTGGGGCGCTTGCCTAAAGAGAGCAAGGGATAGAGACTTCTGTAATTTTCTGCTTTGTATTTCACCGCAATAATAACTGAACTTTCCTGAAGTTTCCAGAATAGCGCCTGGGAGATATAAATAGCGGTAAAGTGTGAGAAGGTACAGTTTTTGTGTTACTAATTCGGAGCCGTGCTGTTGGTGAATCGTTAAAAACTTTCTTGCTGTTACAACGAGTGTACAAAGTTACTGTTTACGGAAATAAAAGTGTTTCTTTATCTCGACTACATCTGTCTTCTTTACTTTACACCCACCAAAGTCACACTACTATTATTATTATTATTATTATTATTATTATTATTATTATTATTATTATTATTATTATTATTATTATTATTATTATTATTATTATTATTATTATTATTATTATTATTATTATTATTATTATTATTATTATTATTATTATTATTATTATTATTATTATTATTATTATTATTATTATTATTATTATTATTATTACTATGATTATTATTATTATTACTATGATTATTATTATTATTATTATTATTATTATTATTATTATTATTATTATTATTATTATTATTATTATTATTATTATTATTATTATTATTATTATTATTATTATTATTATTATTACTATTATTATTATCATCATCATCATTATCTTTATTATCATTATCATTATTATTGTTAACAAAAATTGATTATATTCATTGTACACAACAGCACTATCACAAAATGTGCAATATTAAATTGTTTAATCGCATGCGGAAAGTATATGCAGATTTCTTTCATTTGGGCAGAATAATTAAGTATAGACAAACTATTTTGTTTCTTGTTTCCTCGACAGAAACTACCCCGCTTGCCTTACCTTAGACGACTGCATGCAAATGTAAATAAACACGTGCGGTAACACCACCCCCAGGACAGGCTCAACTACACGATAAGAAAATTCGTCTTCCGTTTCCCCTCTACAACTCTCGCCCGTCGGAAAACATTTGGAGCCGGCTGTACCGCCTGAAGTACCCGCGCGTTCCATGGAGAAAGCGGCGGTGGTTCGCAGTGCGCAACCAGGAGAGACAAGCTTGACCATGGCCCAGCCTGTTCCTCAGTGGAGTACGGGAGAGAATAGTAGGAGTTCCATGTGACCTTTTCAGGAATCAGGGTGCAATTAATCTTGGCAATTTTTGGTGTCTTTCGCGTCTGAGCGCTGCTTCTTGCCATGCTGCACTTGTGCGCGCCACTAAAACAGTCTAATGAAGCATGCTTCAGTGCTGCTGCTTGTCCTGAAGCGTGTGTGTGTCTGTGTGTGTGTCTGTGTGTGTGTGTGTGTATGTGTGTGTGTCTGTGTGTGTGTCTGTGTGTGTGTCTGTGTGTGTGTGTGTGTGTGTGTGTGTGTGTGGGTGGGTGGGTGTGTGTGTGTGTGTGTGTGTGTGTGCGTGCGTGCGTGCGTGCGTGCGTGCGTGCGTGCGTGCGTGCGTGCGTGTGTGTGTGTGTGTGTTACAGTTCAATTATGCATGTCTGGGTAGTTTACTAAATTATCGAAGTATAGCTGCAGGTCCATGGCCGAACAGATGGTGCTCTCAAATAGAGATAGTGCCCTTGAATGTTTTTCGTAGGTAATATCATATTCATCTATAGGCTTTAATTAATTCGTTATTATATTTGTTCTTTTTCTGCTGCACATTGAAGCTGAGCCTTTTGATGAATTCTTGTATGGAGTGCATTTTTAGCTCCTCGGGTAATTGGAGCGCTGGAGCCACTTTCGGTAGCCTAGCAATTATCCGGAGTACTCTGTTTTGCATTGTCTGGAGCGTTTTTATATGCGTTTTGGCTGCATGTCCTCATGAAGTGGGTGGCAGTGTATGTTAGGATGGGTCTAATTAGGGCTTTGTAAAGTGTTGTTCCTGTCTCTAGCTTTGGAGAGCTTTTGGTGTTGATGACTGGGTAAAGTCTCTTTAGTTGGATATTCGCTTTAGCCCTTACGATGTCAATGTCTTGTTTCCATGTAAGCCCCTGGTCATCGTTACACCTAGACAGGTGAATACACTATTCCATTCTATTGATTCTTGTCTAAGTGTTAGTGGCTGAAGGTTGTTCACTTATATTCAAGCAATAATATTACAATGTTCACTGATTGTACTAAGTTGCTTAGTTTTTCCACAATGGTTCAATAACTCACATTTGCTGCGCTTGTTAACCACCCGAGTTGTTTTGTTGTTATCTCACGTCAATATCTTAATCATAATTTGCGTGCTATGCAGGTTCCACTTGGAGGTAGTTGGGGCCGTATTTTTTAAAGTTGCACTTCATTTCCCATCTTTCTATGCTTATTTATACTCAGCCCAACTTTGGTCACCTATTAACACCATTGTTACGTGATTAGTGTTTCTCCCCTCCGCTACGAGTAGCACTCTTATGCTGCAACTTCGTAAAGGCCCAAAAAGTTGCACGCTTTGACTAATTTTGAACTTTTCAGCTCGGTTAGATAGAGTAACCAATTGACAACGAAATTTATAGCTACTTTAACAATATTAATTAATTAAAATAAAAGGGAAATCAAGCATCAATAATGATGATTATGATGATAGTAATAATAATAATAATAATAATAATAATAATAATAATAATAATAATAATAATAATAATAATAATAATAATAATAATAATAATAATAATAATAATAATAATAATAATAATAATAATAATAATAATAATATCTAATAATAGTAATAATAATAATAATATCTAATAATAGTAATAGTAGTAATAATAATAGTAATAATAATAGTAATAATAATAATAATAATAATAATAATAATAATAATAATGATAATAATGATGATAATGATGGTAATGATGGTAATGATGGTAATGATGGTAATGATGGTAATGATAATAACAATAATAATAATAATAATAATAATAATAATAATAATAATAATAATAATAATAATAATAATAATAATAATAATAATAATAATAATAATAATAATTAATAATAATAATAATAATAATAATAATTAATAATAATAATAATAATAATAATAATAATAATAATAATAATAATAATAATAATAATAATAATAATAATAATAATAATAATAATAATAATAATAATAATAATAATAATAATAATAATAATAATAATAATAATAATAATAATAATAATAATAATAATAATAATCATAGTAATAGTAATAGCAAATAATGATGATAATAATAATCATTGTAATGATTGTAAATAAGTACTAATAAATATAGGGAGAAAACGAGAAAAATTGGGTTAGCCTCTTAAATGGGAACAGCGAAACTAATGTATTTTTCAGGAGCGTCGTATCTGTTTTCTCCAGCAACGGACACTGTTAGTTAGCCAGTCCATCGAGGGTGACGGGCGCGCATGATGTTATTGTATCAAAGTACTTAAAATTCAACGGATAAAGACAGTGTTTTAAAAGTTTATTTGTATCTACAATAAGTGTTGATTACTGAAGAAATTCTACAATAGTGCATACAGTGGTCGGCAATATCTCTTGGCAAAAGAATTTAAAACCTGATGCTTCACTAAAAGTTGTTAAACTCAAAATCAATGGCATCCTTTCTAAACACCTACGCATACCCAGAGATAGAACATTCATCGCTCCAACGACAAAAAGGGCAGTCTACAAGTATCTTCTATACCTACATTGTTAATGGCCGGAGATTGAAATAGTTTTCACCGACAACGATGTAACAACGTGAGGCAGCCAAGTCACATTCTGCTTCACAATTCTTTAGTCTGTTAAAAAATCATATAACATAATGTAACACATTTTGCTTTCTTTCCTTCCTTCTCTTTCCTTACTTCTTTCCCTTTCTTTCCTTCTCTTTCCATCCTTCCTATTTTTCCTTCCTTCTCTTTCCTTCCTTCTCTTTCCTTCCTTCTCTTTCCATCCTACTTATTCTTTCTTTCTTTCTTTCTTTCTTTCTTTCTTTCTTTCTTTCTTTCTTTCTTTCTTTCTTTCTCTTTCCTTCCTTTCTTCTCTTTCCTTCCTTCTCTTGCCTTCCTTCTCTTTCCATCCTACTATTCTTTCTTTCTTTCTTTCTTTCTTTCTTTCTTTCTTTCTTTCTTTCTTTCTTTCTTTCTTTCTTTTTCCTTCCTTTCTTCACTTTCCTTCCTTGTCTTTCCTTCCTTCCTTTCTTCTCTTTGCTTCCTTTCTTTTTTCCTTTTGTTCTCTTTCCTTCCTTCCCTTCTTTATTTTCTTCTTTTCTCCTCTTTCCTTCCTTCTGTTTCTTTACTTCTTTAGTCCCTCCCTCCTTCCTACCTTTCTATCCTTCTTCGCTACCCTCCCCTTCCCCTCCCCTTTCCCGCCCTTTTCTCCCCTGCTCTTCATTCTTTCTTACTTTCTTTCTTTCTTTCTTTCTTTCTTTCTTTCTTTCTTTCTTTCTTTCTTTCTTTCTTTCTTTCTTTCTGTCTGTCTGTCTGTCTGTCTGTCTGTCTGTCTGCCTGTCTGTCTGTCTATCTGTCTGTCTTTCTTTCTTTATCTGAGTACCCCCATATGGAGGACCTACACCTCCTAGGAATTACAAGCCTGTACCTAAGATCAGATGCCTGTTGGGGTGCAGACCTATAAACCAGACAGAGTGAAGACCTGGAAGCGAGTGTTCAGCCCAGCACCAGGTATGAGAATGAGGGAAAATATTATATGAAATGCAGGCAAAATGGATGAATGAAAAGGTGATGATGGAGCAGTTGGTGGAATGAGCTGCGGGGAAAACCGGAAAACCTGGAGAAAACCCGCCCGTAGGCCACTATGCGCATCACAAATACCACATGCGGGTCCCTGGGATCGAATCCGGGTCGCTTTGGTGATAGGCGAACGGTCTAATCTTTCGGCTACGGCGCTGGTTGTAACACATTTTTATCAGAATTTATTAAATATACACATATTATATTTTATTATGTTACTTGATTAACCATGTTTTCCTTACCTTTATTTATATGTTAATTAATTTAGCATGCGAGGTTCTAGGTATCCCTGCATCAATGTCTAAGAAAATTTGTATTGTCTAAGCCAGGCATCAATTCACACAGCCATTAGTGTGTTAATACAATTTCAAGCAGGACACTTTGAAATTGCAAGGCATCAGCAGAAAGCAGTTAAGAAGAAGGCAGGAAATTTGGTACTCATATATTTGTAAATAACCAAGCAGGATGACCCAGGTGGTAGCGTAAATGATCCGCATTCGGAAGATCGAGAGTTAGACACCCGCGGCCGACTCATGGAGGTTTTCGAGGGTTTCCTCGAGTCACTAGGAGAATACTAGGAACAAGAATCACATCCCCACAATTTTCTGTCCCTGCGTTTCACCCTCATTCTCAACTTTATCCTTGGTACTTCTAGACCTCACATTATCTCGGATGTTTTGTAAACCTTCATCCCCAGGGGTTGAAGTCTTCCACGTGTCCAGCTCCAATATGTGAAGCTGCCGGTTGAACTATACCTCACCTGGGAGTTTAAACTGTAAATTGTATGGACCCTCCCCTCTGCTATGTCGTGGTTCCTAGATCGATGGCACTTTGTTCCCTTTCGCCTTATTCGTCCTCCTGAGGCGTCTACTTTTAGGAGAGCACAGGTCCAAAAAAGCACCATGGCCACGGTGCCAAAGTCCTCGTCTTACCTTACTTTACCTTACTTAATTCGTAAGTATCAGAAGTTCAACAGAAAGTGTCTGACATGTTGCACTCACATGAATGTCTCTGCTCTTGTACAACTATTCCTAAATACTCTTATTCCTGTATCTTCTTCATGTTAGTCGAGATAAACATTTGCAGGAATTGTCTTGGTAATTTGCTTGTAGGCGCAAGGGGAATATGTGAATACAGTAGACTTTGAGCAACAATCAAATCTTTTAAAGCTGGTCACTATATGAAAGCTTTGAAATTACGTTCTCTTTACATGGCCAAGAGATAACAAAAGTGAATAACGACCTTCCATTTGAGAAAAGTATAAGTATTGCAAAACTTACAAAAATAACAAGGAATGTCGGAAATAGTTCACTGTGCAAAAACTGTATTCGGACATAGCGTGTGTGTTTTCACGAGATCTTTATTTTTGTACAGTAAGATTGGTGTGTTGCTTACGGTTTAACAGCTATGCAAAAGTTGTCAAGAGTAAGCAGGACTGCATGGGCTATAACCACAAGATTCAAAATATACATTTCATTTGCCCTAAAGATAGCATTTTGATCAAAATCGTTGGAGCTATTGTTGAGAAAATCAAAATTTTCCAAACATTTCGCATGTAAAGGGTAGTTTAGGAAGGAGGAACTTACTTCAAAATCTTTGTGTCTCATCCTTGAATGATATTAAATTTAAATACCAACTTTGGTTTGCAACCGACTTTTTGTTTTTTGTTATGCAGTTTACAGACAAGCGCAGAACTTTTTCTAAAACTGCTTTTATTTAGAACTCAGGAGGCCTCAAGACATACTTTCGGTGAAAACTCGAGATCGAATTTTTGGATCAAATAACAATACTTTACTATACTTACTATACTTACCCAATAGAAAAGTAAAAATACTTGCCAAATGAAGTTTCTAAAATAGACTAAACTAGCGTGTACATAAGTACAATGTTTTAAGGTACGAAAGTTAGGACTGTATATTCTGCTGTGTGAATTTAGTAGTAGATAGTCCTAAGACTGTACATAAAAGTAGCAATATTCATTATTTTAGTTGTGTACTTTCAGGACATGTTCACTGTTTTTTCGGTGCGCTTTAGACGAAAACATAATAATGTAAATATAATACAATGTAATTCAATACAATGCAATGTAATCATTCGTGTCAATAAGATTTGTGTAATATAGCAATTATAAATAATTTATTTTTAACCCCTCTTTGAAATTATTAACACTTTGAGGCACAGTCTCCAGTAACTCTGCAGTCAAGTTGTTCCAGACATCAGTTGTTTTATTTGTAAACGACAATTTACCTATATTGGTTTTCTGTTCCCTATTTCCCATTTTATTTATTTCTCTTTCTTTTTTTATCATTTCTCCCCTTACATAATGGGTTTAACAACCACTTTGTTATGTCTTTCCATGCTGCTTGCAGCGGTATTTCCGCATGACAATAGGTGTCCAGAAATGGAACCTTAATCTGTCATAAATAAGGAAATATTCATAATTAATCTACACCCAGCTTATTAATTATCCATGTGTTTGAAGTAATTTCCTTGAAAATTGTAGCAAACAAAAGACCTTGAATTATATGTTTTAAGTTTCATAAAGATTAATAAATCAATATAGGCACAGTATACAGGGAAATCTGCAAGTTTCCCGTTCAAGAAAGCGAGATCAGTTTTGCAAGCCGTTGGCAAGGCTTTTTGGCTGGGGCAATAAAACCTAGCTTTCTATTGTGAGATATTGCCTCCCTCCCCTTCAACGACAACTCGACGCCGTCGGCCGTTGGAGTGAGAAGTGGAGAATGGCTATTAGTCCGAGGAAAAGCTCCGCTCTCATCCTTGGTAAGGTTCGCCATTGGCGGCCAGAACGGTTACTTCGGCTCAGGCGGAGAAATATCCCATGGGTAACCTCCGCCAAATATTTAGGTGTTCTCCTCGACCGCGGGCTAACATACGCCCCACACGTCCGCGCAAAGGCCTAACTTGGTCACGCTGCGCTCAGACAGCTCTACCCTATCCTCCTATCCACCATGCCCAATCACCTAAAACTACGCATTTACCGGGCAATTATTCCGCCATTGATCTTATACGCCTGCGAAGCCTGGGGATCAGCGGCACCCTCCACCATACGCAAACTGCAGACAGTGCAGAATAGGGCGTTAAGAATGATATACGATACCGGGCGTAGATTCCCGTCTTACATCCTTCACAACCACTCAGGACTACCCTACATCATGGACTTGGTGAGGGAGCGATCCCGAACCATGCACTCCAAACTTAACTCCCACACCAATCAGCTGGTACGGGCATTAGGTCAATACGACCACAGAACACCTCGTAGAAGGAAAAGTTACCGCCTACCCAAGGACGCCCTTGGATAAGGGTAATGCCACTCCCATCTTCTAACACATTATTACCCCAACACCCATTCCTGCCCCCCTTCCTGTATCCAAAACTAGGTATACAGGAAGAAACCATTGCCCAAGACACAAAAGCAAGTAAATACAAGGACTCCTTTAATACCGCACAGATAAAGTCGCATTAGCGACTAGGTGCTGTGCAAATAAACATACCGTACAGGAGAACCTGTACGACCAGTTCTCGAATGCTGGAATGCTGGAACCGTCGCTAAGATTCATAGGTTCAAAGAGGGAACCAATGAACCCAAAATCCCAATGAAAGTAGCGAATCAGGGGAGAGAAATGTTGTTTATGCTGAAAAATTCGAAATCTCTCCCCACCGCTTTTGAGCCAAATTGGTGAAAAACTCCTCACAGTTCGTCCCTAACAGGTGTACGGTGAGGTTGTGTCGCCAAGTCGCGGAATGGACGCCACGTTACTAAGAAGTACCTTGCCGAGTGCCACTAAGTCGCCACACGTCCAGTGACATTAAACAACGTATAAAGGAGGTGAGCAACTGCACTAAAGGGGTGGAAGATAGGACTTGCAGAGTTTGCTGTAACCCGAAGTGCCAATAGTGAAAGTGCATCTCGTATTTTTCTTCCCAGAAACCCCGTCTAAAACCCATTCCCTCTCATCACCGTCCAACACACAGCTCCTCTCCCGAAGACCGACATCTCTCCTCGAGGCTGAGACGCTGAGAAATTGGCGCCCCCTCAGCTGCATCGACGAGACGAAGGGCGTCAGGTCATCAGGTCGAACAGAAGGGCGGGCAGAGAAACCGCTACATTCTTCCCCCTTGTATGCTCTAAAGATTGCACATAGTTTTGCCGTTTTCTACGTTTCTCTAGTGTTTCCCAAAAGGTTGCAGTGCCTGTAGGATTTTCGAAACGTTTTCCTCTGTTTACAAATTTAGCTGCTCGATTTTGAACTCTCTCGAGTGAGTTTTTGGCCAACCCGATATGGATCCCAGTGTGCCGCGCTGTATTCTAATACTGTCCGGCCTAATGATGTATACGCTAAGTTTCGTGATTTTCCATTGCTGCGTTTTAATATCCTCATTACAAAGTGTAACTGTAATGCCTTCCAGTAACCGAGTTCACATACTCCCCCCACTCTAATCTTTCATTTATCATTACACCTAGGTAACTAGTCTGCGTATTTTCTTATCTTCTAATTTATACACCACATTTTCTTCTGTTCTTGCCCTTGAAAATATAAATGTTTTGCATTTACTTGAATTTATCTCCATTTGATTGGATTGCGCCCAGGGTTGAATTTTGTTTAAACCTGTTTGTAATTTTTTAACATCACATTCGATTTTAATATTTCTATATATTATACAATCGTCCGCAAAGAGGCTAATTTGTGATGTTATCCCTTTCCATAAATCATTTACATTTGCTAAGAAAAGTAACGGCCCGACCACGCTATCCTCGGGGACACCCGAGGTTACTTCGGTAGGGGACGATAATCTATCTCCCACTCGTCAACTTTGGGTTCGTTCACTCGAGAATTCCGGAATCCAAGTAATCGTTCTGTTGTGTATTTCCATATTGTAAACTTTTTCTGTAAGTGGTCCATCAGGTACAAGGTTAAACATGTTAGTAAAGTCAATAACTATTGCATGCACTTTACCGCCCGCATCAGTGCATCAGCTACGTCCTGACAAATGGCTACTAGTTGGCTCTCACAAGAGTGTCAATTCCGAAACCCATGTTCTCCTTCAAAGAGCCAGTGTGATTTGTCCCATTCTCGTCTTAAATATTGCGCTATAAGATGCTCGACTTGTTTACTTACTACTGATGTCAAACTAACTGGCCCATAATTTTACGCTTTTGTTCGATCCCCTGATTTATAAATAGGTACGATTATGTCCTGCTTCCAATCGTGCGCTATGCTTCCGTTATTCATCGTTATTTCGAATAGCCTCAGTATATATGGCACGATTGTCTCCCGTCCAATTTAACTTGCACATTTGTTAAGTTAGCAACGCACAGAGGGTATTTTGGTGAGAGAAGTTGGAAGGGATTTCTATAAAGTCCAAAAAGTCTCCTGTTTCCTTGAGTGTCAGGTATTGTGGTTTTTTTTTTTTTTTTTTTTTTTTTTTTTTTTTTTTTTTTTTTTTTTTTTTTTTTTGTCAATAGCATGTAGACAGTTTTTACTTTCTCTACTACGTACTCTTGTATTCCACCTAAAAATACTATGTCGAGATTTTAACGGAATTATGTGTTTTGAGGCCTCCTGAACCAAAACAAAAAAAGCACTTTTAGAAGAAGAAATGTGTGTCTGTACGTCTGTGTCTATAAACAGCGTAACTCAAAAGCGAAAAGTTGGTTAAAAACCAAAGTTGGTATTTAAGTTTGTCTTTCAAGGATGCAACACGAAGATTTTGAAGAAAATTTCTCCACCCTAAACTACCCTTTACATACAAAATTTTACAAAAGTTTTGATTTTCTCGAAAATGGCTGTAACGATTTTGATTAAAATGTCACATGTTAAGATATTTTATGGCAAATTAAATGTATATTTTTAATTTTCTGGCTACAGCACACATAGGTCTGTTTATTCTTGACGACTTTTCCATAACTGGTAGACTGTAAGAGATAGACCAAGTCTTACTATACAAAAAATGTAGATCTCGTTAAAACAATTTATGTCCTAATGATTTTTTTTTATTATTATTTTGGTGAAGTGAACCATATCGGAGATATTCCTTGTTATTTGTGTGAGTTTTGCAATACTCGTCAACTGGAACATGGTTATTAAATTGTTTATATTTTAGCCGTGCAAAGAGAACGGGATCTCAAAGCTTTAAAAGATTTGACTGTCACTCAAAGCCTACTGTATTTCACATTCCCCTTGTACCTACAAGGAAATAAGAAATAAGGTTATTTCTACAAATGTTTATCTCAACTAACACGAAAAAGAGAGGAATAAGAGTTTGCAAGAATAGTTAGCGCAAGAGTAGAGAAAGTTATATGAGTGCAACACATCGGATTTTTGGTGTCAAACCTAAAAATACCTAAGCCGATTATTTAAGTAAATAGAGTACATTTATTTATACAAAATATTTTCAAGGGAAAGGAGACCATTTTAATAAGGAAAACGTTAAATAATTATCGACTTATGAAGTGTTGGTAATGTCGCGATATAAGACTTAATTAACTGTAATTAAAAGGTCCGCCATCAGTTTAGATCAAAGGCTCGAGGCCGGGCTATCGCACAGCACTGGCGGTACACGCAACAAAGGCGCTCAAGGCCAGGCTGCTTCGCGCGAGTTTTGTGAACACATAACAACAATCAGAGGGGCAACACAAAGGGTCTTCCAGATTATTCGAGAAGTGTCCGGCAGCCGGCGTATTTGTAGGAGTTCGAGAAAGGTGCATGTTACGCTATCCACGCCGAGGCGACGACAGGGGTTGGTTAGTAGTTACAGACATGAATCGTCGCGGGAGTCTGTGTATGTGTGTGTGTGTGTGTGTGTGTCGTCTAAATGTCGCGACATGAAATGTATTTTCAAGGACATATTGCGTCCCAAATAGATTTAAACTTTGATCATTTATTGTATAAACTCGTTATATCTAGCGCCACTTCTACTTCCAAGGAAGATTTGTGTTAATTTATTGAAACATACCCAGGCTCATCTTTCTTTGTCTGTCATGCACGCTTCAAAATTTCAGTCTGTTGAAGTTGTCGAATCTGAGGACACACAAATACCCCTTTATTTTAGCAGCTGATGGACGCGTGTGGCTGTTGGATCTATGGTCTTTACAAATTGCTTAATTTGGCCGAATTTTATGTGGAGAGCAACCATATTTTCCCACTGCACATTTTTTACTTTGTCTACTACGCAGGGTTGCCAACTCGTACGATAATTATGGGAGCATACGATAATTTGAATGTATGATAGTTCGATGCCAGCGCAATATCATTTTCACTGGTTTGTCACACCAGTGAAATGAAACTAATTGCAAATAGCGACACCACGTTTGCTCTGAGGCCTGTTTCCACCGCTCTAAGGCAATCATTTCATATCCTACTAAACCTCCTACTCTTTATCCTCGTATTGCCAGTGTGGCCAGATCTGTAATCTCAGTGAAGAAGGCATTGTTCAGAAAATTGATGATCAATGGAGAAAACTCGGAATAAGTGATATTCGGTGTGAAATAAAGAACATGCCTGAACCTGGCAATTTCTGGAGTGCTGTTAAATACATGTGTCACCATTGTGGAAATGCTGATTTCAAAGAACTACCAACCTTTGCATTATCAGTGAATTCGTTGCCCCAGAGAAGCGCTTCTTGTGAAAGAGTTTTTTTCTAAACTGGGTCTAATAAAAACCAAAATTAGAAACAGATTGGCAACTTATTTTGTCGTCTCAGTTTATGACAGAATGTGGTAGATCCGAAAACCTGCAAGTCACCGAAACGATGTTAAGGTTTATCTCAACAACCAATTTGCATAATGCTGCAACGGTTATGAAGCTGAACTTTCAGATGAATAGTGCGAGAAACTTAAGTGCTGAAGTTGTAGGTAATACTGATTGAGGTCATCAATCTCGTAAGTGGATATCATAAAAATCAATACTGCTACATTTTCATGTTATACTGATATTTTTATTGTTGTAGCATTTTGTTTATGATGTAAGATAATTTTGAATCCAAATCTATAATTTTGAGTGGCTGGCATGATAATTTTACTTTTAAATGTTGGCAACCCTGCTACTACGTGTAGTAGATCAAGTATTGTACTCCATCCAAAAATTCGATGTCAAAATTTCACCGCAAATATATGTTTTGAGACCCCTGAATCAAAACAAGCATTTTTAGAAAAAGGTCCGCGTGTATGTGTGTGCAGGGGGGGGGGTGTTTGTGTCTCTGTGTGTCAGTCTGTGGACAGCACAACTCAAAAACCAAAAGTCGGTTAAAAACCAAAGTTGGTATTTAAGTTTAATGTCTTTCAAGGATGCGACACGAAAATTTTGAAGAAAATAGCCCCACCCTAAACTACCCTTTATATGGAAAATTTTGATTTTCTTGAAAATGGCTCTAACGATTTTGATTAAAATGTCATATGTTTGAGATATTTTTATGCCAAATAAAATGTATATCTTGAACTTTCTGGCTATAGTCCCTGTAGTCGTATTTACTCTAACTGGTAAACCGTTAGAGATAGACCAAATCATACTATACAAAAATGTAGATCTTGCTAAAATACACAATTTATGTCCGAATAAATTTTCTTGTAAGGTGAACCATTTCGGAGATATTCCTTGCTATGTGTGTGAGTTTCGCAAAACTTAGAACTTTCAAGAAATGGATCATCGTAGTTCATTTTTTTATATGTTAAGCTTGCAAAGAGAACGGAATCTCAAAGCTTTAAAATATTTGACTATCACTCAAAGCCTACTGTATTCTAATATTCCCCTTGCACCTACAAGAAATAAACAATAAGATAATTTGTACAAAGATTTATCTCGACTAACACGAAGAAGACAAAGGAATAAGAGTTTGCAAGAATCGTGAGCACTAGAGTATAGAAAGTCATGTGAGTGCACCACATTTTTTTTTTTTTTTCTGTGCATAAATAAACAAAGATGACGGCTTTCCGGGGCACAGAGACACGACATACAGTAGTGACAATGTTTTATTTAGCTAAATCTGTTCTCAAAATTCACTACCTTTTTTCGAGAAACCTATATTAAATATAATAGATGCAGCTGTCAAACGATAGGTTCCCCACACACGCCATGTACTGAAAGTAATATTTCAGCTCGCCCAGTCCTTGGCATGGTAATGAACACTGGAAAACGACAATTACTCAAATTTTCTGGTTATGTCTAAGTTTGCCCTAACTCATCAAGTCTCGTTAAAACAAAATTGATTGAATTTGTTTATTTCTTAAGCCTGCAAAGCTAATTTATCTTAATAGAATGGCTTATCAAAATGTAATTAAATTCGCTTTGGCCAAATCTATTCTCAAAACCCACTCCTTTTTTTTTTTTTTAACGAAAGAAAGCTTTTCAATGTAATATGCTGTCAAACGCCACAAACATCATATCTTGAGGGTAATCCGAAGTGCCAATTCCCATACAACATTGCCAATTTCGATTTTTCGGCTGTTTCTTTCGGTTTTTCCTAATATTCCTTTTTTGTTAAACCATTCCAGTACCTAGGCAAACAGAAAGAAAAAAAAATTATTCAAATGCTTCGAGCCATTTTCGAATTTTTGCGAGACTAACCCACCGCAATATACCTATACCAGGTGAGTCAGCCGCGCCATATTTTTTTGGAAGGTAGGCCACCCATCTAACGGCATGTGTGCCTTAGCCCAGTTTTGCGCTTACTAAAATGTATTGCTTAACGTTCTTAAAGAGAGGAATGCGCAAAATTGAGAGCAACAGCGGTTTAAGGGACAGAACGTACTCCTCGATAAAGTACACCTCAAAAACATACGACTCGTTTACTGAGAGCGAATTCCGGTTTCCCGCCGATTTTACAAACTTTTTATTGGAGTATACATAGCAGCGTAATTCAGTAAACGCCTCGGAAAAATTGGACCTATCATATGGGTACGCTAACAACGTCAGCTAAAAAGAAAATGGTGAATTCTTGTACTTAGAGCAGGGGTTGGCTGCCAAAAGTTAGGAAAAATTTAGAGACACGCCTCATCCATAATGGACCCGTACAGTCAAAACGGACATACTATTAAATAACAGTTTATTTACATTTTTGCGTGAACTACGCCTCGTGTATCTCAATTAATATGCTTAACAGCTTTTGCCATTTAAGTAATAATATTAAAATGACCAGCAAATGATTAAAACTGTCTTGAAAGGCTAAATCAAGCCCGAAAACTTGCGAGGTGGCAATGGCCTAGCGCCAGGCATGCAAGTCCTACTATTGAACGCGTAAGCGTTTTTAGTTAAGTCTCGAAATAGCTGATTGAGACTGTGAAGGGTCCTCTGCGCTAAGCCCCAATGTCATAGGTTCGAGTTTCAGTAGTGTGAATATTTTTTGTTATGTTCATCAAAACTTGGAAACCGAATTCACAATAATCTAATTATAAATTCCCTGAGCGTTTAGGACATAATTTAAATCGTTTTTGGTTGTCTGCATTTAGTAATTGAACAGGTGTAATGCCTTCTGCGCCATTGGACTGGCATGATGTATTGTGTTGTGAATGCCGACCCCTGCGTTCTCCACACGTAAGCTGTCGCACAATATTTTGTGCCAGTCTTTCATTATGTATTCGACAGACGAGTACGTAGATATGCTTTTGATCTACGGAGAAGTAAGAACAAATACACCGGAGAGTTGTTGTGTTTAACGCCCGCTTTTACTACTACGGCACCGCAGGCGGTGACACAGATGACACATGGAATGAAGATGGAGCACCGGTGGAATGAGATGGCGGGGGAAACCGGAGCACCTGGAGAAAACCCGCCCTGACGCCGCTTCGTCCACCACGAATACCACATGCGGGTCCCTGGGATCGAACCCGGGCCGCCTAGGTGGTAGGCGAGCGCGCTAACCACTCGGCCACGGCGCCGCCAAATACACCGGAGAAAATATCTCGGGAGAGATATCCGAATAGACGACAACCAACAGCAAACAGCTTCCGGAATGTTGAAAGGCGCCTGCGTGTAACAGCATCACTTGCAAGAATGCCTCCTCATAGACACGCACCAGCAACATCGGGTGTTAATGCAGAAGTAGTTTTGAATGCCGCCCAGAACAATTCGCATACTAGTACGCGGATAGCTGCTCAGGAGGTGAAGATCAGCCAGTCTTCTGTAGTGTGAGTATTGAACACTAATAAGTTCCATTCTTATGGTTTGCACCTACACTAAGCACTTCGCGGGAGAGACTTCGAAGCTCGAGTGATCTTTTGTGAATGGTTGCTGGAGCGAGTAGCAAGTGATGTAGGATTCGCATCCATTCTGACGAATCAAGATTCTACAACAATGGAACTGAAAATCGTCACAATATGCGCTATTGGAGTATTGATAATCCTCATTGGGTAAGGGAGGCAGCATTCTAAGAGCAGTGGGGTGTAAATGTCTGTTGTGGAATCTTGAGAGACCAACTTGTTGAACCATTATTCTTCGAGGGGAATGTAACAGGAGCACGCTACCTGGAATTCCTCTGTAGCTCATCCCTTATTATTAGGGAATGTGCCACTGCAGGAGCGAATGACGATGTGGTTTCAACACGATGGCACTCCTCCGTATGGGTCGAGGATCGTCTGCAATCATTTGAATGCTGCACATCCTGGCCATTGGATAGGAAGACAAGGACCAGTCCCCTGGCCTGCCAGATCACCTGATCTGACACCCCTTGACTTCTTTCTCTGTGGTCATTTAAGAGAACGCATTTATGCAGAGGAGCTGGACAATCCAGAAATCCTTCCTCAGCGAATTACAGTGGTTTGTAGATCTGTTCAACCCTGTGTATAAATGATCCTTATTTCAATTGCACCTACCTGAAGGTATGTTTAAACTACTACCTAGTTGTAGTTCACCAATAAAGAAACATCAAACAATGCCATAAAACATAAATAAAGCAATAAAAATGAATATAATAACCGTTATCAGAATAATAATTTGTAAATTGTGAGGATTGTACGGTAAAAAAATTACGAACCACCTTCACAGCAGACAGATTACTTCGGAGTCCTGCGCTCGCTCCAACTGAGCTACCTAGTAACG
Organism: Tenodera sinensis; assembly: GCA_030765045.1. Lineage (NCBI taxonomy): Eukaryota > Metazoa > Arthropoda > Insecta > Mantodea > Mantidae > Tenodera > Tenodera sinensis. Next base: position 75,618,137 of record CM060967.1, read on the forward strand.
TGTGGGGTAAACATTCCGTTTAAGATGTAATATTCGCTGGTTCCAGTGAACATTTGCAGAAGTGCAAACGTCAGCTGTCTAATTACGAATATATTAAAAGCCTATGTGATAACATCTATATTAGCACTAATTTCATCGAGTGTTAAACATCCATGTTAAATACGTGGGTAGAACCTAGTAATGGGGTCGATGTTTTCATGTTGGAGTATAAAATGCGGATTGCATAAAACTCGAGAATAAGGGGCAGCTGACTCACGTGGTATACATATATAGTGAAATCTGATAGCGAAATTCTGATTTCACATTTGAATTTAGCGATGTGATCCTGTAGAATTACATATTTTCATCCCATGAATAGAACATTTATTGAACAGTGTAATTTTCGTGACGAATTACTATTTGCAAAGTAGAAGAACTTGTAATGCTCACGCCATACCACAGAATACGTCATGATCTGGGAAAGGACACTGTAATCACCCAATGCCCATTCTCACGTGCCTGGATCCCAAGAGGTTAAACCTATCAGCAAACCGCATTTTTACGGACTGCTGGTCACGTGTAAACCGAGAAAACAATTTTCCCATGAGTCTGGGCCTCATTTAAACTGCGGCTAGTTTCCCACTTCCGATTTCTTGGATTAATCTTCCTAACAATCTCGATTAGGTCATTATGAATATTTACTATCGGTAATTCGTTTCTGAGGGATATGAAAGCGAAAAGAGGTGCACAGACAGAAGCAGCAGCAAAAAATTTAATGTGCTGCACTCACATGACTCTTTACTCTTGTACTATTGTTACAAATTCTTATTCCTATATTGCCTTCACGTTAGTTGCGATAAACATTGACAGAAGTTATCTTATTGCTAATTTTCTTCTGGGTACAAGAAAAATATGGAAATACAGTAAGCTTTAATTGCCCGCCCCGATAGCGTGATGGTTAGCGTATCTTCCTCACGTTTAAGGTTGCGAGTTCCAATCTCGCTTAGGGTAAGTTATCCGGGTAAGGTTTTTTCCGAGGTTTTCCCTTATGCTGAGAAGACGAATGTTGGGTAATTTAAAGCTCCATGGACCTCGAGCACCATTTCACCCGTTTCTCACCGTCCGATATGACGCAATGTTGGAGGACGTTAATTTAAAAAAAAAAAAAGGTAGGCTTTAAGCGATACTCAAATTTGTAAAGCTGGTCGCTATTTGGAGGTTTTGAAATTCCATTCTCTTTGCACGGCCCAGAGATAAAAAAGTCAATAACGACCTTCCATTTGAGAAAAGTGTAAGTATTGCAAAACACACAAAATAATATTTCCGAAATAGTTCACTACACAAAAAAGTGCATTTGGACATAACTCGTGTGTTTACGAATCTACATTTTTGTACAGTAAGATTTGGTCTATCTCTTACGGTTTAGCAGTTATGCAAACGTCATCAAAACTAAACGGGACTACATGGGTTATAGCCAGGAAATTCAAAGTAAACATTTCATTTTCTATAAAATATCTTAAACATATTGCATATTAATCAAAATCAGTAGTGTCATTTTTGAGAAAATCGAAATTTTCCATGTAAGGGCTAGTTTAGGGTAGAGGAATGTTTTTTCAAAATGTTTGTGTCGAACTCTTAAAGGATATTAACCCTCCGTTGGCGGCGCCGTGGCCGAGCGGTTAGCGCGCTCGCCTACCACCTAGGCGGCCCGAGTTCGATCCCAGGGACCCGCATGTGGTATTCGTGGTGGACGAAGCGGCGTCAGGGCGGGTTTTCTCCGGGTACTGCGGTTTCCCCCGCCATCTCATTCCACCGGTGCTCCATCTTCATTCCATGTATCATCAGTGTCACCGCCTGTGGTGCCGTAGTAGTAAAAGCGGGCGTTAAACACTACAACAACAACCCTCCGTCGGGCGCAATATATATGAGAGATACCTCTCCCGCTTTTTTAAATAATATGACGCAATTGCTTCTGCGAAATTAATGAAAGTCATTGTAGCTTCCTAAAACACACTGTAGCACTTCCTGGTTCATTATTGGCCAGCTGCTTGTTTCGTTCGATAAAATCAAGCAAAAGTATCTGTGAAATACATTGCGCCCGCTCATGTACCTCATTGTTTCTGTGGTCTTTTTTTCTGCTGGTCACGTTTTTACGTCCCATAATGTCTAAGAAGCAAGAAGCGTTCAATCTGTGTAAACCTAACGATCTACAGAAAGCTCTGGCAATATTCTGGGATGAAAATGAAGATAATAATGAAGATTTTGTTGATTATGAAAGTGACACAGATTGCGAAGCTGCGACAGAAGTCCATAATGAAGATTCTTCAGGTCCTTCTACCTAAAATAAGCGCAAAGTTTGCAAGACTTGCCTTGTAGAGTCAAAAAAGAAGCGACTTTCAAGATATTGCTGCAAGAAATGTGAAATGTACTATTGTTTAGAGCATGCCGGACAGGTTTGCAAGAAGTGTGCTGAGAATTTGCAGTGAAAACTCTCAAGTATATTACAGACACACGCACATACAATTTAGTTCAAATAACTGATTAATTGTAATGTTTATAATTTCATAAAAACTGATGATGCTTATTGTTAACTTTATGTTCAAATGTAAGAATAATTACCCTTTGACATTTTGTACATTCGCAGCATTAGTTTATTTTCTGCAACTTACATAACTCATGTTTTTGAAATGTAGTATGATGTACTGTAATACTTTGAAAATAAAATTTGGTATATAAAAATAACATAATTAAAACACAAGAAAATACAAATACTTCACATTTAGGAGGAATTTCAGACAGCACAGAGGCAGATATGTACGTGGTATCTCTCAGATATATTGCGCCCGAACACGTAACAAAAGGTATTGCGCCTGACGGAGGGTTAAACCTGAATACCAACCTTGGTTTTTACCGACTTTTCGTTTTCGAGTTACGTTTACAGACGCGCGCGCGCGCACGCACATACACATGCGCACAAGCATTTTTCTAGAACTGCCTTTTTGATTCAGGAGGCCTCAAAACATATATTTCCGATTTAATCTCGACATCGAATTTTTGGGTCAAAAGCAATACTTTCCCTACTTATGTACTATACGCAGTAGAGAAAGCAAAAATCGGAAGACAGACTAAAGAATTATTAGAAGGAAGTAAATATTTGGTGCTACGTGTGCTGTGCAGTGAACCTAAATGCAGCCTTCGAAGGTCAGGAGACGATACTCGATAATGTAGTCAAAAATTCAATATAGAAACTGAGGCTGTGTTAACACAAAATTAAAATTGAGTTTTATTTATGGGCGTTCTATAACGGTTACATTCTGAACGTCTTATTCTATATTGGGCGTAAAAGATTACTTAATTTTGCTCAGGGGCATCTTTATCAGACTCGAGGTTCTTGTATAACCATGGAAAGTATGACTAGGCGCTTTGGGAGAGCAAAATATTTTAAATGCCATGTCGTGTTGCAGCGCGGTTATACAGAAGGCGATATTTCCAACATGCAGCCTGAATTTATTGGTAGTCTCTGTTTCATATGCTATCGTCTGTCAGACACACAAATAGGCTGTGTGTTGTCCCAAAATGTCATTTACATGGACAATTTATCGATTTTTTTTCTAAAAATGGCTCTAACGTTTTTTATTAAAATACCATATGTTATAAGATGTTTGTGTATAACTTGAACTTTCCGGGAATAGCCTTAAAATCTTTATAGTGAATGATTGAATGAATGAATGATTGGTAAACCGTAAGAAATATATAAAATCTTATTGCAGAAAATGTAAATCTCGTTAAAAAGTAGTTAGGCCATTTGTCTCTCACCAAAGTGGCCTGAGCTCAATCCCAGACGACCGCATGTGGAATCTGTGGTGGACAAGGTGGCGCAAGGGAGGTTTCCTACGGGTTCTCCGTTTTCCCCGCCATCTCATTCCACCGGTGCTCCATCTTCATTCCATGTATCATCAGCAGGGTTAGGATTTTTAGGTGCACCTTTTTTCTTAGGGTAAATTTAAGCTCTTCGGAAAGATACCACAGTGTGAGGTTTTGTTTATAGTTGCCAAAAAAGGCATTTTTTCATGCACCTTTTTCCCTTTTTTTGGGCACCTGCTCATAATCGCGCTTTCCATTTTTTTTTAAATTTCCTTCCATTTTACTCTATATGATTTTACTCAATATAAAATTTTTAACTTTTAATTAATATCTCCTAAGCTTGCTGTGAACATGTGAAAAGTAAGCCTAACTATTTCAATAAACGCGGTGCGGGAGTTGAAAGCACACCTACATGGAAAATAATTGTCTACAACAAATCCTCTTTCTCTTGCTTTACCGCTATAAAGCAGCCCGCAATAATACAACGACAATGACCCATTATCATTGTATATCATCCTATCCTTTGAATTTCACCAGAATCAGTAGCCTACTTTTCGTGGATGTGAGTTGTGAGAGATATCATCTGTTCGCGCGGATCCCAAGGTCACGCAGAGACAGCATTAGCCGTACACGCGTAGTTCCAAGAATTAGCTCTGGGTTCTGCTAGAAGCTACTAGCAATTGCTGAGACTGCAATTCCAGCATGAATGAGAACATTCTGGTAATTGTCGCGGTGTTATATAACTATGTGGACAGCAAGTGAACGAGTTGTGTAACAGTCACATAGAGCTAACAAGTTAACTGGTGTCCAGTGCTCGACTTATTGATCTAGCTCACGAATTCAAATAAGATTTCATAGACACAGATGGAACTGTTATTCGATGCACTATTAGCGATTCAGGAATTTCCTTAGATGAAACACACCAGTGAGATCACATCAAACAGCACATTTCCAGCTCTAAGCATCAAACTAACAAAACTCTTCAGGCAAACAAATCACGGTTGCCTCTATTACCAAATGCGTTTCAACAGAGTTCTTCAAAAATCCAAAATTTTAAGGAAATCACCATTGAGTTGTGTGCAGCTTTTACACAAGCAATAGGGTGAACCATCCAGCCCTCAAGGGATTTCTTGAACGATACAGAAAGATGTCAATAACGAATGGGAGTACCTACTTTAAGAAAAAATCTGATGTGTTGCACTCACATGACTTTCTCTACTCTTGTACTAACCATTCTTACAAACTCTTCTATCTTTTTGTTTATTTCCTTGTGGGTGCAAGGAGAATATTAGAATACACTAGGCTTTGAGCGATAGTCAAACATTTTAAAGCTTTGAGATCTCATTCTCTTTGCATTCTTAATATATAGAAAAACGAATAACGATGTTCCATTTCACGAAAGTTTTGTTTTCCGAAACTGGCAGTAATAACAAGGAATATCTGCGAAATGGTCGATCCTACAAAAAAACTTTATTCATACATAAATTGTGAATTTTAGGGATATCTACATTTTTTGCATAGTAAGATTTTTACGGTTTAAGAGTTATGCAAAAGTCATCCAGACTAAACAGGACTACATAGGTTATAGCCAGAAAATTCAAAATATACATTTCATTTGTCATCAAAATATCTCAAAAATATGGCATTTTAGTCAAAATCGTGAGGCTATTTTCTTCAAAATCTTCGTGCCACTTCCTTGAAAGACATTAAACTTAAATACCAACTTTGCTTTCTAACGATTTTTCGTTGTTGAGTTATGCTGTCCACAGACTGATTGACACACACACGCGCGCGCGCGCATACCTCTTCCTAAAAATGCTTTTTTTGTTTTCAGGGGGCCTCAAAACATATTATTTCCGTTGAAATCTCGACATCGAATTTTTGGGTGAAATACAATACTTCTACTTACCAGTAGAGAAAATAAAAACTACATGGAGCCTGTTTACCAAGAAAGGCATACAAAGAATCAAGGAGAAAGTATCTGATTGGAACGTGGGGTGGATGAAACCATAGACTCAGTGGAACGATATTTTGAACATTTTAGTTTTTCCCTTAGCAGGGGAGAAAGTTAAGCCAAAAAAAAAACCCTAGCGCAACAGCCCATGAAGGGTCAAGGCTTGCCGCCCAGCCGCTGCGTCCCCCAACGCTGTCCACTACAGGCGTCATTGGTAGGGTGCAGTACTGGAGGGTGGGACATGGTCAGCGCCCCGAACCCTTCAGGCCAGTTATGCAGCCTTCGCGACCTGAGCCGCTACTTCTCCATCAAGTAGCTCCTCAATAGGTCCCCCGAGACCTAACGAGGCTTAGTGCACCCGGTGCCAGACCTCCCAATAGGGATAAAACCCCCATGTTAGCACCGGGGATCGAACCCGGATCTTCCGCACGAGAGGCAAGCGCATTACCAACTGCGCTACGGAGGCGGTCGAAAGTTAAGCCAATGTTGTTAAAAATGTATGAGCTGCAGAAAGCCAATGCCAGTACAGTGCTGTAATCAATTATGGACTTTTATCAAAAACTCAGGCCTGCTGGTATCAAGTTTGAAAAACTTCCTCTTGTGGTTATGGACCTGGCTCCATACATGGTTTCAGTTGTTAACCAATTGAGCCCTTTATTTCCTTAGTTGAGGCATATGACATACTTGGGTCATGCCCTTCACAGGGTTTATGGATCCATAAGGAACGAATACGGAATGGCAAATCCGTTCATCTCTGCCCTGAAGAAGATTCTACTGAAAGCTCCGGATCGTGTTGTGGCCTACAAGGAAACCACTGGCCTGCCCCTTCCAAATTCCCCAGTCATTACTCGCTTTCTTTGGATCCAGCCAATGCAGGTGTAATTTCCAAAGCACAGCAACTTCTATTACCGGAGAAAATACATAATAATTTGAAGCCAGAATTATATTGTGTCTGTAGTTACAAGTACCTGACTGCAGCTATTAAACCAGTAGAAGAACAAGGTTTGGAAAAGGAGAAACTGTGGGATATTTTTATTCCATGAGGAAGCAGTTAGATGACTTTGCTAAAGACAAACTTGAGTTTAGTCTTCAGAATAATCCGGACATTGAGGATTTCGCCACATCTGTAGAATTGCCATTCCGGGTGAATACAAGATTTGCCCCACTGGTTTCTGTGGATGTCCAAAGAAGCTTTAGCATCTACAAATTCTATCTTCTAATAAAAGCAGATTTACTTTTTAAAATGTAGAGATGCTTAATATCTTGAAGTATAACAGCTTCAAGTGTTTTCCTTCTTCTGACGAGTGATAATTTGACGTACTTGTTTGTAATTCAATAAATTATAATAGAGGAAAGAACAGTTGTTGAATTAGTTGAATAACCTAGCACCCTTTTGTTCCTTTTTGTAACCTTATTAGAGCGCCTTTCCCCTTCCTTGCTTCATCTGAAATTTGCACCTAAAAATCCTAACCCTGATCATCAGTGTCGCCGTCTGCAGTGCCGCATGTAGTAAAAGCGGCCGTTCAACACTACAAAAAATATATCTGGTTAAAACACACAATTTATCTCAAGTACTTTCTTTACAAAGTTAATAACTTCTGAGATATTCCTCGTTATTGGTATTAATTTTCAAATACTAACATAGTACGTCATTATTCATTTATCTCTCGGCTACGTAAAGAAAATGGACTTTCAAAGCCATCATGTAGCCATCAGTTCTTAACAGGTTTGATTGTCGCTTCAGCCCAGTGTACTTTCCCTCTGTAACTACCTGCAAAGTAATGTGTAATAAAATTATTTCTACAAAAATGTATCTCGATTAACATGAAGTAGATAGAAGAATAAGTGTTTTAGGAACAGTTACTAAAAGAGTGATTAGAAAAAGTTATGTCAGTGCACACAGCAGATTTTTTATATCCTGGCCTCGAAAGAGAAGCAATTTCTAAACCGTCACACAGTGACCAGCTCATAAACGATTTGACTGTCGCTTACGCCTTCTGTATCATACTATTCCTATTGTAACGGAACCCCGTGGCACAACAGCCTATCCGGGCCAAGACGTACCACCCGACCGCTGCATCCCCCACCTCTGCCCACCACAGGCGTCATTAGTGGGATGCAGTACTGAAGATGGGACGCTATTCCTATTGTACCTGGAAGTAAATGTGTAATAAAAGTTTCGACAAACATGAAGTAGGAAGAAGAATAAGCGTTTTTAATAATAATTTGTGTAAGAGTGAGTAGTGAAAATTATGTGAATCCACACATTAGGTTTTATCTGTTCTGACCAGGCATAGGAAATGGAATGCCAAAGGCATCACATAGCGGTCAGGACTGGTGCACAGTGATATTTTTCAGGAGGTAGCTACAAAAATGTAACTACTAAGATACTATTTAGCAAATCGGCACAAGAGAAAAATATAAAAATCTGATGTGCTGCACTCACATGACTTTCTCTACTCTCGTACCAACCATTCTTACAAACTCTTATTGCTATATCTTCTTCGTGTTAGTTAAGATAAACATTCGTACAAATTATCTTATTGCTTGTTTCCTTGTAGGTGCAAGGGGAATATTGGAATACAGTATGCTTTGAGCGATAGTCATGCTTTAAAAGCTTTGAGATCTCGTTCTCTTTGCACGCTTAACGTATAAAAAATGAAAAACGATGTTCCATTTCATGAAAGTTTTAAGTTTTCCGAAACTGACAAAAATAAAAAGGAACCTCTCTGAAATGGTTCACTCTGCAAAAATATTTATTCAGTCATAAATTGTGTGTCTTAATGAGATCTACATTTTTTGTATAGTAAGATTTTGTCTATCTCTTACAATTTACGAGTTATTCAAAAGTCATCCAGAGTAAACAGGACTACATAGGCTATAATCAGAAAATTCAAAATATACATTTCATTTGTCATACAAGTATTTTAAACATATGGCATTTTAATCAAAATCGTTACAGCAATTTTCGAAAAATGTTCAATGTAAATTCTAGTTTAGGGTGGGGCTATTTTCTTCTAGATCTTGGTGTCGATCCTTGAAAGACGTTAAACTTAAATACCCACTATGGTTTTTAACCGACTTTTCGTTTTTGAGTTATGCTGTCCACAGACTGACAGACCAAGACACACATACACACACACACACACACACACACACACACACACACACACACACACACACACACACACACACACACACACACCTTTTTCTAAAAATGCTTTTTTTGGATTAAGGGATCTCAAAACATATATTTCCGGTAAATTTTTGGGTGGACTACAATACTTCCTCTACCGACGACGACGACGACATGCTGGCAGGCTGTGGTTCAGCCCGATGATATTTTGCTGCGTACCTACCCTTAGTAGGGTTTAACCGCAGATAGAATTGTTGGTATAAAGAGTGATTAAGGGTGATGTTTTTGATTTTGGGTTAAGGCTTATATAATAAGGAGGCTATTTTGCCCATTTGCTGATGACTCACAGAAGTCAGCAATGTCTGCATTCTGTGGAAATAAAAGTTTTTAAACAAAGTTTTACGATCTTTTGATCTTTTAAATTTTGAATTTTGATGTTGGTTTGAATTTTGAGCCGAATAGCTCTTTGTTGGGATTATTTTGTAGTTTAGCTTTTGCTGCTAATGGGTAAACTACTCTGTTATGGGATATACCCGCAAGCCATACGGGGAACCCTATACGACCTGAAGCGGCGTGTTGTGGGGTCATAATTACCTAGAGATCTAACCAGGGCGCTTTGACGGTTGGGTAATTTGTCGTACAATTTTGCTGCCCGGCGCCTAATTTCACCCTCCACGTATGGAAGAGATGAGGTTTCGTGAAGTAGTCTCACGGGGAAGGATAAGGGGACAGAGTAGATGGACCGAAGTCCTCTGTTCTGCGTCCTCTGGAGCCATAGGAGCCAACTACCCGCTGCCATGCCCCACACTTCACAGGCGTAAAGCATGAGGGGGATAATCAGAGCTCTGAATAGGTGTAGTTTCAGGCGGACTGGCATCTCAGATTTCAGCATGGGGTACAGTGAGGCAATAGCCCCCTGCGACCGCGCCGATAGATCTCTAATATGTCCTCGGAATGTTAGACTCCTATCTAGTTTAACTCCCAGATAGGTGATGGTGTCTCTCCACTGGATCCTTTGACCCCGAAGTTGGAAGGTGGGGCAGTTTGCAGGTGTGGGACGTCTCGTGAAGAGAATGGCATGGCTCTTGTCTGGATTGACAGACATTCGCCATCGCCGACACCAGTCTTGGACTAGGCGGAGGTGTCTTTGTACAGGGTTGAAGGCTCTAAGGATGTTTCTGTTGGTGCAGTATAGTAATACGTCATCTGCGTATTGGGCTATACTGACCTGTGGTTCTGTTGGGAAGTCTGCCATATAGACACTGAAGAGAGTAGGGGACAGAACAGAGCCCTCGGGGACTCCGCCTCTTATTGGCCTTATTGTGGAGGTTCGCCCAGCAACTGTGACTATGAGGGTCCGGTGTCGGAGGAAACTGTGTAGGATGTGTATAAGTTGTGTGGGTAGCCCCAGGTGGATCAGCTTGTGAAGCAGCCCTGTGTGCCAGGTGGTTGAGAAGGTCTTTTCTACATCCAGAGACACCGCAGCAGTGAATACGCGTTCCTGAAAACCCAGGGCAGCAGCCTCCACCACACGCAGCAGTTGCTGAGGTGTAGAGTGCCCAGGTCGAAAGCCGAACTGATGTTCTGGGATGGCTTGCATGTTTCCCAGTAAGGGGGATAATCGGATTAGGATCATCCTCTCTAGAACTTTCGAAAGGATGGACAAAAGGCTTATGGATCTGTAGTTGGAGGGATGCACCGGGTCTTTCCCAGGTTTCAAAATGCAGATCACCCGAGCCTCTCTCCACTCGCGTGGGAAGTGACCCAGGGTAAGGCACATATTGAATACTCTAGTTAGAAGAGCACGGTGTTGAAGGGAAGGTGACGGAGCATGAGGGGAGTTAGTCCGTTAGGTCCCGCCGCCTTTTTGATTTTGAGGCGTTGTAATGCGCCATGGGTTTCACTGGGACGTATCACCGGCAGTCGTTCCGCATCCTCCGGCGGACGTCGTGAAAATCGACGTACTTCTTGGCGGGTACGTTCTGAGAATCTATAGTCCTGGGGGTCGTCTCTGGGACACATGGTCCGCTCTAGGTAGTCAGCGAACACGTTGGCTTTGGCTTCAGGTTCATATGCCAGGCCTTGGGTGCCCTGAGTTGGCGAGTTGTATTGGCCACGACGGTTTCGAAGACTTCTGGCAATCTTCCACACATCCCCACTTTCAGTGTCCAGGCTGGCCATCTTATTCTCCCACGCTTGCACTCGGTGCTCACGCAGTCGAGCTCCGACCAGTCGGCGAAGTCGCCGTAATAGGGCTCTGTTGTGGGGTGTGCGATGCCTTTGATAAAGCCTTCGTGCCACCCAGGACCTGCGCATAAGGAGGATTATGTCAAGTGGGAGGACGTCTGGGTGTAAGGGAGCTGGAGCACGGATTGTGAGGTTTTGGGCAGTTCTTGTCACAATGGATGTGAAAGAAGAAACTGCCGCCTCAAGGGTTGGGATGTCGTTGATTCTGGGGTTAGGTGGGATGGAGGTGCGAAGGCAATTACGAACACCTTCCCAGTCCGTTTCTCGAGTATGATTCGAGCTGTCATGACTGGCAATCCGGGTATTTATTTCTGTCAGTACTGGGTTGTGGTCTGACTGGAGTGCGGTTATTGATGTCAGTGTGAGATGAAATGGGAAATACTTTATAATCGCAAAGTCTATGACAGGGGGTAGCCCTAGACCATGCGGATGATATGTGGGTTGCCACGGGCCCTCCACCCTTAGTTCGGGGTCCGCGTCGATGAGGCGGATGATGGAATTGCCTCGGGCATCCGCCCTTCGACCGCAGTGCCAGCGTTGGTGTTTGGCATTGAAGTCCCCAGCCAGGATAACGTTGGGATAAAAGGCTAGGATGGAGAGGTAGTCATTTGGGACCAAATGCCTTCGAGGAGGGTGATATACTGAGACTATCAGTATCTCTGTACCGTCAAGGTTCAGAGCGATAGCCGTGGCCTCTAGTGTTTGAAGGGGTGGGAGCTGGTTTGGAAGATGGACTACATTCTGCCTTACGAACACCACCGTTCCGCCTCCAGGACGACCTTGACGATCAGTTCTGTGGCAAACGTAGCCCGGTAAACGGAAGCGAACATTTGGGCGTAGATGAGTTTCGCTAACTAAAATAGCGTCTAGGGCGTAAGTGCGGGCAAAGTGGGATAACTCCCCCGCCTGGCCGGCCAATCCGCACGCCATCCAAAACGCGAACCGAAATGTGGTGCTTGGCCTAGTTTGTCTAGCCATTTTGGGTATTCTGGAGTAGGGAGGTCAGGAGGGCGAGCCCCTCCATTACAATGAGCGTCTTGGCTGTTGAGTCGCTCGCAGAACTAAATCTCACGATAAGATCGCAAATCCTTTGCCCATGGGTCTGCAAAAATAGCTGCACCCATTTGAGCAGGTCAGTGAGCTCAAAGATAGGGGTTGAGGGAGTGTTGTTTGTGGAAGGAGGAGGTGCTGGGGTCTCCTCGGCTCTAGTCTCCTCCTGAGGACGTCGGGTGGTGGAAACATCACTCGCTTCGACCACTCTGGGTGCTCGTTTAGGCTTCCGGGATTTTCTCTCCCTCTGCGGCCTTGGGATTGTTTGTATGGGAGGTTTATTTTGGGGCTGATGTTGTGTGTTGTGTGATGGTTGCTAGTGTTGTTCTCGAGACGTCCATGGACTACCTGAGATGCGTTGGGTGGTTTGAGCTTGTGATACCCTAGGGGTGTTGGCTAGTTGAGGTTGAGGGGCCTGGTGATTTGAGGTGGAAGGTCTCCCTTGGTCTCCTCTGGCGGGAGTTGGACCTTGGGATATCTGTGGTCTCCTGGAGGCGATCACTCTCTTCCTCGTAGGGCAACCTCCGTAACAGGCCACATGTTTTCCCTTGCAATTTGCGCAGGTGGGATCGTCTGTTATTTGTCTATGGCAGGATTCTTTGCGGTGCGCATCACCACAGCGAAGACATCGCAGGTTTCTGCGGCAGAAATGGCTCGAATGGTTAAAGCCAAGACACCGACAGCACTGTGGGGGTCCAAAAGAACTCCTCACCGCTTCCACCTTCACCCTGAGGTAGCAGAGAGACGTGACTCCGTCGATTTTCATCTCCGGATCACACGCCCTCTCCACCACAACCAGGAAAAGAGGAATTGGTCTCTTGGCTTCCCCGTTCTCGCCCGGTTTGGTAAGTTGCCTTACCAGTCGAGGGGTGATGCCTTTACGGCTTAGCTCGTCTTCAATATCGCCCACGGGCGTATCTACTGGGAGACCTCTAATGATACGGCGGATGTCTCGAGTTTTGTCGAGACCAAACGTAAAATGAGGGAGATTTCTTCGCTCAAGGACAGATAGGAGGGTGTTGTAGTCCCCCACATGTTTAGCCTGAAAGACGTAGCGGCTCTTCCTCCTCGTCACCGAGCACGACCCCGAAAGTTTTGCCATAACTTCTTTTAAGAAGCCCGCCATACCCCTAAAGTCGTCTACAATGATAGGCGGAATATGCTGCTTGGCTGGTTTTTCTGTTGGTTCATCAGTCGAGACAGTTGATGGGTTCTGTCGGCGCTTCCTCCAACGGTTGACCACTTCCCGAAATTCTGCCTCGTCCACCTCAGTTGTGATGTCAGAGGAGCTTGTCTCGTCTTAGTCCATCCTGGACGTTTCAGACTGGACCACGGTCTCGTCAGTATTGGATTCCGCATCTGAATCCTCGCGGGAGCTGTCAGAGTTTGCCTCTGAGCTTTGACCTAAACGTGAATTTGATCCGCGTTTAGCGTCTTGGTTGGATGAATATTCGGTCAAGGCCAAACGTTTGGCGTTGCCATTTCCGCCTTGTATGGGCTTTCGGCGTCGCCGGTTGACTGTCTCCTGAGGTGAGCTCACGGAGACGTTGTTATTTGCGCCAGATGTGCTGGGCATTGCTGAGTCCTGAATATCGATTCTGGTTTTGCTGTTAATGACAGTGGGATTGGGTATGGGATTTGTTTTGGAAGTAGGCATTGCTTAGTACCCGAAGGTGCAGCGAGCGTACAATAAAATCGGGCTGACCACTTACCTGCAGCAGCGGCTGCTAAGAAGCGTCGTCAACAGAGGACCGAACACCCAAAGGATGCGCCTATATCCACCCGAAGGTGTTGGCTCTAGCCTTGTTGACAAACCGCTACTGCTTAACGTCGTTTAGTAGTCGACTTTTGCTCATGTGCAGGTTCTAAGAAGCACAAAATCACTCCTTAGTGTGCAGTACTAGGAGACCAATGCCGATGCTTGATGCAAGCACCAATCAGGAACTCCAATACAAACTCCAATCAGGAGCCAGCAGTTGTTGCCGCTCCAGGAAAGCTAGCCTTAGGTGAGCTCTAAAGTTTGCTTTCCAAACTTCTTTTAGCGCTACACCAGGATGTCTTTGGCTAATGTATTAGCCCGAAGTTTGAAGCTTGTGCCCCACCGGCGTGTGCACTCCGCCTTCCTACGGGATCTCCCGCTCCGTAGGGATGGCTGAAAATTCCGTCTTTCCACCAGTGAGAAGAAAACGTGTACGCTCAGGTCGAACGCCAACGCTCGAATCTCCTCTACCTACCAGTAGAGAAGGTAGTAATGTGTTATCATAATGTGGCGGTTCTCTGTCACCGATCCAATGGTCACTACAGCCAGGACCCCCTAAATACCGGACCTGACACTGTGATTCAAGATGGCGGCCTATGTGGTGGGAACTACTTATAAACAACTCGTCTACAGGCTACGATTTCAACGCAGTAAAATAAAAATGTTGTGTAATAACACGCCTATTTTGTGAATATGGGCTGTACTAAACACAAAAACACTGTCTTAAACATAACCTCAAGTAAACAAAAAAGGATGACATTTAATATTAAACGATAATCCATGGGCAATGAAATATATAACCTTAAATATCATTCATGCAATCTACAGTTTTACATGCCATTATGTAACTGCATTACACACTCAAATTACAATGAAGATAGACAAAACTGCAAGCAGCATGTTACTTAAATAAAACAGAAGCGTTGACATTGAGTTGACTCAATTATTAATCATTGTTTACACTGTTTGTCACACTTGTACAATGTACATAATGTTATATACCTACACAAAACATACTATACTGGATGGCTGATATACATATGCTGCCATTTAGAATAAGCTACCTACTAAATTCAAAAAGCTTTAGTGTGGAATTTTGCTTTTACTATTACTGAAAACTTTTGATTACTCAGTTTGCAACAACATATTACTCAGCAGTTCATGGCAATTTATTTTAAGGGGAAATCCACAAAAGCAGATGAAATATTAAAAATAGTAACCGTAAAACAGCACTGTAAATGAAATACATATATGAAATACGTAACCTTAAATCACCATTCTAAAGCAACTTTGGGTAATTGTTTACAAAATCTCCCGCTCGAGAAAATGAATGAAACATAGCGCAATGGATGCAGTTTTTATTGGTAATTGCGATTTTGGAAGTTTTATTATGCGCTTAAGCTTCGTTTTCTATTTATGAGTAAATTTCGTATGTGCTATGCAGTGGTTTTATTTCGCGTATGCAGCGGATATTTAGCAAATAAATTTTTATAAACGAGTATAATATATCCTAGAATGATTGATTAATGTATTTACGTTGAAATTGTTATTGGTGATTACGGTTTTGAAAGTTTTATTTCCCGGTCAAGTTACGTTTTCGTTTTTCCTGTGTTAGGTTAAGTTTAGTGTGTGTATATGAGTGTAGTAACAGGGTCCTATGTTATCGAAAATTTGCCCGTGTTAGGTTAGTGTATGTATATGAGTGGGATGACAGGGTCCTGTATTATCGAAATATTTACAATTTGGGCAGTGTTTATGCAATCATTTCAACGTAAATGCATTAATCAGTCATTCTAGTACAGATTATACTCGTTTATACACAGTTATTAGCTAAATATCCGCCGCATAAGTGAAATAAAACCACTGCATCGCACGTACGAAATTTGCTCATAAATAAAAACGAAGATTGAGCGCATAATAAAACTTACAAAATCGTAATCAGCAATAAAAACTGCATACATTGCACTATGTTTCATTCGTTTTCTCGAGCGGCCGATTTTGTAAACATTTTCCCAACTTTGCTATAGTCTACGGTTTTACATGCAGCAACATAACACATTTCTTCTAAACTACAGCTACACATTTAAATTACAAAGAGAAAAGATAATGAATAAATACAAGCAGCATACTGCTTACATGAAACAAACTGTTGGTGTTGCAGGTGCCACTAATTGAGTTCACTCGAAATTATTGCCTTTCACTATTCACAATGTTATATATACACCGGCAACTAACACACATAACGCTGCAATTTATAGTAATTAAATACTGAACTTACAAGCTTTACGTTGCAATTTACCTTTTGTTTTAACTGAAAGTTTCTCATTTTTAATTTGCATCTGGGAATGCAACAGTTGCGGGGCATTGTCATGTTTGAGGTTAGGTTGAGGTATGACTACAATAACATACACTACTGGAACAGTTTTTCTTCAACAACCTCTCACCACTGTAATCGTGACACAAATTGTACTTGCAAACAGATAAATTAACCACGCTATACGGCTAATGTAGCCATAGTCTTAGATGGAACACAAACATAAACACGTGGAGAGTACACGGCACAGTCAACACGTTATTAGATTTATTCCCGCTCCCTATACTGCCCAAATAAAAGTTTTTAAACACTCGCTTTGCTAATATGAAGACAAACTTACATATGAATTATTATAACAAACAATAACTCAAAGGCACAGAAAACAATACGAAAAACAGCGTGTGGAAACACCTGAGAAATCACCGCCACCAGCCGGCGCCATTTTTGTACAACTGGGATGTCAGTGTCAGGTCCCTTAATCTAGAGGGTCCTGCTCTACAGCCAGGACCCTCTAGATTAACGGACCTGACCCTGGCATCCCAGTTGTACAAAAATGGCGTCGGCTGGTGGGAGTGATTTCTGAGGTGTTTCCACGCGCTGTTTTTCGTATTATTTTATATGTCTTCGAGTTATTGTTTGTTATAATAATTGCTATGTAAGTTTGTCTTCATATTAGCAAAGCGAGTGTTAGAAAACTTTTATTTGGGCAGTATAGGCAACGGGAATAAATCTAATATCGTGTTGACTGTGCCGTGTGCTATCCACGTGTTCATGTTTATTGTGTTCCATCTAGGACTATGGCTACATTAG
This sequence comes from Tenodera sinensis, assembly GCA_030765045.1. Taxonomy (NCBI): domain Eukaryota; kingdom Metazoa; phylum Arthropoda; class Insecta; order Mantodea; family Mantidae; genus Tenodera; species Tenodera sinensis. Next base: position 75,635,250 of record CM060967.1, read on the forward strand.
CCGTATAGTGTGGTTAATTTATCTGTTTGCAAGTACAATTTGTGTCACGATTACAGTGGTGAGTGGTTGTTGAAGAAAAACTTTTCCAGTAGTGATGTTATTGTTGCCATACTACAACCTAACCTCAAACATCACAATGCTCCGTAACTGTTGCATTCCCGGATGCAAATAAAAATCAGAAACTTTCAGTTAAAACAAAAGGTAAATTACAACGTAAAGCTTCTAAATTCAGTATTTAATTACTATAAATTGCAGCGTTATGTGTGTTAGTTGCCGGTGTATATATAACATTGTGAATAGTGAAAGGCAATAATTTCGAGTGAACTCAATTAGTTGCACCTGCAACACCAACAGTTTGTTTCATGTAAGCAGTATACTGCTTGTATTTATTCATTATCTTTTCTCTTTGTAATTTAAATGTGTAGCTGTAGTTTAGAAGAAATGTGTTATGTTGCTGCATGTAAAACTGTAGACTATAGCAAAGTTTGGTAAATATTTACAAAATCGGCCGCTCGAGAAAACGAATGAAACATAGTGCAATGGATGCAGTTTTTATTGCTGATTACGATCTTGTAAGTTTTATTGTGCGCTCAAGCTTCGTCTTTTATTTATGAGAAAATTTCGTGCGTGCGATGAAGTGGTTTTATTTCGCTTATGCGGCGGATATTTAGATAATAAATGTGTATAAACGAGTGTAATATATGCTACAATGATTGATTGATGCATTTACGTTGAAATTATTGCATAAACACTGCCCAAATTGTAAATATTTCGATAACAGGACCCTGTCACCCCACTCATATACAACACTAACCTAACCTAACACAATGTTGCTTTACAATGCTGATTTAAGATTACGTATTTCATATATTTCATTTACAGTGCTGTTTTACGGTTATTATTTTTAATATTTCATCTGCTTTTGTGGATTCCCCCTGTAAAATAAAGTGTCATGAAGTGCTGAGTAATATGTTGTTGCAAACTGAGTCATCAAAAGTTTTCAGTAATAGTAAAAGCAAATTTTCACCCTAAAGCTTTTGAATTTAGTGGGTAGCTAATTATTCTAAATAGCAGCATTTGTATATCAGCCATCCAGTATAGTATGTTTTGTGTAGGTATATAACATTATGTACACTGTACAAATGTGAAAAACAGTGTAAACAATGATTAATAATTGAGTCAACTCAATGTCAACACTTCTCTTTTATTTAAGTAACATGCTGCTTGCAGTTTTGTCTATCTTCTTTGTAATGTGAGTGTGTAATGCAGTTACATAATGGCATGTAGACCTGTAGATTGCATGAATGATATTTAAGGTTATATATTTCATTGCCCATGGGTTATCGTTTAATATTAAATGTCATCCTTTTTTGTTTACTTGAGGTTATGTTTAAGACAGTGCTTTTGTGTTTAACACAGCCCATATTCACAAAATAGGCGTATTATTACACCACATTTTTATTTTACTGTGTTGAAATCGTAGCCTGTAGACGAGTTGTTTATAAGTAGTTCCCGTTCCCACCACATAGGCCGCCATCTTGAATCACAGTGTCAGGTCCGGTATTTAGGAGGTCCTGCTACAGCTCGTGTAGTTCTGTTGTTGCCCGTCCTTGTGAGTGAGAGCAGCACCTTACGGCGAAGTTTTGTCATAACGTCACCCATTACTGTGGCGAGTTTTCATTGGTCTACTCAAGTTTACCTCATGTCTGCCATGACCCGACTAGAAGAGTGAAGAGAAAGGCAGAGCAGAATAGGACAGAATGACTGCATCTTCAACCATGAGCGTCAGCACACATTTTTCCAGGGGGGGGGGGGGGCACATTTTTTAAATTTGCAATCAGATAATATTAATTCACTATTTTACTGTCAAAATTTATAATATTTGTTCCATATAACCATATTAATTTGTGTTTAATTAAAATTGATCTTTTAAAATAGTAGTTTAATAGTCAGTAATTGATTGCACATTAAGTTGGCCAACTTCCAGGGAGGGGCTGCGGCCCCCCTTGCCTCCCCTTCGCGACGCCCATGTCTTCAACACTTGCTTCAACCAGCTGCGAGGCCAGATAATATGCCCGTGTCATCATAGATAGAACTAGGAATCAACTTTGAAAGCTAAGGAGTATGTGAGCTTTTATAGTTATTAAAGTCCTGCTGCGTGTGTTTGGGAGCGAAACTCCAATTAGACCTTACGATAATTCACGCTAGGTTTTCTAAATTTGAACATAAATCTGCTTACTCTCGTGTCTAAAATTCAACTGCTTTAATGTTATTTGTTAATGTTGGAAATTCAATCGTTTTAATGTAACTGCTCAAGGTTGAAGTTATATATGGTGCTTGCCTATGTTAGACAGTATTTTAATCACACTTTGTAACTGGATATAGGCAGCCAAATTACTATTTGAAATGTTTGAGATGTAATAGTTGTTTGAATCATGTCTGTTTTAATTGTATAGACTGTGTAACATATCTGCGTATTCTTCTATTAATTAAATCTTTAACGCAAGTAATAAGCAAAGCCAAGAAGCTTATATATTTGTTCAATCATTAGTATATGTATTGTTACTCATCTTGTGCTCTGTTACATGTCCCCTACCATGCTATTCATCCGCACCTTTCCATCGGAGCATTAGTTAATAAGTTGATTCAGAAACCAATGTCTCGCTCTAATTCAACTGAGAGAACGGAAAAGGCAGCAAAAGGTAATACGAATATAAAGCTTGCCTCCTTCATCTATACATCTGTGGAATCCTCGTCTCTCCTTTTCGGGCAAATTGTTCTATGACATAAAAATGTCTAAGTTTATGTAGTGTTGTGCAAAAGAGCCTTTTTGATTGATAACAATGAAAGTTGGGAAAGTCTGTCTTGTCCCTGGTGGTTCGGTATATAACTCTTTGCGCGTTTCAAATGGGCAAACGTACGTTCTACTGTGGATGTGCTTACTGAAATTATAAGTATGAGGCAGCATACTAAGTATATAAACCTCTGGAAATACTTCTCGTAGCTCGTGGTGGATGTATGCGGCTGGGGTCAAAAAATCAATTTTGTGTTTATCAGCTTATAAATTAGTTGGATACCATGAGAATATCATCCAAAAGTTTCAAGCATATATTCCATCTAGAACTGTCTAAAAAATGTGTTTGTTTAAAGGGTTGCATGAGGTTACGCTCCCTTTCTGTCAGATATCAATTACTTCTACTTTCTTTCCTATTTGGGCGGGCACACTTTCAGAAAGCATAGATACCAGGTTCAAGAAGACTGTGGCAAGATGGCAATTTGTGTGTTTTGTTTGTAAACAGATCTGCTACAAGCTATGGTTATGGCCAACTTTAAACAATTTTTCCCAGGTACATTATGTTCTCATTTTTCTTTTTCAGTTTGCCGAAACTTACATTTCCATTATGTAAGGTATATGTTTCTCCATAAGCTATTGCACTGAAATTTTTCACAGTTATTAAAAATACCAAAATGCATTTTGCTATGGAAATTTTGCTAAAGTTTTTAGAAGGTAAGCTATTGAGAAATACGTGTGATAAAAATAATCCTAAAAATTATCAAAATAATAAATTATTTTTTAAAAAATAACCAAGACGTTTAAAAAAATTCTGTTCCACAACATTTCTTATTTATCTCTATGTAATGTCTGAAAAAAAAGCTGAAAAGGATTGCTTCACTAGTTTTATAAAAAACTGTACCCTAATTTGATCCTGTATTTTACATATTTTAATCACCATAAATTAAATATAAAGTAATCATTTGTTTTGAAAGTTTCTGGACAAATTCTACATGTGGCCTTCTAACAGGGTGAAAGATTTGGTAATTCTATGTCAAACAGAAGTGAAGCTATGTTAAAGTTTGTATGGGGCTGCACTTTCGCATACGTCCCCCCTTAAAACATTTTGCAATCTCAGCCTGAGAAGTCTGACAACTTGTAAACAGCCTCTAACTCACGTCTCAAATTTTCGAAATGAGGCAAATTTTCAGCCTGATAATAAGAAATTTGGGAATCTAGTATTAAAAGGTTAATTTTTTTCCAATCAAAGAGTTCAGTGCATTTTAGTTCTTCTAACTCACGAAATCGATTTTCCTTTTGGCTAACCTATCAATGATCTCGTTGTAAGGACGCAAATAGTTATTTGGGTAGAATTCACCTTCCAAACGTGACTTTATAGCTTAATCCTAATTTGTGTCACTTCCTTCCAGTGTTACATACATATTATCAAAAGTGTTTCGACATTGTTGAATGAAAAAATGGTTCTTTTTACTTTTGTAATGAAATAATTTATATCAAAACATTTTGTTTCAGGGATTCTGAATAATGTATCATTTTACAACAGAAAAGAACAGGTGAAATCCTTCAATGATAATATAATTACCTAGCAAAAATAAAAGTGTCCCTAACCTAGGAGTCTATATCATCAATAATATGCTTAAAAGTGAGATGAATTCTTATTTTCATGCAACGTACTCACAATCGTAGAGTTGAAATTCCAACGCATAACTGACAACTATATATACCTCTTCTTGACTTCCAGTGCATTTATGCGCTTTTTGAATGAGAGAAAAAAACATTGAATGTCCTGAAAATATTATACATTCATTTATGAATTGAACTGACTGCGATAAATCTGGGTTACGTTGATGAACATAACAGTGGACAAATAGTTCATGGGAAATCATTTCTATAGTAGTGCTTGCAACCAGTGAGGTAACCTGACCGTTAGACTCGGGCACGTAACCGAACGAATATTGTCAAATTTGTTAAAATATCACGCAACCTAAACAGAAGTACCCTTCGAAGTTTTCATCTTTTATCACTGTCTGAAAAAAAGTTTCGATAATACTGTAAACATGATTCAAAAGGGTCTGCTTTTTGTCAAAACCTATATCTGTAAATCAAATAAACATCTCTTCAATATTTCCGTAAACATTTATGTAACAAACGGTACATAATTGTTCTTAACTAATAATGCCAGAAGTTACATCTAATATTAATTAAACAAAGAAGGCATCAGAAATGTCTTAATTCCACATGTCATGACGGCATTCTCACTTAAAATTAAGTCATTCGAATATCAGGCGAAGTTGCATGAAAGACCGGTGACTTTTCCAAGTGCTCTTTCACAGAGGGGTCATACATTGCTAATTCATTTAAATATTCAATACAATTGTCTTTGAAGATCCTTCATTCTCATTGTGACCATGAAAACTAAGTGTCTGTTTTCCTAGAAAACATACAGCCCCAAAAAATGATAAAGTTCTGTTATTTTTTCACTTCATTGTTATGCTGCTCAGTGACTGAGATTTATGCTGATTACTCAGCGAAAATTCTATTCATGCAATTATCCCAAACATCTTTAATTGTTTTTCACATATTTTGTGATTACAACAATAGTAACCGCTGGAATGCCAAGCTCACTTTTCTTTTGAGGAAAAGATCAAGAAAATATTTCTTTAAACTGTTATGACACAGCCAGGATTCACTTTCATAAACTTCGATGCTGAAATGCCTTATAAATGTTTTAATGTTCGTTGTAATACTGATTGAGAACTTTGAAGAATCTGCTTTAATTACAGATTGCTTTTTAGAGAAGTTTTGTTTGGAAGCGCCTTATGTTGTGTTTGTCGACAAGTTGTTTATTTTGATTTTCGTTGCAACAAAGGCACGGAAACGAAGCTTTGTTTGCTGCTCTAACTTTGACTCATTTAGTGACATTTCGGATGTACACTGCCTGTTTACATACCTTCGTGCCAGAATCCGCGCAAATCTTAAATCTACATTTGCTTTAAGGGACACTGGGAGTGAAATTTTAAAGTTCCGCATTTCTTGATAGATTTTTCTGAAATTTTTACTGTGTTTGTATTTATATGATAATAGGGGGTACACCAAATTTCATTAAAATTGGATAATTCGTTTAGGATATATAAATTATATTATGAATTTAATAGGGACATTTTCAAAATAGAGCTCGCATCTATTTACTTTTCAAAGTTCATTTATATTGGCAGAACTGATACTCTAAAACATGGGTAACAATTGTATGAAGAGATATTTCAAATATGTTTGCTCATTATGCTGTACATATTTTTTTAATGACAAAGAAAATTTTATCTTAAAAATTATTGATTTTGTTTCATAAAAAAAGTTTTTGGAATTCATGTTAATGATAACATCAATATTGAATCATATTTTTGTTTAGCTGCTATTTATGAATACTTTTGTAAATTTTCATTGAATTTGAAGCAAAACTCAGGCGCGACCTTCTTTTGGAATATGCAGAAATGTAATTTTGAGAAAAACAGGCTTCTATATAGGAGCATCCTGTGTACGTTAAGGGAAGAGCGCTATTTGAAAGGGTCGTAATGACCACATGGAGTGGGGGATATGAAAAATGTTAGCTGATCCAAATGCACCGATGTTCCAGGAACATTTTAAGGTAAAAAAGCAATTTTTGACTTTTTGACAATTTTGACCAAAATTTCACTCCCAGTGTCCCTTAATAGTAAGTAACCAAGTGTCTAAAGCATGCTCAAATGTCCACAGTAATTGAAGAGCACACATCAAGAAGCAAGACAAGTTACGAATTACTCTACTCACGACAATAAATGCAATCATGTTAGCGTGATTTTTAACATGAGATGTACTATTTTCACAAAAGTAAATACCCAACTTCAGTGAGACCTGCGCGAAGGGTTACCTAATTTTCAGGCGTACTTGCATAGGTAGTATGAGAATTAAATTAGTCATATGCTTCCCTTACTGTTCGGAGGACATAGCAGCCATGTCACCTCGCAACGCACCTCGCAGCTTTGAAGAGCAATATTTCAGCAATCCTTCTACATTAACGGGCAAACATTGCAGATTCAACTTCATTGTACGCGCAGAAAATATGTTATTATGGTGTTTCTATTAAGTTGTGGACTAGAACTAAAAATGATTCCAGTCTTGGATCTACACTTACAGACTTGAGTTTAATCGCTTAGACTAACTTCATGTATTCACTATAGCGGCAATGGCTAAGGTGTGTTCGTTTAAGTCAACATTGTGGGCTGACATTGGTTCGAATCCCATTTAATATTCTTTTTTTACTTTCCTTTTTCTTTCTTGACGGGAACATCATTATTTACAAAACGCGTGCGAAATATAAAAGTATATAAAGTAATGGAATCTATTTCTGATAAAGCTCCTCTTTTAGGTATTTCTATTCCTCATAGTATTGTAAATTTTCCCGCCGTCTTATGAGTACTGCAGTGCAATTGCAGTTTTACAAGGAATGCTCCATAATATATTAATTGTAATTGCTAAAATTAAAGCTCGTCTAACTCAATTATCAACCATTTCTCCCGAAATTAATATCTCGCTTTAAATATTCATCGCTATAAATTTCATATACTATTGCCATATTAAAATATATAAGCGTGTAATAGTGTAAAATACAGTACTGTAAATTACAAGATTTGGATGTCAGTGAATAATGTAATTAATACATTAAATGGTACATAATGCACTTATAGATTACTTGAGGGTGAAGCAACCTTTGCACCCAGCAAGGTTGCCATGTCGTTTATTTCCAAGCACTACACAACGTTGCAATGCCCATATTAACTGAATTTCTAGCAGTGTGCCTTCATCCGATTCTCTATTCCTGATAAAAAATGTAGAGAATTAAACACATTTGTTAATGTTGTATTTCAGAAAATAAACATGCGAAAGACAAGGATTGAACCTGAGTAGCTAGCAGTTCTGAATTTCGTAGTCAACGACGAAGCGTTCTTGGCTATTCTTCACTTAGGCATTCGTGCTGTGCCATATGATATTATGCTTGTTGTCACTAACTTGGCTGATTGCCTGATATAATGATGGATTGATAGCAAATACTGTAAATGACAATACAGGACAATTCAAACTTTTCCCATGTTGCAAAGAGGGGCAGAGAGGGACAAACTGCGGGTGGGGCTCCTGGTGGCAGAAATGAAAATTTGAAATTTTAACATTATGCAAGTGGAAAATTCAATAGATCAAAGAATTATATGTCAAAGTATTGAGTCTATAATAATGGAGAGAGGTGGGGAAGTTAGGGGAGGAAGAGAAAGTGCAGAGAGCGAACATGAGAAAGAATGAAGGAATCTTCATATTTAATCAAGGGCGGTTCTACCCTTAGGTCACAAGCCCCTCCAATCATGTTCTAGTGCTCTAGGCAGAACTGTAATACATTTTATTTTTTCTTCAAAAGTGTTATTTGCATTGATTTTTGTTTGATATTCACGTTTGTAAGCTTTACGAAATTTGGCAACCCTGCGCGGTCACAGTCTCCGTGTGGACTTCCAACTTCTTGTATTTAACATCATCCCCTCACTCTTAGCTGCGGGAAGTGACAGAGGGGTTATGAGGAATTCGCTTGCACATGGTCACAATAGTGATGAGACCTGTCACTATGCGGCGCTGTCACTTAATCTTGTGAATGTTTTCCTTCCTTCACCGGCTTGTTTCGTTTAAAACGTTACAAGCGCCATTGTTCAGCTTACTGCAATAATGTCCATTGTAGTGCAGTGTCGATAATATATTTTTCAGCTTTAACTATGAATAAAATTGTGTATAACAGTTTTCTTATTCAACTGCTAAGCTTATATGACATCACTAGTGTATAGTGAGCGAAACTATTAAAATAAATCAGGTGAAGTTCTTACAAACTAAAATTTCAAGTTTCGAGGACCGGTTGCTAGCAAAGGAATTAGGACTTCCTAGGTCAGATCTTTGCATAAACCAGGTTTTTAAAGATAAAAGCAGATCATACGACATTTTAATAAAGCTTTGTATGAAAAATGGGAATGGATGTGCGGGTGTTCTGTAGATAACGCACTGTTTTGCTTTCCTTGTGTGTTATTTTGTGGGGAAGACACGTGAACTAAAACCGGCATAAAAGACTTGAAACATTTGCCGGAAAAAAACAAGAAACATAGTTTATCAAAGACTCATTTACATAATGAAATGAATCTCGCTGTTCTAGGCAAAACTGATGTTAGAATACAACTTGATGATAGCTACAGGGTGTCTGTTCGCAAACACAATGAACTTGTTGATAAAAATAGGTACATTTTGTCACACATTATTGATGCTATTAAGTTCTGTGTCGAATTTGAACTAGCCCTCCGCTAACCCAGGTGTTTTTAAAGGTGTAATAAACTACCGCGGCCCTTGACAGTGTTTTGAGAGATCATTTAGAAAATTGCACTGTCTTTAAAGGTACATCAAAATAGTTCAGAATGACATTTTAGACGCAATTTTATCAATTTGCAGAAATTATATCTTATCTGAGCTAGGTGATATAGAGTTTCTATCCCTTCAGGCTCATGAAATAACAGACAACTCATGTAAAACTTTACTGTCCTTAATTGTAAGATATGAAATTGAAGGGAAAAAATTTGAGAGATTTTGGGGATATTTCGAAGTGACTGACAAGAGTGCCACTGGTTTAGCACCAATTATTGTAGAACAGTTATGTGAAATGGGAGTAGAGAAAAATCCAGGGATACTTATATGCCAAACTTATTATGGAGCTTCTGTTCTGAGTGGGAAGAAGGGTGGGGTGCAATTTTTGATAAAAGAAAGGTATCCTAATGCAAACTACATTCACTGCTATGCACATCAAGGAAATCTTATCCTTCAGTCTGCGACGTCAGCTTCACCTCACAGCAGAATATTTTGCCAAGACTTACTTTTCGAAGTCTCCAAAAAGGATGGATTATCTCACTGAATATGTTCAGGAAAAACATGGCAGTGTCCCACCGACAAGGTGGTATTTCCAGTATCGCATTGTTAATTCCGTTTTCGAGCAGAAAGATAATTACTAAACTGTTTCGAACATATAAGAGACAACGAATTAAATGATAAAAAATCGCCCATCTAAGCAACAGGATTTGTATGAACATTGAGAAACTCTGAATTCACTTTTTGGCTTGAATTCTATCACAGAATTATACCTCATGTAGTAGTATTCTTTGACTGTATCCAGAAAAAAGACATGTTAAAGTTAGTGAGTTTGTCAAGCACTTAGTTAATGCTATAGTGAAAGTTAGGAAAATGTATGAACTGGAAAAAGTGTCTTTATACGAACCCCCAAGTAAGAGGCGATGTCTTGGACACAGCAATAGTAGGAGTACTAGGGTGGCAGCTCTACAAGTTTGTGACATGATTACAAGCAATATCAACGATAAGTTTAATTTCTCAGGTCATTTGAGTGTCTCGAAGCTATTTTTGGCTGACAGGTTTCCGCAATACTGAAATGTATTTCCTGAAAGATTATATTTTCAGATAACCTGAAATTATATCCCACAATCAATGGTCCGAAATTTCGAACTGAATTAGAGGTGCTGTATAGTGGTGAAGACTTGCGTAGAGCGTCCGGTGCAACGGCTCCTGCAGTTTTTATGTGAAAATAACATGACACGGACCTTCTGTGGGCCTGAGATGGTTTTAAAAATAATAGCTACTCTTCCAATAACGACTGTAGAGACCGAACGATCATTCTCTATCCTCAATAGAATAAAAACATTCTTACAAAATTCTATGGAGAACGAGAGACTGAACGCGCTGACGATGCTATCAATAGAAAAGAAGATGATAAACACCATTCTAGATCTCAACAGACGTATGATTGAGAAATTTTCTGCAGCCAAAAATAGGAGGATTGAGCTGATATACAAAAAAAAAAAAAAAAAAATAAAAATAAAAATAAAAAAAAAAAAAAAAATAAAAATAAAAAAAAAAAACCGGAAACTCTTCTGTACAATTAGGTACAATATGGTTGAGCTAAGCTATACACAGAACAACATGAAACGTGTAATTGGGGTGCCATCCAGCGATAGTCCCAACAATATAACACAGAAATAGGGAAAAACAGTTACAGAAAAAGCATTTGTATAGAACTAGATGTTCATTCGTAAATCAGAATGCCAACGGCGCTTCAGTCTTCGTCGTAGAGGTTCAGGAGGAAGATAAATATGGCGGAGCAGAGGGTTGTCATGGCGCAGACAGGATTGATGCAGTCTTCTGTAGCAGATGCGGAGGATAGACATCACCTCCGGTAGACCTAAATCAGCATGCAGCGTAGAGTTGCGCACGTACCAGGGAGCGCTTGTCATGAGGCGTAGAAAACGATTCTGCGTACGCTGGATCCTCAGGATCTGCGATGGAGCTGCAGAACCCCAAATGGCACAGCTATACTGCCACATGGGTCGAATTAGGGAAGTATATACCAGGCGCTTGTACCGCAAACGCAAGGGCGAGGAACCAGACACAAGATGATGGACTTCGCGGATACGGTGACGAATCCTCTGCACTAGACTACAGAGATGGGGACCCCATGTTAGCCGGCTGTCCAAGATAAGGCCAAGGTATCTTATGGAAGTCGCTGTGGGTATCTCCGTCCCATTCAGGTAAAGGGGATGATGGGTCACGTTCTTTTTGTAAGTGAACTTCACAACTCTGGACTTATGAGCGTTCATAGTCACCCTCCAACGTTGACACCAGGATTGAATTTGATTACAGAAGTCCTGAAGGTGGCTAGCAGTCACAGCACAAGTGCCCACACTCAGGGCTGCCACGTCATCGGCAAAGTGAGCGATGGTGAGTTGAGGATGACGAGGAAAATCGGAGGTATATACTAGATATAATAAAGGGCCTAGTACGCTTCCTTGCGACACACCAGATGATATAGGAAGGGCCTTGGAGAAGGCATGGTCATATTTTACGGAAAAGGTGCGATTAGGCGGAAATAGGTGTCCGAGAGATGCGGTTTGAGCTTGAATAACAAACAAAAAAAAAAACATTTGTACAAATTATTTTATTGCTTATTTCCTTGTTGGTGCAAGGGGAATATTAGAATACAGTAGGCTTTGAGCGATAGTCAAATCTTTTAAAGCTTTGAGATTCTTTGCACACTTAACATGCAAAATAAATGAGCAACGATGTTCCATTTCACGAATGTTTTAAGTTTTCCGAAATTGACACACATAACAAGGAATATCTCCGAAATGGTTCACCCTACAAGAAATTTATTTGGACATAAATTGTGAATTTTAGCAAGATCTACATTTTTGTATAGTATGATTTGATCTATCTCTAACGGTTTACCAATTATGCAAAAGTCGTCCAGAGTAAATACGACTACAGGGGCTATAGCCAGAAAATTCAAGATATAAATTTCATTTGTCATAAAAATATCTCAAACATGTGACATATTAATCAAAATCCTTAGAGCCATTTTCAAGAAAATCAAAATTTTTGACAAATTTTCCATATAAAGTGTAGTTTAGGGTGGGGCTATTTTCTTCGAAATCTTCGTATCGCATCCTTGAAAGACATTGAACTTAAATACCAACTTTGGTTTTTAACAGACTTTTCGCTTTTGAGTTATGCTGTCCACAGACTCAGAGACAGACACGCACACGGACCTTTTTCTAAAAATGCTTTTTTTTTATTCAGGGGGTGTCAAAACATATATTTCCGGTGAAATCTCGACATCGAATTTTTGGGTGGAACACAATACTTCCCCTACTTACCATAGAGAAATTAAAGCCTTACATCATAGTTTATTGCTTTATTCTCCTTATATACTACTGTATATCGATATTTGTGTGCCCTACCACATTTAAATGTCACGAGCCACCACTGTATTTAATGCAACAATAGGAGCAAAGGTGAGGATTCAGCTAGTTGTATGAGGTACATTAATGTATGAGCTTAATATTTTCACTGCTAATAAGGTGTATATCCGATATCCACTTTGAACTCGCCCTGTGCTAACTAGAAACTAACGTAGAACTCCTAGACAAAGATTTCTGAAAGCGGTTTTAACGCATTGTATGCTTGCGCCATCTGTTGCGGTGAGAATAAAGTGTCTTGTACTGCTCCCTTGAATGAAATATTTGAAGGTCTGCACAATGCAATCGTTGCTGCCCCATGAGCGGTACAATCTTCGTATCACGTGACGCGGGGAGTTACCCGTTTAGAATGGTTCGTAAAATGGATTCCTCAAGCGGCGTGGGACGTCCTTTAGGTGAACGGTAAATTATTAGAAAATGTTAACGAATTACTTACCGTCTGATATTTCGGATTTCTGTAACGGTGAAAACAATAAGGATTCTGCTGTAGCAGTTTATGAAAGTGCAGGTGTTGGTAGTAATGACAATGAAAGTGAACAAAGTGATCATAAGCAGCAAGACGCGTCGCAAACAAAGAGAAGACGCACTAGTCCTTTGTTCCAGTTGCACCGGGGTTACTTCAACCTACATTTGCACCAGTTCAAAGGTCAAAATTCAGGTATTTTGGCAAACATAAATGCTGACTGCACTAAATTGGATGTTTTTCAATTTTTTTTTTTTTTTTTTTTTTTTCATTTTATATCATTCAGCATATAACAGATGAAAGTAATAAATATTACATATTCCTGTGTCAAAAACTACAAACTACCTTCTCAAAACTTTCGTTTGCAAGTTTAGAGTAATACCACCCCAGAGGAACTGTATGTATTTTTTAGAATCACTATGCTCATGACCAGAGTAAAAAATAATGTAATAAACGAGTACTGTCCAAAGATTCTCTTATTGCAATATATTAATTCTCAGACTATATACCTTTTACTTTTAAGACTATTTCATTTCAATGACAATGAGACTCAAATACAAGGGGAAAGGCTACATAAATTAACACTAATAATTGGCCATTTGAGGAGAGCTTTCAGGGAAGTGTTTTATCCTTTTCAAGACCTTTTTATAGATGCAAGTCTTATGCTTTTCAAGGGCCGACTGCAATTTTTACCATATATCCCATCTAAGAGACATAAGTTCGGTGTGAAGGTGTTTTTGTTCTATCATTGTGAAATAGGGTAAATGCTTGATTTCATTATACATATGGGGGTAAATACAAATATCCTTGCTGGGCATGAATTTGGTTTGTCATGAGCAGCAGTACAAACACTGATGCAAGAGTATCTACCCAAAGACCACACTTTATAGCTAGATAATTGCCCACAGAAAACCTCTGCCACAAAAGCACGAAGAAGACGAAATGCTACGCATCAACAAGAATACTATGCACATAGCAACGATCTACATGCCAGACTTCCTGCAAGCTGACTTCATACTACACCTATACCTACAGTAAGTTCAGGAGCTTAATCATACTCGGTGACCTAAATACAAACCATGAAGAACGGCTTGACGAATACACTAACCAGAACGGCAAAATACTGAAAAGAACACTTAAAGAAACAAAGCTAAGAATGATATATCCCCTGAACCAACTAGAATTAGTTATAAGCAGGACGAAGATGGATACACAAGAAGCTACAGAAGAACACTTATAAACACTGCACAAAAGATGAAGACCATACAAGAAACACCAACAGACAAAAACCCTCCCCTTATTACACTCATACATGTTTACGACAAGTATCAAGAACAAGAAGAACAGAAACTACGAGACCATCTACAACACTTTCAAAACATTTAGACACAAAACAAAAAACACACACAAAAACCCCAAAACATACAAAAACACACTACACATATAAAAAATAACAATGAGCCATACAGCAGCACAAAATAAAAAACAACAAGCAACAAAACTTAAGGTCTTCTTGGGCAGAACCATATAAATGGAGCCATGGATGTGGAACACGGGAACTGACACAGATACATATAATACACAAATCACAACACACTACACTACATAACTTCAACAAAAACACAATAAACACAAATACGCATCAAAGCCGAGGGAAATCCCAACCCGAACAAGAAATAAATACCACACTAGGCTGAAGAGGGATTTCCCTAAATAGCCCGGGCATGTTGTAAACATGCCCAAATTAACATTTTTCATTTCATTTCATTCACATCCCCAGATAAAATTCTGGCGTTACCAGTAGCATATAACAAAAGCACGAACGTGCACATTGAAGCTCCAGTAAGTTCAGACCATCTACCCCTGCTGCTCTTAGTATCCTCAGGTTCTTGGATCACTGAAAGGACACACCTCCAGAAAATCTATAACTGCACCAATGCCAACTGGAAGGACTTCGCAGCAAACATACAATCAGCCGAATCACTTAATATTACAGACACGGACCGAATAGAGACCCTCAAAGGACAAATAACTGAAGAAATCATAACTGCGCGGGACAACACCATAAAACAAAAGATGCAGCAGTCCTCTACCTAGGGAGATAATTGGAAAAATAAAATAAAAACGCCGTGCACACCGACAATATATACGAACGCACGATGAAGGAAATAAACCATCTTAAGCCACCTGAGGAAGGAAATACGAGAAAACCGCAATTTACAAACACGAGAAAAAATGACAGAACACGGTTAGCGGCATTACAGCAGCAAGGACAGAAAATTCTGGAGATTTATAAAAAGCATAACAAAAACAAAGAAGTTCATCTACCCGCTAAAACTAAACAACATACCTAACCATACACACTACGGAAGAAAAATTACACATGTTCCAGTTTCACTACGAGATAGTCTTCCGAGCTCCTGAAAACCCGGTCTTTGGCAATGCTCATTACAAAGCAGTAACCGACTTCATTAAAAATAACAGTCAGCTTCTCCTACCATCCACACCAGCACCAGACCTGAAAGCTAACTACCACATGGAAAGAACAATTAAAACTGTCGATTTCATCAACGTCGTGAGTCGTCAGCACCAGGGCCAGACAGCATCACATACACAATTCTCAAACATATACCTACCACTGGAAATGACAAAGAAAATTACAGCCCGGTACAACCTCATGTTGCAATACGGTTATCACCTTAAACAGTGGAAGAAAACACACCTTCTTCTTTAAGAATAACCATGAAAACTACAGGTTAATTTCACTATCAGCAACACTATCGAAAGTTTTGGAAAAAAATCATTACCAAGCGCCTGAACAATTACTTGGAAAACCACAACCCTTACCAGAAACTCAGGCACGCTTCCGCTCAACCACACTATCCAGGACCAGCTTATCAGTCATCTCAGAAACAAAAGAAGAAACAGAGGTTTTACAACAGCCGCAACTTTCCTTGATATACAAGAGGTATTCGACAGATGCTGGGCACAAGGCCTCCTGTACAAAATGAACCAAATCCCAGGAAGGCTAATCAGGTGGGCAGCCAGCTTCCTAACAAATAGAACAGTTCAATACTAATACTATCCACACCACCAACCCTTGAGGTAGGAACTTCACAGGGCAGTGCCATATCTGGCCTGATGTATATAACATACACGGCTGATACTCGAGAAACCCACACACCCAAGCGTACAGACGACACTGCATATTGATGCTCCGCAGGTCGACTAATAGAAGCTACACGTGAGCCAACAACTGGAGAGTCGCGATAAACCCCGAGAAGCCCCAAAATATAATTTTCTAGAATCAACAGAAAAGGATGAACAGAAACACCACCATCAAATACGGAAGTTATGACATCCCTGTTTAGCAAAACATAAAATACCTTGGCGTCACACTAACAGAGAAACTCTCAACCACCACGCACTACAAACAAAAGCTGCAACTACCTGCCTGAGAATCCTCTCTAGCATAGGAAAAGAAGGCCTAGCACCTACAGTGTTGATACAGTTATACAAAACCCTAATCAGACCAATTATCAGTTATGCGGCAGTAGCAATAGAACCAATCATATCCAAATTCACTATAGACCGAATTAGTAGACATGAAAGGAAATGCCTACGCATATTGATGAAACTGTCGCCACGGGCGAGGAACGACGAAATCCACGACATCTCCAAAACACCTGCAATACAGGAGACCATTAGGAAAATAAAGCTCAAATACATGGACAATGCCGAATCACGCTCACACAGACAGCAGCTAATAAACAGATCCAAGGATTACAACTCCAAAAAGTTAATAAGACTGTTCATCTCCAATGGATTCCAGCACACTGTGGAGTCATGGGGAACGAAGCTGCAGACTCACTTGCAAAGAAAGGCACAACAATAAAACAAAAGTCTAAATTCAATTTCTCATATTCCTCAATAAAACGCTTGATCATTAAAAATTTTTCTCATTCATACCTACAAGAAATAGAAACAAATGCCAAAGATAAAAAATGGATTACACTACTTTCCAATCCAGATATAATCCCCCAGAGACCATGGAAAACAGCGGTTGCAGCCTTCCGACTATTGACAAATCATGACTGCTTAGCAAGTCATCTCTACAGAATAGGTATCTTAGCTTCACCAATATATGTCCTGTGTAACGATCCAGCAGAAATGAATGAAGAACACTTGAAGACCTGTGAAGCATTAAGATCAGAAGAAACTACAGTTCAAAAGTATTGGAGAGCACGAATGCTAATGGCTTCATTGCCAGATGCAAGGCACTAGAAAACAACAACAACAACAACAACAGAATATGATAAGACAATCCAGGAACACCTACAACGACTACTGCAGTCACAGAGCACAACGAGAATATGCCCATAAATATAGGCTATAACAAACTGTAAACTTGTAAATAACTGAAACATGTAATCTTAAATGTAATTTTGGCGTATCTATTAATTTAAAAAAACGAAAGAATAATAATAGTAAAACTTATATGAAAAGAAAAAAATGTTATACCAAATAAGCAAATAAAAGAGAAAAGAAAAAGGAAAGATAACGATGATCCCTCCCCAACTAGGTAAATAAAAATAAATACCTATTTGGCTGAAAAGGGTGAAATAAGCCCTCAGTCAGTCGTGAGTGAAATAAACCCAGAATCCCCTTAAAAAATAATAAAGTTAATGTTCACTGCAACCTGAATCTGCTTTCTTGAAGGACTGTCTTTACTCACTCTTGTAGAAATTATTGTTAAAAATATTTCTCTACTATGAGTTCACATTAATCGAGAAGTATTTGTAGAAATGACTGTTAAGTGTTTCATTGCAAGCGCAATGAGAAGAAAAATATGCATTAGGACTAGCGATAGTCAAATGTTTTAAGAACCGCTCGCTATATTGATGGTTTTGACATTCCATTCTCCGTGCATGTTCAGAACTTTAAAGAAATGAATGACGTGACTTCTTATTTGGAAGAATTCTTAACAATTGAAACAAACCAGAAGTGAAATCTCGGAAATGGTATATGACATTCAACTACATCTATATTTTTGTGTAGTATGATTTTGTCAGTCTCTTACACTTTGCCAGTTATGCAAAAATCACCGAGAATATAGAAGGCTTCGGAGTTGTCAGAAAAATCAAGGTGAAATTAAAGTATTTTCATATTTTTCAAAATTTTTGGAAAATATTCCAAGTAAAGAGTAGTCCGCTGTGAAGAGAATTTTCTTTGAAATCTTAGTGTCGCATCCTTCGAAAATGTCAAACTTAAATATCAAATTTGTATTAAACGCCCCTGTGAGTGGCCATGTATCTGTGAATTACACACAATCTTTTATGGCTTTTGAACCACAATTAGGATACATTTTGGTTAATTTGTTTATTTTTACGATCTTAAGTACATTTTAAATCATCGTATAATGTCATAAATTACATTACTCTTAGGGCTTAAAATAAAAAACCTTAACTAGAGATAGGTGCAAACTACAATGGCCAAAATAAGAGCTTATCCAACTAATAAGAATGTCTTATATGACAATTGCAGTTTTGTTTCCATGGGGAGACATTACTCTCAATCTTCTTCTTCCTGTATACTTATCAGCATCATCATCCTGTGTTGGATGTTCGTAAATATACCTATTCATCAGTTTATTGTTATTTCTTTATCGCCTTCGTTTGTGCCTTAAACCTTTTCATTTTACTTAATTATTTCTACGCAATCAAAAATATATTGTTAAGCAATTTTTTGTAACAGGCAGCTTTGTATGGTATTCGTTCAAAGCATGTATTAAATCCTCTCATTTTTGTTCCATTTACTGTTATTTATTCTCTCTCTCTCTCTCTCTCTCTCTCTCTCTCTCTCTGTTGAATAACTAATATTTCAATTAAAAGGGTAACATAGACATTCTTAGTTAGGTTCGCACAAAACATAAAACAACCTAAGTGAGCTGTCACAACAACACCCTCTTTGTTACATTACTGTTCCTTTTGAAACTCAGTAACCTGACTTCTTTTGCACTTCTGTAGTAAAGGGAAATAAAACACTGCAAAGAACGGCAGGTAGGTATGTAGTACTTGGCAAAGGCAAGAGGCGTATCGGAAAGTATGTGAAACTGCCCTCTTGTTTACGTGAACTTATCGCACAAACACGGTGAGACAGGGTATATACACTGTTCAGATGCAATCATATCTTCAGGGCAGCAACGTCTCATATACCGCGAGAGATCATCTATTACTGTTTTATCACTGACTGTACGCCAAGTTAATATTACTTCATTGTTCTAGTAAACAAGATAAAAAGCGATCGTAGCGCTCGAAGGCCTCGGCGCTTTGCCAGTATCTGTGTGTGTAAAATAAGCTTACAAAAGCAAACATAATAGCACTGAAACTTCCTGCACTTAATTTAAATGATAATAATTAATAGGTAGGTAATAACTAAAAAAGTATTATGTCTCTAGGAATAATAGAAAATAACTTTTTACTTTCTCTAGTATTTATAGGTAGTAAGTAGGGGAAGTATAGTATTCGACACAAAATGTTGACATCGAGATTTCACCAGAAATACATGTTTTGAGGCCCCCTGAATACAAAAAGCATTTTTAGAAAAGATCTGTGTGTGTATGTGTGTGTGTGTGTGTGTGTGTGTGTGTGTGTGTGTGTGTGTGTGTGTGTGTGTGTGTGTGTGTGTGTGTGTGAACAATACAACTCAAAAAATGGAAAGTCGGTTAAAACCAAAGTTGGTAGGTATTTAAGTTTAATATTTTTCACAGATGGCATGCAAAGATTTTGAAAAAAATTCCTCCCCCCTAAAAAGTTTTTACATGGAGCATTTTTCGAAAATTTTGATTTTCTCGAAAATGGCCCAAACAATTTTGATTAAAATATTTATCATGTTTGAGGTATTTTTATAGCAAATGAAATATATTTTTTGAATTTGCTGGTTATAGCCCATGTAGTCCTGTTTATTCGTCATGACTTTTGCATAACTGGTAAACCGTAAGAGATAGATCAAATCTTACTATACAACAAATGTTCATCTAGTCAAGAACGTAATTTGTGTCAGATCATCTTTTTTGTGAAGTAAACCATTTCAGAGATATTCCTTGTTATTTGTCAGACTTACAGACGTTCTCAAATGGGAGGTCGTTATTTATTTTTTTGTTTATTATCTCTTGGCCATGCAAAGAGAACGCAAGTTCAAAGTCATCATATAGCGACCATTCTTAGAACATCTGACTATCGCTTAAAGCCTATTGTAATTCTCGATAATGAACTACAAGATAATTTACACAAACGTTATTTATGCTTCGTTCGCCGTTTAGCCTAAGATTAAGGAACAGGGAAAATTTACTACGATTATCTTTAACAAAGTATTCACAGGGTTACTTCTGCGCATTATACAGCTTATTTGTCTGTATCGAGTGATTTGGGATAAGGAAGCCAACTACAATAAAAGAGTAGATACTGACCCCCTTAGCCACACGCTCCCAACATTGCAAAATGAAAGTTGGCACAACTTGCCCAGTTTGTTCTCCGTGGGGGCTTACACCTCCAGGCAATATTTTGAAACTAATTTCTGAAAATTGCCCTGAAAGGGGCCGACGTGAGGGCGTGGGAACGGCTAAGTGTAGAGCTCTCACACGCGACCATCCCAGTGGTGGGCTGGTCCTACGCTTGCGGTGGGGGAAACAACTTCCTCGGAGGATTTGGAGTGGCACGCGTCAAACATCATGCACCTCCACTCCCCTCTTTCTATCATTGATATTTTAAAATTTTCTCCTCGGAGAACACATAACATATACATTATAATCAATTCATAGCATATTGCTTCAAACATACAATGCAGATGAGTTAATACTTTATTGGGCCTTCTTTGGCTTTGAAATACAGTCAATGTACTCTTTTGGGATAGTCTTACACTCTTGCACGGCAATGTATTCCAAGATTCGGATAATGTCTCTCTAAGCTCTCAGCCTAGAGCAGCTACTCCTCTACCTTCCGATCTCATATGGATATAACTGCCACAGTTCTATCCTCCTCGGACGATGCAACCCTTGGCCTACCATTTCGCTCTAAGTCTGAAAATTTGCCCCTTTTCCTATATTTGTTATTGTCTGTGCCACACACATTTTAGTTACTCCCAGTTGAATTTCAATAGGCTGATCCCGTGGCGCAGTTGGTAGAGCACCTACCTGCTGTGCAAGGGGTCACGAGTTCGATTCCCGGCAGGAGGTAGGAATTTTTCTCTAGCCAGGATTATTCCTCATCCTCCCTGAGTCTGGAAGTATAATGGCATGTGGTATTCGTGGTGGGGCGGGTTCTCCGGTTTCCCCCGTCATTCATTTCACCAGTTGATCCATTATCACCCTTCCAATCATTCACTTCATATCATCCTCTTCCTCACTATCATACCTGGTGTTCGGCTGACCACCTACTTCCAGATCTTCACTCTGTCTGGTCCAGAGGTTCCTGTGCTCCCCGACAGGCGTCGGACCCTAGGCACTGGCTTGTAAGTCCTACATAAGGGGAGGGTAATCAGGGAAAAAAAGAACAATTGCAATACCTCTGCATAACTTGGAAACGAATCACTAGCCAGTTTAATATCTTTCTTCATATTTTATATACATTTTTCCTTAACAATCTCTTTTCGCATCAGAACAAAATGGAAGCTACAGCGCAACTGAATGTAATGGCATCATAATAAGATCAACACAGCAGAATTCAATGGTACCTATTATTTGCAGTATAAACAATACACTTTAAATTTACAGCACTGCGACTTCGCTGACTCATTCATCATAGGATTGTATCCATTCCTACATAGTGTTAATTTAAATTCTTTTTTCCAATTTGTTTTAAAGTTATAAGCATCATGTCAATTGTGCATAAACAGTATCTGATAACAATGTCATGTTTATAAGTATCCTCCACATACCTATGTATGTGCCTTTCCCTTCAAAGTAAAATAAAATTGACAACCTATATATTTTCATGGCCACATCTCCTCTTTTCGGTTTCTCTAAAACTCAAAAAACTCACAATTCCTTAAAAATAATGATATCTATATAATTATTCTTTTAAAATGTACACTTAATAAAATATTTGTTACGAAAAATAAGCCCGCTGGACAAAATAAAGGATAGTATTTCGGTGAAATATGGAGGTATCCTTAAACTTTTAGCAGGACCTGCATTATCATAATTATGATTTATTATCATCATCATTATCATTATCATTATCATCATTATCATATTATTATGTTATTATTATTACTATTATTATTGCTATTATTGTTATTATTATTATTATTATTATTATTATTATTATTATTATTATTATTATTATTATTATTATTATTATTATTATTATTATTATTATTATTATTATTATTATTATTATTATTATTATTATTATTATTATTATTATTATTATTATTATTATTATTATTATTATTATTATTATTATTATTATTATTATTATTATTATTATTATTATTATTATTATTATTATTATAACTAGCGCGACTTGAATAAAGAAGTTGCGACCGCAGGTCGTGAAGGCCGTATAACTGGCCGGGAGGGCTCGTGGTGCTGACCACGTCCCACCCTGCAGTACTGCACCTCACTCATGACGCCTGTAGTGGGCAAGGAGAACGCAGCGGCCGGGCGGTAAGTCTTGGCCCGCGAAGGGCTGTTGCGCTAGGTTTTTGTTTTAATCACTAGAGCGGCTTAACCTACGAAATGTACTAAGTTTCTATTACTTTGGAAGCAAAATAATTTCACAAAAGAGAACATATCAGCTTTTATTAGTCGTATTGGGTAAGGTAATTAGACCTCGGCCACGGCGCGGCGTAAGGGAAACAATATAGAATTTCAATGTGAGAATATAGGACTAGCTTTTCAACATCTGACTCTTTGCTCAACCCCCCCCCCCCCCCTCGCACCCCTTTCACCTACGACGAAAATGAAGTTATTTCTGTTTATTTGGATTAACACGAAGTAGACAGAAAAATAAGATTTTGTTGTTACATTTTGTACAAGTTACATCAAAATAAATGATAATGGGTAAGGAAAGCCATGTGAATGATACACAGTTTTGGTTATCCTGTTCAAAGACTCATGGACACAAAAGCATGCTCACGTGCGTGGATCTATCCAACAAGCTCTTTTTACGTGTTTAGGGCGCTTCAAAGCATACATTTCGACGACTTTTTAAACATCGAATTCTTGGCATAGGTATAGATTGTAGTGCTTCCTCTACTATTATATATACTGCCTCACTTTTAGGAAGATCGTCGAGCCCGCAGGAAGAAGGGCAGTATTTTCCTCTCGGACTCCTACACTCAATCATGTTGTGCCAATTCCTGCCGTAACGTATCGCTTGCAGTAGGTATACCTACATACCTATTATTTAATTATTACCTATATTACTAATCAGTCAATCCATCTCAGAGGCGTAACCAAAGGCTACCTCCGCACATTTCACACAGCACGCTGAAAGAAATATTTATCTTGTAGTTTTGGGAGTGCTAAGAAATACAACATAGTTAATTCGCTAATCCTGCTCTGGTCAAAATAACTATACTATGGGGGAAAAAGTAAGTACAGTACTATATTTATTTTCGCCATTGTTATTTAAATATAATTGTCAAAGGAAACTCAAATGGTTTTCCCTTGCTCCTCGAGTTATCTAATGCATTAATGGTAAAGAGCGCGAGTATATAACTTATCTTATAATCCTGAGAAAATTGAAAAACGCCTTATTTCGATCTTATGAAAATGCATTATATGTACCGGGAAAATATTTCATTCATAACTACGTAGAGCACTTTTTAAATTTATTTTCCGCTTAGATACATACTCTATTCCACCCAAAAATTCGATATCGAGATTTACCTGCGCGCGCGCGTGTCTGTGTGTGTGTGTGTGTGTGTGTGTGTGTGTGTGTGTGTGTGCGTGTGTGTAGCATAATTAAAACACGAAAAGTCAGTTAAATACCGCTCAGTGGTATGTAAGTTCATTTAAGTCTTCGACTACTCTTTACGTGGAATACCTATTCTTCGAAAATTTTGATTTTCCCAAGATAGATCTAAAGATTTTGATTCAACTACCATATGTTAAGATATTTTCATGGCAAATGAAATGTTCAGTTTGAGTTTTCTGGGAATAACTTAGTAGCTTCTGGGGCTCTCTTGATTCTGAATGAGCTTTGCATAACCGGTAAATGAGACAGACAAAATCTTACTATCTCGAACATGCACACAATTTATGTCAAATCTTTTTGTGCAGTTTGCCATTTTCTAGATACTCCCTCTTATTGGTTTGAATTTTCAAATGCTTATACTTTTCACAAACAGGAAGTCGTTCTTTTTATGTCGTGGCCAATACTGGTCAATGGTATTGCATAGTGACCAGCTCTTAAAGGACCTGAATTTCTTAAGCCCATTATATTCTCTATGTACGTGGTGGAGAAAGTAAAAAGGAAATTTATTATTACAGTATAAATCGCTCTATATACAAATAAATCCACAATCTACAGTCAAAAAGAAAGAAATGTAGTGCTTGAGTGGCAGCATTAGTACTGGTGAACTCACTGTTCAGTGCCAGCATGCCAAGAAGTGAGACTGAAGCGCTGTCAGCAGATTTGGGTGGAAATACTTTGCTGTCCACTCTGCAACCTCCTTGGAACTCATCTCTCGAGGTGAGGGCTGGACCAAGAACTGGCGTGTGTCTGAACGGTTACTGGTAGTAGGGGAACGAACGACCAACCAACAGGCGAATGCCACGCCCTCTCCCCCCTCGAAAAAGATCATGATCATCATCTATTATTCTTACAATGCCTTTCTTCTTCAAACTTCCTTAGTTGCTACAGGTTGGATGAGCTATCCTTGTCACAAACTATTTGACATATTAGGGACTACTGGCATTAATTATCATAAGTAATGTCACGAGTGAGAGTCGACTTGTCTAGAGAATTTCCCTATCACGAGTTACATTTATTAATACCATTTCAGGAATAAAAGGATAATATAGTCTATAAAATGTATTTAAATGTAGTATTATAATTACTGACCTCTTAAAAGAAACATGAAGCAGGCATACATACATCAGCGTCCATTGACACGACCTACAAAATTCTCATATTGATGCTCCCATTTTTAAGACGTTGGCAATGTTAGAAATTCGATATCTGCTATTAATTTATAATTTATTTCAATACAAAATTTGTCAAACTGATTCCAAACATATTTCCTATTGTATTCATGTTATGAGAGTTTCCCTCTTCGAATTATTTCATCTATTTCAGCATTAAATACCTCACCTAAGCGAGTCAACCTTATTTAACATTTGAATAGCGGCTCCGTAGCGTCAAGTTACGTCAGCTGATGCACATCTCAAGCACAGTGCAGCTACATTCTCTAACCTGATCGTAACATAAGAAAAGCTGAGGAGGTGATAACTAAAATTCAGAGGTGATAATGAAATGTGATAATTTTTTCGTGAATGAAGGCTGTCATTGGTTGAAATGTTAAAAAGTTATGCACATGATTGGTTCATTTCAATCAACTCACGTAGGAGTGAAATAGTCAGTAAGTGTTATAATTAGACGCTCTTACTTTGTGTTAAAGTAGAGCCCTGATTCTTATGTAATTACATTTTCTGCTCATGTCTATGCATGAATGACACTTTATTCGCATTAATCATTATTTATTTTATGCAAATCATGTGGGTAATTCGTGTTTACTATGTAATGGGAAACGTTTGCTTCCATGAATCACCTATATTATCCCTGGGAAACAAGTTCAATACGTGTAGAAAGTCATGTATTTCATGGAGCTTTACTGTACCATAATTATGTTTTCTATTTTAGCACTAGTTATTAATTCTACAATCACTAATCTATTACTATTGCATTTTAAAGTTAATTATAATAGCATGACCATTATCATCATCATTATTATTATTATTATTATTATTATTATTATTATTATTATTATTATTATTATTATTATTATTATTATTATTATTATTATTATTATTATTGTTATTGTTATTGTTATTGTTATTGTTATTGTTATTGTTATTGTTATTGTTATTGTTATTGTTATTGTTATTGTTATTGTTATTGTTATTGTTATTGTTATTGTTATTGTTATTGTTATTGTTATTGTTATTGTTATTGTTATTGTTATTGTTGTTGTTGTTGTTGTTGTTGTTGTTGTTGTTGTTGTTGTTGTTATTGTTATTATTATTATTATTATTATTATTATTATTATTATTATTATTATTATTATTATTATTATTATTATTATTATTATTATTATTATTATTATTATTATTATTATTATTATTATTATTATTATTATTATTATTATTATTATTATTATTATTATTATTATTATTATTATTATTATTATTATTATTATTATTAAGCGTCTAATACCTATAGGGCAATGGCCTCTCCTATGCTCTTCCCACATTTGATCTATGAATGTGCAATCCCCCTGTCTTTAACTTCTATGGTTTATTTGATTTAACCTAAATTTACTTTAACTTATTTTCACCTTCACTCTTCTACCCTAGTAAGGACCAAAAATGTAGAGCCATTGCTTCGATGGAACTTTAAATGCAAATATTGCAACAATTTCTGAGCTTCTTATCTTAAGCTCATTTAATGCATTAGTGAATAAAGAGTACACAAATCCCTTTACTTAAGATTAATTCGATGTTGTTTCATTTCTTTGAGTTACCAAAGAACTAGCGAGTTTCGAAATATCTTATAAGAAACATTTGCTCTTTACAACACATTGTAACTAATCTGCAACTCTGTGTAATTCAATATCTGTAAAGACTAGCAGAAATTAAGGCACGAAACATTTATAGCAGTTGGTTTTTAGGTTTTTATAAATTTAAGGCCACAGTTCCTGTCAATTTTATGAATCCCAGAGATGAGAAAAGAGCACAAATTAAGAGAGAAAGCATATCTATTCGTCCACCAGAAAACGAGAGTAGAGCTGCGAGGTCCCTTAGTACAATTTATCAGTAACGATTACTAAAAATGCTAGGAAATATGCTAATCATGGAAGACAAGCTGGCGAATTCTACATCATAACGTATTAAGCGTGCATACATACGAATTATCACCTGGTCATTTTCTCACTTCGTTCAAATTAGCATTATGTAATTCCTTTGTTTACTCAGAATCGCCAACTGTATGCCGCAAACCGCCGACAAACAATTTATTAAACATTACAATCGATTAACAATCAAAATAGCGCTCTATTTTAATTTGAGAAGTGTGTTTTTAAATAATGATTTTAAAAAAAGTAAATTTTTCAAGAAGAAAGGTTATTTGTTAATGTTTAAAAAAGTGGGATTTATTTCAGACTATAGATTAGGAACTGCCTTTATAATTACAAGAGAAGATCGAAATACATGTAAGTAATTCGTGGGTGGATATGAGGGCGTATGGAATGAGTGTAAGTGACATGTAAATTAATTAATGAAGCCGTTAGAAATTCAGCGGAAGAAAGTGTTGAGGAAGAGAGAAAGAAATTGATTGGGGCACAGGGTGAGAGGTAACTTTTTGCTAAGGAATACTAATTGAGAAATCGATTTGGAGCAGAACAAAATGCTACGTAACAGATAACTTTAGGATAACTGTCTTATATAGTAGACGAAAAGAAAGTCTAAAAAGAAGTAAGAATGAAGGACGTTGTGATTACAGTAAAGGACTCGTCCCTGAAAAGTAGCCTAGTGTTATATAATTAGATTAAATTGGATTCCGTTCAGCGAGTACACAAGTAGGCATAAAGGGCCGTGAACATTGAACATGTCAATGGAAATATACAGTATAGCATAGAAACACATTAAAGGTAGATATACCTATAGGTACAAATACAAAGTAGGGATAACTGAGAAACAATTAAATCTTCCCTGCAGTTATGAGGCTAACATAATGTATTTACAAATACAAATTGAACTTTGTTTAAAACTTGCACTAGGCTTTTCCTGCCACATTCCATTATTTCGTTATACTATAATTAGCAATGAATGGCAATTTTGTCAGTTGTTCAATACATGTAATTAACAATAATTGTCACTAAAGCAGCCAGAAATTACTTACTTTAACAGGACAATTTGTCACTCAGATATTCTTTTACATCATAAATGATTTTGAACATAGGTACTGTTTAGCATCAATTTTAAAACACTGAAATTGTCAACTTTCTCCTTAAGACCATTGTGAAGAGCATTAAATATGTTTATGGTTTCATAATGTACTTCTTTCTGGAAGCAAGAAAGTTTTGCACTGGGATGATGGTCGTTGCCTTTTTGTCTAGTGTTTATCACCTGAATTTCATTGTTTGTTATAAATGTGGATCGATTGCATGTAAAGAATTTTAGAATCGAGAATATATGTATGCATATGGTGTTGGAAATAATTCTTATAACCAGGGCCGGATGTTGATGGCATGTCATAATTTTTGTTTGTGGTTTTTCCATGGAAAATATAAGCACAGCACGATTTTATCAATGGTGATTAAAATTATGTAATTATCATGGGTCATATAAAGTCATTACTTTGACGCTTTTTATCTTTTTTTTTTTTTTTTTTTTTTTTTTTTTGTCTTTTTCATATTAAAGTCATATTTTCTCTTAAACGTTCGTATTTTCGTCATATTTTTATATTTCTATTCCAGTTTCGCACGGTTCGATAAGTGAAAAATTGCAAGTGCTTGTGCGTGAGTTTGGACAAAAACATTTCAGTACAGATGGAACTATTCGAAACTGAACTAGAAGCTAAAATGAAATTTAATGTTCAACAACACTGCGGCACAACGAGACTTGGAAACAACTTGGCTCGAAATGTTACATTAGAGAATCATGAACAGCTCCAGTTCCAGAGAATTTCGTCACTGTCTATGACAAGCAAAATTTCAGATTTTAACAAGGATTTATCAAGTGACGATATTATCTACCAGGGTTGCCAACATTTAAAAGTAAAATTATCGTACCAGCCACTCAAAATTATAGATTTGGATTCAAAATTATCGTTCATCATAAAGCAAACGCTACAACAATAAAAATATCAGTATAATACTTAGGAAAATATAAGAGTAATGATGTTTATTATATCCACTTACAAGATTGACGACCTCAACAAATATTACAACTTCAGCACTTATGTTTCTCGCACTATTCATCTGAAAGTTCATCTTCCTCAACCGTTGCAGCATTGTACAAATTTGTTGTTGAGATAAACCTTAACATCTTCTCGGTGACTTGCAGATTTTAAGATCTACCACGTTCTTTCATAAGTTGAGACGACAAAATGAGTTCATTTGCCGTATCTAGTGCCAATCTGTTTCTAACTTTGGTTTTTATTAAACCCAGTTTAGAAAAAAAAAACTCTTTCACAAGAAGTGCTTCTGCGGGGCAAGGAAACCACTGACAATGCAAAGGCCGCTAGTTCTTTGAAATCAGTATTTCCATCAAGGTGACTTACCTATGTTTAACAGCACTTCAGAAACTGTTAGGTTCAGGCATGTTCTTTATTTCACACGGAATAGCACGTATTCCGTGTTTTCTCCATTGCTCATCAATTTTCCGAGCAGTGCCTTCTTCATTGAGACTACCAGATCTGGGCACACTGGCAACAAGATGATAAGGGGTAGCAGGCTTAGTAGGTTGGGAAATGGTTGTTATGGGGTGGAGACAGACAATGAGGACAAAAGTGGTGTTATTTGTAATTAGTTTCATTTCGCTGGAGTGACAAATCAGTGAAAATGATATTTCGTCGATATCGAACTATCATACATTCAAATTATGGTACACCCCCATAATTATCGTACGAGTTGGCAACCCTGTTACCTACTAATATATGTACCACTGTAGGAAGTTAATAATCACTACTCCTGCAATTTTTTAGAGAAATATACCTCAATAACATGAGGCGATGTTGGGAGATCTTTTGCCCGTTACAAGTCAATGTTGCGTGAAAATAGATCTTTCATGCATGAAAACTATAAAATGTGTGTAATTTGTTATTGTAATTCCTTCTTCCGATCGCCCTTCAAAATGTGGCATTGATTCCATTATGTGCAGAGCTGAAGGTTAGCTCTGTATTGAGCAATTAAATAAATTCAAAATGCAACAATAACATTAACGTTATTTATTTATTATTCAGTGTGCTAGATTTTTAAAGTATATGTTCTGTATAATGTTAGTTTAAACATAATTGAGCTTTGAAGATTTCAAAAATCCACCAAAAGAAAAAGGTCATATTTATCGTCATATTTTCTAATTTTTTCGGTCGTAAGTGCTTGCATACTTCTAACATTTTAGGTCAGAAACATCCGGACCCTGCTTGTAACCTTCTTTTGTATGAGGAATATTCGTTTACTTTCTACTGAACTGCCCCAAAATATTATTCCATATTACATTATAGAGTTAAAATAGCATCAATGGGTGTGGGTGATGTGTTGCATACCCTGCCAGTTTTCCTTAGTTAACTTTTCCTATTATCTATATACTAATCCAATTGGCATAATGCTGGCAGAGAAGTATGTTTAGAACAACAATCTGCTATGAATTAGTACCTATTGTTAGCGCATCACGACGAGCATTGAAACAGAGCGGCTGGTGGTTGTGCGTGCCTCACGCCAGTCATATCAAACGATGAGCGCGCACAATGGATGTAACGCAGAAAAGTGCATCTTGCTTCTTTATGTTAATACGGTTTAAAGCCAAGCTTTTCAGTATTTTGTTTGGCAGTGAAGGTTAATTTCATATTTTAACTTCTTCTGTACGTATAAGAGTACAACAAGCAGCTTTTTGTATAGTAATGTGTGTGAATGTAAGAGAAAAATACGCCAGGAAACCGAAGGCAGGGTATGCACATTGCTCATGTGCATCCGAGTGGTTCACTAAGAGGAAAACACGTGTTGTAGAGAGAACGCTGCATTTCACTGCTCTGAATATGGAATTCGAGTGTTAAGAAATTCAGAAATAAATAGTGCGAGTGATTTTTCTGTAATTTTAATATTTACCAACTGGTAAATTATAAAGTCCTAAGAAAACTATATAAATTGTGAAAAAATTAATAGCTTTATTTAATAAACCAAAGCATTATAAAATGTTTTGTTCGCAGCATTATTTTGAGGGTACTTATCTATTGCAGAATAATATTTAAAATTATCAAAATTTTGAAATTATCATCGTGTGGAGCATTTTAGGTACGCTATCCAAAAAAAAAAAAAAAAAAAAAAAAAAATAGATAGAAAAGATAATAAATTTAAAAATGTTAAAAATATTGCAATGAAAATTTGAATATTGATTATTCCTCATGTGTATTTTGTCTGATATGAGTTTGAACAAAATCCGCTAATAATTGTAGAATTTAGAAATTTTATTTTTGCGTACCCTTAACACGAGTTCAAAGTGCATACCCAAGTTCACGTATCACGCTACGCCTCTGCTGATAGTACACTAATTTAAGTGTGTTTATTGACAGTGCTCGGATAGCACAGGTAGAGCTGAGCTCGGTTAAGATATACTTAATGTGGGCTTCTAATCTAAATATTTCTCTACTAAATAATAGTAGGTATAATATAATGTAAATTATAAATATACCTAATATGTGTGGTCAATATGCACGTGTATTGCTTTTAACGTGCAATTTCTTCTTGTCATTGATTAGTTTGATCACGTAACGCCTCCCAGGATACACCACGGAGTTTTCTCTGAAGAGAGGTAACCACACAGTGTGTAATCCTCTGACTAACAATACAACTTTGTTATTAGGCAGCACAAGGGGAGTGGGGCAAGTCGTCTCCCCCTTCCACTTTCAACTTTCCCACACTAGGCACCCCTGCTGCATGACACACTAAGTTCCTGTGAAAACTACCGCCTTTTGTCGAGTCCACCCGCACGCACGCAGGCACGGCTGGAGGGGAAATCGGCAGGAGGGGTAGGAGCGTGGCCGAGCGGCGGTCCGATGGCCTACTGCACCAGACACCGGCGGTCGGTCCACGCGCAAGGAAGGCTCGGTGCGTACGCGCGACACGAGCAAGACGTTTCCGGGGTACAAGACGACCGTCGTCCACACCACTTAATTGTTCAAGTGCGGAGGGGGTAAGAGGGCACACACTTGTTATCAAGAAAATGGTACATCGCATTCCGATGCATCACTTTAGTCTACGTCCTATTTCTAATCTGTGTTTAACATAACCTATTGTGCGATTTCTTTGCACGACACGTTTACAAGTGAGTACGTATATTTATATTTTATATAAGCTTTTAGACGAGTGTGAAATGCTGAAAATCCGTGTTTACAAAAACTGCTGAAGAATTATTGAGTGCGTGTGACGGTGTTAGACGAAGAAACAGTGACCCTGTGGCGAGTAGTTGTACCACGGGGGGGCACAGCTCCCCCCGAAACTGTGATGGACCCACAGCCCCCCTTACATTGGGGTTATAGCGCCGCTGCAGGACCTAATGCGTGGCCACCCGCACATCACACGGCTACTCCTGTTGGAACCCACCCAGGTTCGATCTCGGGAGCTCGACATTCCATGAAAAGACATCACAGCGAAAGTGATGACTGTGACGATGTCTTCTCTGAGGAGTCTTCCAAGGAACAGTAAGTGACATTCTTATTCGTGTGGTTCTTTATATTGAGAGCATCTATGGTTCTGTCAACACACACACACACACACACACACACACACACACACACACACACACACACACACACACACACACACACACACACACACA
The DNA here is from genome assembly GCA_030765045.1 of Tenodera sinensis. Lineage (NCBI taxonomy): Eukaryota > Metazoa > Arthropoda > Insecta > Mantodea > Mantidae > Tenodera > Tenodera sinensis. The sequence goes on from CM060967.1 coordinate 75,668,156, forward strand.
CACACACACAGACACACACACAAACAGGCCAGGAAGCGTGACATATATTTTCACTTGTCAAACTTTTCTAGACATGAACAATTTTATCAGCCAATTAAATAATAATAAAACTGGTGGGCAAGTAACTTTTTGAAAAACGATAACTAGAAAACAAAAATATTTCATCACTTTGGTAGATATACTTTTCAATCACAATTTTGGTTCAGACTCCCCGCTTCTTTACAACGTACTAAGAATATATAACATGGCAAAATTAGTCAAATGTGTGTTTACAATTTTGTTTTAAATAACTCTTGGTAGAGCCCACCTCTGTGGCGTAGGGGTAGCGTATGAGCCTCACATTCAAGAGGTCCCGATTTCGAATATCGCTTAGGGTGCATTATCCGGATAAGGATTTTTCCGAGGCCCGAGGAGATGTAGGGTAACTTTAAGCTCCATAGAGCCCGGGCTCATTTGAGCATCATTTCGCCCACTCATCGTCCGATGTGACTTACCAGTTTAAAGAACGTCAAAATCGAAAAAAATGCCTTATTAGAAGTATAGAAAACATATTAAAAGTTCATATTAACATATTTTTTAAAATAAAAATCTGATGTTATGCACTCACATGACTTTCTCTACTCTTGTACTAACTATTCTTACAAACTCTTACTCCTCTATCTTTTTCATATTAGTAAAGATAAACATTTGCACAAATTAACTAATTGCCGATTTTCTTGTAGGTGCAAGGGGAATATGGGAATACAGTAGGCTTTGAGCGATAGTCAAATCTTTTAAAGTTTTGAAATTCCATTCTCTTTGCAGGTGCAAAAGATAAAAAGTGAATAACGACCTTTCATTTGAGAAGAGCTTAAGAACTACAAAACTCACGCAAATGCACAAAAAAATGCATTTGGACATAACTTGCGTGTTTTAACAAGATCTACTTACACATTTTTTCTATCGTCAGACTTGGTCTATCACGATTAAATAAACAAGAGCTCGATGTTTCATCATAATATGTGAAATATTGTTTCACTACCCAGAGAGCTTAGTGTAAAATCATATTACGTATTCATTTGTTTTTACATGCAGAAGCGCATCCGTTGAAACCACATTACAACCACATGACTGAAGGACATGCGTGGGAACATTGCCACTTCCCGGTTCAGATGAATGGTCAACCTGCACACAAGAGTGCGCTTTATTTTGGATGTTTTCGACAGCCAAATCATTAATCGCAACCATTTCATTAAATGGTCTCATCTTCCTCAAATATATTTTTACATTAGAGACAAAGAATTGTTATAACAAGACTGACTTTTTAAAGTTTCAAAGCACTTAAAATATTCAAATCATGACATATAAACAGCCGAGCGATAAACTCTGAAAGAAGTAGTTTTATAACTACTATTAAGATATGATTCACTTTCACAAACATGAAGTTTTCATTCCTGTGAAGTTCTGTGTTATGTTACGACAGATATCAAATAACGAGGTGAAAAGTAGATCGAATTTTGTCTGGAATTGTTATTGCAGTTATGAAATTAGATATCACTTTTTCGGAATTGAGGCATTAAAACGCTACAGTGCGTTTCTGTAAACCTACATGACCATTATTATGCCTGCGTCTTCAAATCTTAATCCACAACTATAGCCAATAGATACGCTTAACTGAAAAACAAGTTTTCCTTTTAGTTGCAACTTGTATGCATTCACATTAATATTTGCCCTCAGTATAAGCTTATCAAATAACAACTAACCTTCTAAGATTTGCTTTAAAAAAACTAAAATGTACATGCTTTAATGGATGGATTTGAACTGCAAGGCTGAATATAAAAAAGTGATAATGAAAAGTATTGGAAGCGCAGTATGACAGTATGACTATCCACTAAAATCTTGGTATCCCTCCAAATAGTAACAAAGTCGCTTTAAGAAGACAAGGGCAAGAGTTTTCAGAATGAGAACTGCTAAAGGGGTTAAGGGTAGACGTAGGTAACATTTTCCAAACATTGCATTCTTTACATTAAACTACTTTTCAGTATTGAGATTGTATTCCTGAAGTTTCATGCTTCTATCATCACTCTAAGTATTAAACCATACTTTAAACATCAATGGACGTTGATGTGCCACGCCCCCTTTTTACTTCCTCTTTAAAAGAGTTCGCTATTTTTGTATTTCTTGCTATTTGACGGCCATTTTCCTCAGAGTGTGGTTTGTACACTTTTAAAAGGCTATTAACTAGATGAAACCCGTTTTTTTATGTTCCTTTGTTTTCAACTATTTACTTTTGAGACGTGTCAGCCGTCAGCACCAATGAAAATCAAAGTAAATCTTTAACTCATCTTTTCTACAGTTTACATTTTTTTATCTTGAAGTTGTATTTTCTCCAAAACTATTGCATATATAGTTATCAAATTTGCCAGTTTAACTGCAAAGATCCCACTGCATCATCTTATGGAACAGAATTTCAACAAACATTTTAGTTAAACGGTGCTGAATGAATTTTCAAAAATTTATTCAAAGTAACGATATTATTTTTGTCTCATAAACAATAATACATATAACAATTCTGTTCCACAGTATTATGTGGTATACGTAAGATAACTTATCAAACTTTTCAGTGAAATACCTATCTCAAGTACTTTTTGAGAAAATGGAAAGCGCAGTAGAATTCAAATATATAAAACAAATCTAAAAACAGTACAGAATGTGTAAACAAGCATTAGTGATTACCACACCAAATTAGAAAGCGTAGGAGGTATACATACCTTTCACAGTTGATATTCTTTTACGTACATACATCCCCCCCCCCCCTAAGGGTTAGAATGGGAGGAAATGTGGATGGAAATTTAATTAGGTGCACGGAGAAAGTGGGTTGATATAACATTTTAAAGCTTTTTACTTATCTTAAAAACTAGGTTATTCCTCCAAACAGGGCATCCCAAAACATCATTATGGCATGATTTAGTACTTGTTCAGCATGATTTAGAACAAACGGTCAATGAGTTTTTAAGTAAATAATGACATCATATCAAATAAAACAGCTAATTTATTTTTGAGTTGCAGCAATTTATGACATTTTTAATCTTAGTATTTTTTACATTTAGCTAGCAAATGTTCCAAGCATTTTGTAAACATCCGTCTGATTGGCTTTGGAGATACTCAGTTACGATGCATTAAGGAATTTAAATGCACTTTAATACTCTAAATAGGTATCAGTAATTTCTAGTTTTGGAGTTGTGTGGTAATGCTGAACGCAAACGTTTTAAAATAAGACGAAAGTTTATTATATCTTTCAGTAGAACGCTGTGTCTATGCGTATCAAGAATTCCCATTTGAAATATACAGAGCCGAGTGAATCGTTTCACATACAATATACAATATTGTTATTTATTATTCTTACTATTTAAAATTTAGAGCATCTGAAAAGGATAAATAGTGTTAAAGAGAATTCGTTTAATACTTTTAATAAAAATAAAAATACAAATATGTAATACCTACGCAGTCTTCAATAAGAAATTTCCAAACACAATTCTCTGAAAAAAGCATCTTAGAAAACATTAAGACATGGAAGGCATATGTTTTCCATAACTGAAGGCAAAAATTACTTTTACGACAAATATATTGCGATACTTAAATAGCCGAGGGTTAATTAACAATAGAAAGAATGTCGCACAATGTGCATGTTCTTGGTTTATTCTAAGTTTCACAATTGTGAGCGAGGTTTTCCTTTCTGTGCACCACATTAGGGTATCGGTGACAATTGACACACAGTTTGCACTTGCACTTGTCTTCCGGCTTGTGGAGCTTCTCTGTCTGGCATATCCGATGTACCGTGAATTTCGTCACGGTATGTCGCATGCTTGCGTGCAATCCCTATAGATCATTACATCCGTGGTGTCGATGCTTAATTCCATACGTCTTAGCTAAAATAAGCTATAGTTCTGTACACTCCTTTCAAGAATTAGCTTCTGATTTTAGATAGCACATAGGTATATTTTTATTCGTTGCTACGCAACGAACTTTTCGTTAATACAATGGTCGATGTTTAAGCAAAATGTTTTCCAAAAGACAGCGGATGTCATTCAGCAATGCATTCATCCTTCCTAAAAATATTGCCTTGTTGATAGACAACCCTCATAGCTTTGCTGCATGAATGGTTGCCTAAGAGAGCGTTCTGATCTCAGCTGACAAAATATTATACGCACAGTCCTCATACGATTGAAGAAATGCATATCTTATAATGCTTTTAAAAACAAAATACATTCATTGTAATATGCATATATGTACGTATATCACTGGTCTACTATAAAAAATCGAAATGGGTGTTTCTTATGTATTTTGAGCCCCCAAGCACGAATGTGTTACTTGCTTTTTGTAGCACCCGAAGTTTTAAAACTACCTCATTATATAAGAATGCTCATAAAAAGCAATTAGGTAGATCTCTTTAGAATCATTTAATAAACCTTTGCTACATCTGGGGAAGTACAATATTAAATCAGGCAGACGACATGTGACACCCGTAATGAAGAAACTGTACGTTTGATATTTATTTTGAGTGCAGGTTTAAGTAATCAGGGACGAAAACGGGTACCACATATTCTCTGTGTAAACTGTTAATCTCATCTTAATGGTTGGGTGAAGAAAAAAGGTAAAGTTGCAATGCCTTTTGCTATTCCCATAATATGGAGGGAATCAATCACTCGCGTAGATGATTGCTATTTCTGCATGGTTAAAATAACAGGGAAGAAGGGCAAGAATAAAAAGATCTAGTATCCTTACGTCGTTAACTATTCGACCTATGCTGCACAGTTCCTCCTTACCTGTCCCAGACATATGGTCGAAGCTAGTACGGACACGCAGAACACAAGCCTTGATTTCGATTACACAAAAATGACACTTCTCCAAACACAAAATCATTTGAATGATCTTGTTAGGGACCTGAATCTTTCTAAGGCACACCCTGAACTTTTGAGTATCGCATCTGAAACAGTGGAGATTACTAGACAAAGACGCTAGTTTCTTGCTTTTGACATCACAGGCTTCCTTCTCACCATTCATGGAAGACTTACTCTGTTACTGCAACGACGTGAATGGTCTATTTAATGCTATAGGAATTAAACATTTACCAATGCAACATTACTATTCGCTGATGGCTCCAAAACTAGCGTGAAAGCTAGCAATGTATATCCCGTTGTTCCCATAGCTTATGCCATTAAAATGAAGGAAACAGCACTATGGAACCGTTGTTGAATAAAATTCAATACAACATCCACAAGTGGCAAATCTGTGCTGACTTCAAAGTAATTAGGATATTTACAGGATTACAATCTGGTTACACAAAGCATTGCTGTCTTCTTTATGAATGGAATAACCGCGATCGGAATAGTCACTACAACAGAAGGATTTGGCCTACCCGTACACAAATGTGACCTGGTTGCAAGAACATAGCAAACGTTCCATTGGTGAAACTGAAAGACATTTTGTTACAAATGTGGACTTATGAAGCCGTTCGTTGTTGCAATAGACAAAGCTTTGATAATTATTTTGTTGTTTAACGACGCTGTCAATTGCCAGGATCACATCAGTGTCGCCGGTGTGCCGGAATTTCGTCCCGCAGGAGTTCTTTTACATGCCAGTAAATCTACTGAGATGGAGCTGTTGTTTTCAAGCACACTTAAAAACCATCGGCCTGGGCCGGGTTTGAACCCGCGACCTTGGGATCAGTAGGCCAGCGTCTAACCAACTGAGCCACCCAGACCGACGACAAAGCAAAGCTTTGAGTCCTCTTGAACTGGATTGCTGAAATTCTTTAGAAAACTGTATCCTGATTTGTTTGGAAACAAGAGAGCAGACAATAGTGATGTGTTAATCAACGAACCACTACAGCCTGGGTTGTAACATGTTAAAATCACACGTTCTTCACTCACACTTGAAATCATTTCCTGCTGGTGCTCTTGGATAAGTTTCCGATGAACATGGGGGAAAGATATCATTAAACCACATCTACATTGGAGCAACGGTATTAGAGGTTATGTGCAACAAGTATGATGGCTGACTATTGTTGGACACTGCTGCAGGGTAGTAGTGGCACATAGAAGAAGAGTAGCGAATGTCCAAAAATAATTTAGGTGTTTATGAAAACATATCTCATTACCATTTCATGGTCTTTGTGTTGATATGTTAGCATTTACAGACGAATTCATTGTTTAAGCATCACAAAAACCGAACAGAATTAGATAGCGACATTCTTCATTTAATACTACATTCCCAATTTTAAACCATTTCACTCTTTAGTGTTTCAGCTGTACATTTTCAAGTGTAGCTGATTATCTCAGGTCTGATTTAATAAAAGCTTGAATTGCCTTTAAAAACAAAGTTTAATGTGTTGCAATCACGTGACTTTCTTTATTGTTATACTTACAAAAATATTCTGACAAACCCTTGTTCTTCTATCTACTTCATGTTAATGGACACATACTTTTGTGGAAATGGTTTTATTACTTATGCTCACAGGAACAATGGAAATATGGGAATACAATAGACGTAAGTGATAGTCAAATCTTTTAAGAGCTGGTCGCTATATGATAACTTTGAGCTTCCGATGACTGTACAGGGCCAAGAGATAAAAATCGAATAACAACTTCCTATTTGAGAAAAGGTTAAGTATTTGAAAATGCAAATCATTAGCAATAATTATCTCAGAGATGATTACTTCCACATAAAATGTATTTGACATAAATATTGTGTTTTGGCTAGATCCAGTAACTTGTTCCACCAACAGCTCTATCATCACCTTTGCATTACCAATTTCACCTGCATTTCGTATCATCCTCTTTTTCACTCTCATAGCTGGTGCTGGGCTGATTACCTGCTTCCAGATATTCACTATAACCGGTCTATAGGCTCGTATTCCAATTATTCTAAAAATATACCTCAGTGAATACGTTACAAGCCATGCAGCGTGACAATCCGAATTTGAGAGCGCCTCCAGTGTGACAGACGAGAACTATGTCCCTACACCTCGAGGGAGGTCACTGTTTACTAATCTGGGAGTTTTAGACACCTATTTCTAAAGATATAAAATTATTAAATTGGTCTACTCTTTAACTAGGTACCTACGAGCATGCTTTGTAATATTAAATGTAATAGTGTCTCTGTCTGTTACACTTCTCTCTCTCCCTCCCCCCCCCCCTCTCTCTCTCTCTCTCTCTCTCTCTCTCTCTCTCTCTCTCAGAAGTCTTTCCAGTTTTCGCTGAGGTTAGAGTGTTACGTTACTCCTTTCTTACTATCCACCACTATGCTTTTGTGGTCTTCCTCAGGTGTTCCTCGCCAGGAGATGTGGCAGCAGATAGTTGTCAGATGTTAAGTCGGAAGAAGCGAAGAGGGATCATCGAGAAACGACGAAGGGACCGAATCAACACCAGCCTCACGGAACTCAGGAGGTTGGTTCCCACCGCCTTCGAGAAGCAAGGTTCTGCGAAGCTAGAGAAGGCAGAGATCCTGCAGATGACGGTGGACCACCTTAAGATGCTGCACGCCAAAGGTAGGCCTAACATTTCAGTCCGTTTACTCAGTAGTTGTGACAACTCTCCAACAAGAGGAGAGAAAGGTAGTCTTAAATTGTTTTGTGAGGACTTGATTGCTTCCATAGGTATAGAGCGCGAAGTTATGAAGTGCCATTGGATGTATTCACTACTGAAACTGCGATTTTGTCCCCTAAAAAGAGGATCAATGGTGGTTCTGAAGCCAAAACATCACTGGTGTGAGAATTACCAGAGTATTAAACATAGCATGACACTGTAAAGAAATAAAGGAGGTCGCCTTGGGCTATAATACCAAGAATCTAAGCATTCTGACAGATAACAGAAATATACAAATTCCCAGTGCACATTTTCAGTTAATACTTCTACTTGCAAAATAAATCACTAACACTTATGTACCCATACTTTACCACACTTAAGTCATAACTCTAAGCTTTAAGGATGATATGAAAGCTTCATTAAATAAGAACAAAACAAAGAACACCTCCATCAATAAAAAATAACTTAAAATTGTAATTTAAAAGTCTGTCCTACATCTTGTCACTTTATCTGGTCAAGTTACTGATCAACTAAATCTGTAATGGTATTTTATAGAATTTCCATAATTTTATACATTTATCACAATAATTAGAGGTTATAATAATAATAATAATAATAATAATAATAATAATAATAATAATAATAATAATAATAATAATAATAATAATAATAATAATAATAATAATAATAATAATAATAATAATAATAATAATAATAATAATAATAATAATAATAATAATAATAATAATAATAATAATAATAATAATAATAATAATAAACCGATACGGGGAATCGAACCCGGGTCTCCCGTGTGGTGGTGAATAAACCACCCTTATATTGTTGCTACTCTATACGGATGCAGTTAAACGGAAGGCATCAGAGAAAGGAAAAAAAAGATGTTTGTGAATCACAGGTTCTCAATGGAAAGCAAAAACACCTTTAGTTTTCTCGTTTTTGCAGTTGTCACTATAAGTGTGTGGAACGTGTAAGTCATCAAATTATGGAGGTAAAACCATTGCAGTTCTTTCTAACAGTACTCATGGAGTTGGTGCAGCGTAACGAATAGATTCGTAGCATCCAATTACCGATGCAAAGAAACGCGTCTACATGTAAAATTAAATGGTTTACTCCCACCCGTGCTAAAGGAAGTTTTGTAAAGGGGTAATTACTTTCCCCCTGGCTTCCGGTGTTCTACGCTGAAATGCGTGTATGGAATGCTATTCTAATGAAGAGAATCGTGTGGCTCTTAGACTGTGGGGATAGTGCACGTGGTTCGAGCTCCAGCTGGAGACAAGTCCCAGTTGGGGGTCCTTATCCGGCTGAAATGAACACCATGGGTCGGTTGCAGCTATCACAATGACAGTTAACTGCGCATATTGGGCCTGGTAAATACTCGTACTCTGGACTGGTTTCTCGCACATGATGTTAATTGACAGTTTCAGGCATCTGACCTGCACATGTCCTTAGATGGACGGATAGTAACTGAATATCCAGTGTAAAGGCTTTCTTGTTTTAATACACAATGCACACGTACATTTTCATTAGTTGAGTTGTCTATAAATCTTTGTCTGTAGCGTACAATATAGCACAATGATGATGATGATGATGATGATCATCATCATCATCATCATCATCATCATCATGGTCGTGGTGGTGATACAAAGCTCGAATTTGGAGGAAGCAAAGCAGCAAATATTACCGATTGAGATGACGCGAGATAAATGTGTTTACATCAAGTTGATATACAGGCTTTAATTATTTATTCATGATAGTTGTATTATTACTTATTGCTTATTATGTAAGTAATCTGCTTCTCTTGTTAATTCAAGCTAAAAGCAGTAAAGTATCATTACAATGCGTATTAAATTCCAACAGATAAGAATATTCCTCTAATTGTGAAATTTTAAAGTGAGCTTCTGTGAAATTTAAAAAACCTAAAACAAATGTAGATATGTACACCATAACCACTTCCTCTATATCAGAATACCACGTTTGTGAAGGTACACCATGTATTATTTCACGTGATAGCCTCTGGAAGTGTTCATTTAGCTTGTTCGTAAGTTTCGTATATCGTCATAATCGTCATCATCAACAACAACATGGTTTAAGCCATGTAGGCTTGTTTCGTCCCATTTACCTATCAAGACTGTTCTATCCTTCTCGACATACCTATGTTTCTTTTTCCTGTAAGTTTACAAGTCATAATTAATCTGGGAATGTGGTAAATGTCCATCTTTCTACATAGTCCCTACAATTATTCCGATATTGGTGAATATTTTCTGTTAAATTGAAGATCTTTAACTCCTTACATATTTCTTCACGTGTTCTTCTATTTCTTAGAATATAATCAGCTACATGTTTTAAAAGTCCAATGCTGCCACCTCAATTTTTCTTTCCTCTTGTGTTGTCACTGACCAGGGATACATATAGAAGTATTACTTCATAAAATTTTAATTTTATTGCTCGTCTTGTATTTTTCAGGTTTATGTTTATGGTGTATATATATAAACTTAATATATGAAGCCCGTTTCTTGCTGAATCGTTTTTACCTTCTTATTTATCCGTTAGAGTACAACCGACTCTAAGCCTAGGAGTTTCTATTTAACATTTATGCGATCCATTTACACTTCCGTGCATCAAAATGGAAGCTATTATTACTTGATAAAATTTCAACTCTGTGTTTATTTGAGAATCTTATTTTCTATAGATAAAATTCACTAAAATTCACTATTTATAGTAATGAAATACTTTACCTGATCTATTAATTCCCTTTAGTGCAATTTTTCGACTTTGTTCCTTAAAAACCATAACTTTTATTTTCGTTTCCAAAATTTTGAAATGAATGAAGACCACTTGAAGACCTGTGAAGCATCAAGATCAGAAGAAGCTACAGTTCAAAAGTATTGGAAAGCACGAATACTAATGGCTTCATTGCCAGATGCAAGGCACTAGAAAACAACAACAACAACAACATTTTCGTTTCCAAAATGTTCATATTATGTGTTAATGCAATTTCCTTGTTAAATAGGGAAATGCAATTTCTGCTTTTATTGTACTAATAGAAATGTTTTCACTATGGAGTTTCGACAAACGATTTGTCCAAAAGTTATAAACATATTTACACTTATAAACGCCTACCTATATGTGTTTCTCATCTATCTAGATTGAGTGAAGAAATTTTATATTATCGACAACAAAATAAATGCTAAAAATTTACATAATTAACGCTACTTTCCGTAAAAACACTTCATTTTAAAAGGAAAATAGATGTTATTTTCCCCCTTAACAAGCTTCTCGAAAACAGTGGATAAACTGTGAAATAAATACACGAAAACTGCCTCTTGAGAGACGTTTTAAATATTATAAACCGCTGGGACAAACGAAAAGTTACGCCTGGCCATTGAAAAGGTCTGTTGTAATGACCACGACGCGAATTACTATGTACTTTTGTAAAGTTTAACCCTCAAAATGTCTTATAACAAAAATTTGTATTTTATGATGTTTCACTATTTAGTTAAATTTCGCAGATAAAGTTAACAATTGACTTCAATCTGTAATGGTTTAAAAGTATTTTTCTCGCCCATACGTGAAATTGTTTGTGAAATAAAAAACAAAACAAAAGCGAATTAATATTCTGAGGCCCTTGGCTGTGGACATGTAAGGATAAAAAGATAACCCCTATTTCCCGTCGCTCTTCCGGAGTAAATCGGCTTCCTCTTGAACTCCCCAATTAACTTCACTGTCCCACGTGATGGTATCGCCGTGCCGGAAGGAAGCGAAGCCAACAGGTGTATGATGACGTAGTGTCACGCATTCATTTGTCGACAACGCGTGGCTGGGATTGCTTTCTTATGCAATTACGTACCTCTTCCCCTTATAGCTATCCGTCTTTATAAACCTAATTAACATAATAAGGGTGACAACCACGGGCGTGACATCAATAGATGTGGGTAATGTGTTGCACACTCCACCAGTTTTCCTTAGTTAACTTTTACTATTATTTGTATATTAATCCAATTGGCGTAATGGTTGCTAAAAAGTGTTTCGAACAACAATCTTCTATGAATTAGTACTGTTAGCGTTGAAACAGGGCGGCTGGTGCTTGTGTTTGCCTCACGCCACTCACGTCAAACGATGTGCGCGCGCACTGGATGCAACGCAGAGGACTGCATCTCACTTGTTTATGTTAATAAGGTTTAAAGCCAAGCTTTTCAGTATTTTGTTGGACAGTGGAGGTTAATTTCATATTTTAACTTCTTCTGTGCGTATTAGACTACAACAAGCAGCATTTTGAACAGTAATGTGTGTGAACGTGTAGGAGAAAAATACGCCAGGAAACCGAGGCAGGGTATGAGCACTGCTCATGTGCATCTGCGTGGTTCAGTACTAGGAAAACTAAAAAAAAGCTAAACCCTAGCGCAACAGCCCATGAAGGGCCAAGTCTCGCCGCCCAGCCGCTGCGTCCCCCACCTCTGCCCACTACAGGCCTCATGAGTAGGGCGCAGTACTGGAGGGTGGGACGTGGTCAGCGCCCCGAGCCCTCCTGGCCAATTATACGGCCTTCACGACCTGGACTAGGAGAACTAAGAGAACTAGGAGAACCATGATAAGCAAGTACGTTTTTGGGCACAGATTGGGCACCACTGTGCCGAATCAAATCACAAACCAAGAACTAGAAGGATTCTGTCATTAAAATATATGACGTGGTGAAAATGCTTGATTTTGCGCATATAAAAGTCCATTGGTGGTATAGCTCCGCAAACCAAAATGTAAATCAAAGAAAATAGTATAAGTGGATAGGTATTGGCAAGTTAAAGGATTTTTCTTTCATCTTTGTTTGAAATAGGCTCTTTATAAGGTAATATTTAACTATCATGTTTGAATTTTTTTGAAAAAGCTTGTAAACATCAATTGAATTTACAAAACAAAAACAAATAGGTATACATAAAATGTCCGAAAATAAATAGACTTGCCAGCCTTTGAATACGCAACTTCATACATTTTAAAGCGTGGAAACTCCTGTGTAAGCTTACAAGTTCCAGCTAACCTTTCTGCAGCGTCGAATACAACATTTTTAGCCTGTCATTAATTGTGGAAATCTTGGACAGCCGGCTCGGTTTGATTCACTAAATATTCTAAACGCGTAGAAGCCGAATTCCTTGAGACGGTCGCTTCCTTTGTAATCAATCTGGCGAGGGTTAACCGAGTCACGAGGCAAGTTTCGATGAGAAATTTATTAACTTAATTGCCTCCGGAGCATCTGTCTTAATGAAATAACTAGGGTTTATGGTCTGAAACGCAACTCTTGGCAGGTAACTTGCAATAAGCGGTAATTCTGTGCCCTGATAATCGACTTCCTGGAAACTCCGTGTTTGTACATAAGTCTGCAAAGTGGTGCCATTATCCCACGGATAAATTACGTCCAGTTTTAGGTGTGTTCGTTGAATAAATCTTACAAATATTTGTTAATCCGTAAGCTTCATACTGTCCAATTGCATTGCTTCTTGTTTTTTATGCTTTTGTGCTGTGTTTTGTTGTAAAATTGTCAGTTTTAGGAGAAGCTACTTTCACATCTTAAAAATAAATCTCTTCTTTTTTTCTACTTCTTCTTTGTGTTCCAAATGCAAAGATCATACCGGTAGCCTCTTATGTGGAACATATTGTATATGGGCAATGGTGATACTCGCTTAACAGTGGGTTTTGGGCCTTTACAGTTTTTAAATATTAAATTCAAACACCTATTTACACTTAATACTTCCAGGCCCTGGGAATAAGGAATAACGTTGGCTGGAGAAAAATTCTTATATCTCTGCCGAGAATCGTACCCGGGACCCCTTGCAGAGCAGGCAGGTGCTCTATCCGCTAAATCAATCCTGTAGCGCTAACTTTTGAAATTGTTTCTTCATCTCTTGAGAGGAAAAGAAATCAGTATATACGCTTAAATTTTCGGATAAATGCTCTGCAGCTCAATTTGTATTCTGAAATCCATTTTCAACATGAAACCTTCATTGTTTTCAGTTTTTCTTAATTGATAATGCTCATAGCTATATAAAGTTACCTAAACGAAGAAATAAACTCAACTTCTGTTTAAATAGTCTAATATGATTAATTTTGTCATTATTATTATTATTATTATTATTATTATTATTATTATTATTATTATTATTATTATTATTATTATTATTATTATTATTATCATTATCATTATCATTATCATTATCATTATCATTATCATTATCATTATCATTATCATTATCATTATCATTATCATTATCATTATCATTATCATTATCATTATCATTATCATTATCATTATCATTATCATTATCATTATCATTATCATTATCATTATCATTATCATTATCATTATCATTACTATTACTATTACTATTACTATTACTATTACTATTACTATTACTATTACTATTACTATTACTATTATATTATTATTATTATTATTATTATTATTATTATTATTATTATTATTATTATTATTATTATTATTATTATTATTATTATTATTATTATTATTATTATTTCAAGTAATTAATAGTAAAGGTAACTACTGAAGCACTAACATACCCATAAGTTCAGTTATATTTCTTATTGATATTTCGTAAAGCAAACTGACAATTCATTTTAGAATAACTATATAAAGGTCAAAGGCATCATCTCTACGTAAGGATGGATCCTCTCTTATATAGCTGTTGCAAAAATATAACATATATGTACTTTTGTGAAAAAAATAAACTATTGTACAGTTACAAAACTAGTTAAAGTTTTCAGTTTACCGCTATAATTATTAACCACAATATAATAATAATAAAAATTATCGAGAAAGGCCAATGTGGAATTCAAATTCCACACTGTTTGTTTTCCTTTCTTTCGTTTTTGTGATGATTAAGTGATATGGCAGTTGTGTGTAATTTTTAACAACTGAAAGAGTCAGCTTACTTGTAAGCAGTTACTGTGTTGTATTTTCCTAACCGTTAAGTACTTGAATATTAACATTGTTCTTCTGTTGCGTGGTTCATTTGCCTCGATTAATCGTGCCCTTGATGTCTACTAAACGGTAATCGATACTCGAGCTATAGCGACATATGGCAAGAAACTAAGTTTGTCATAGCTACTATGATATCGGTATCCCACACACCGGAAGTGTACCAGGGGAGCCAGAGACAGGAAGTACGTCATGTGGAGTGACCAGAAACAGGTGCCCGCCGGATGATGATACTTCACAGAGGGTGACTTCCCTCCTAAGTCACAATTCACCCTACAATGATTCCAGCAGCCATCTCATCTTTTAATGTACTATTGGTATTTTACAAAACATTCGCCTTATTAAGAATAAAGAGCTCTAAAGTAAGGATATTATTGTCAAGTGCGTGTTTTAACAGAGTGCACGTTATGGTTGTCAACAAAAGGTATAAAATTAAAGTAAAATGTACGAGATCTTCATCAAATATTTAGAAATAATTTATGCTCGTGTTTACAGTTTTATAAAACATTAAAACCTTTTCAATTAAACACAAACATGTTTCACTTTATAGTGTAATATTTATTCAGTTTCATTTCAACAGCAATAAAGTGACAGGCTAGAAATATCGGCGCTAACTCATTTTATGGTAAACTACACACAGGGCATTTATAATTAATATATGATCAATTATGAATATTAATTAGCTTTTTCAGCTTTTCAGATTAGAAGTATCCACATCTTGACTTGATTAGACTAAATACTGCGAACAAAGTTGTGTTTATTATTAAAAACAATATTTAAAAAATATTTCAAAAGTTAAGTGTGCTCTGACAATCAACACAACGCAATTGCTAGAACCAGATAAACAAAAGCGCTTTAAAATTGTATTTCCCAGTTTGTTACATCGGCATGCTTCCGTATACTGCAATTAGACCAACATTGCACTAATGCAGGCATGGACACGAGAAAGAGGTAGCGATTGAGTTTGCCTTATTTCTCTTACCAAGTGAGAAAGGAAAGGTTGTTTTGATACAAGAAGCGCAGTGTTGACTTCGTTCCCACCTGCGCAGTAGTGATAATTTCTACGCTGTTATTAACTGTTTTGTTTGTATTAAACATATTTTGCACAATAATTGTTATAGTCACCTACTGTGGCTAGACAAACATGATCTTCAAGTTTATAACGTTCCTTTATCTTATACATGTAATATTCTTACGCTGTCTTATGGTTAACACATTGAATTGATTCTCTTTCAGAATAAATCAGTAAGGTTCCATTGCTATTTAGCCTTAAAAATATTCTAAATTTATTTGACTAACATAATAAATTGTTTGGTTTTAAATTCAATATTATGTTCAAACTTTGAAGCACGAAATATAATAGTTTATATTAAATAAAATAATGAGAAACTAAACCTCTAAAAAGTGGAATCCTATCGCCCCTTTTTTATGTTCACAAACTCAGTATTCAGAAACTACCTTTCGAAGTTATAAATACATATCTGAAGATAAACTTATGTAACTTACAAAAAGTTCTCTCTACCACTCTTCATGAAACAGACGTCCCGACGAAGCCATAGACGTCAGAATATCTTCCCACCGTGGAGTTAATCATGTGATATGAGATGGTTCCGTTTCACTACTGTGAAAAGCTTAGTTGCGATGTCAGTCTAATTATAAAATGGACTATATTTCAGGATAAAATGTGTTTCAGTCTCTCCCTTTCTTAATTGTGTTTAATGTCCGGTCTTACTTCATAGACACCACTGGCGGCGGACACTGATTCTAACAGGCATTTCTAAGCATTAAAGCCACATGATGTCATGTGAAAGGAAACGAAGTTGAACTGTTTCAGGACTCTATGCAGTGAGTCGCAGGATACAAACCAATTCATTTTTCATACACTATTGCCGTTTGCTGTCAACACTCAACAGGCCGTGTTTGCCTGCCATCAGTCACCCTTGGCCGCTCTAGTTTACATGTTTTGTATTGACGTATGGTTTGAGTATAGATGACTAAGTCGGTTAATTCATCAAAATGAGAATTTTTCCTAAAGAAGTGTGGTTAAAACCATCAATAGCACCAATAAATGAGGAAAAAATAGTTATAGGTTGAATGAAATCTCTATTGTTAGCTTCGAAATTTCTATGCCTGTTGATGATACTTCAAGGAAATGATATAGGATGTATATAAAATTGTCATTTTGTTTCTGAAACACCATTATTCAAATATGTACATTGTTTAAATTAATCTCATCAGAGCCATTTTTGAGGAAATAAAAAGTTATCCAAGTAAAGAGCTTTTCTGGTATGGGGGAAGGGTGCCATGAAATGTTAGCATCCTTGAAACTTGTGAAGTAGGGATTAAGCGTGTAAATACACGTACACAAACATTATCATGTATACCCAGATACCTACACGAAATTTATTACGAAACCTTTTTCTCCATTACGTATAACAAGGTATTGTATTCGACCAAAACATTCGAAGTTGCGATTTCACAGGAAATGCTTTGAGGTCCCCATAATCTAAAAACATCATTTTTGGAAAAAGGTCCGTGTGTGTGTGTGTGTGTGTCTGTGTGTGTCTGTCTGTCAGTCAGTCTGTCTGTCAGTCAGTCAGTCAGTCAGTCTGTCTGTCTGTCTGTCTGTCTGTCTGTCTGTCTGTCTGTCTGTCTGTCTGTCTGTCTATGAAAAGCGTAGCTCAAAAACGAAAGCTCGGTTAAAAACCAAAGTTGCTATTTAAGCTTTGTATCTTTCAAGGATGCCACACAAAAGTTTTTGAAGGAAATTTCTCGCCCCTAAACAACCCTTTACATGGAAAATTTTCCGAAAATATTGACTTTCTCAAAAGTGGCTCTAACGATTTCGATTAAAATGCCATATGTTTAAGATATTTTTATGGCGAGTGGAATGTATATGTTGAATTTTCTGGCCATAGCCCATGTATTCCTGTTTACTCTTCATGACTTTTACATAACTGGTAAACCATAAGAGATAGACCAAGTATTAGTATACAAAAAAAAAAAAAAAAAAAAAAAAAAAAAAAAAAAAAAAAAAAAAAAAAAAAAAAAAAAACGTAGATCTCGTCAAAACACGCAGTCCAAATGCATTTTTTGTGGAGTGAACCATTTCGGAGATATCCCTTGTTATTTGTGTAAGTTTTGCAATATTTATACCTTTCTCAAATGGAAGGTCGTTATTCCATGTAAAGAGAATGGAATTTCAAAGTCTTTATATAGTGACCAGCTTTAAAAGATTTGACTATCGCTCAAAGCCTAATAGGTATATTCCCATGTTGTAGCTACAAGAAAATTACCAATAGGATAATTTCTATAAATCTTAATCTCTATTAACATGAAGAAGATAGACGAATAAGTGTTTGTAAGAATAGTTAAAGCAAGAGTAGAGAAAGTCATGTGAGTGCAACACATCAGATTTTTAAAACTTGCTCTAGAGAGCGGTTCAAGAAGCATCAAAAAGTTTTTTTCCCGCTGAAATCGCGGTATCAAATTATTGGGTCGAGTTAAGCGGTACCGAAAGTAAAAAGCAAAAGCAATGGCTTCTAAAACGTTTTTCTTGGACCATAAACATTGCCCATGGATTATTATGAGCATATCATAACCAACAGTTCACCGCAATTGGCAACACGAACTGTGTCTTGAGATTTTTCCCACCGAATAGGTTATGCCACTGATGTTGAATCATTAGCGATGGCACATGTATACAGTTCATTGTTGCGTGAAATCAGAGCTGATAACTACCGCAACTTCATTCGAACGTGGACCAATAAAAAACGAAATTCGTGTACCAGTTGAGTATTTTTCTCAGCCTTGGGACCGAGCAATGATGCTGGGAGTTGACAGTGGCGTAGCGTCAATATTTAAAACCAGTGGAAAGCTGAAGAAAGGCCGCTGTGGGGAAAATATGCGTTTTCCAGAGGAATTAACATCAGTATAAAGAAAATAAACAGTATACCAAATGATTTAGGCTAGATATAATTTTCCATGTCCATTTTCTTTGTAGGGGGGGGGGGGATAAAACCTTGTTTTTCTTCATTTTACGTACACTAAGCCTTTAAACCCCGTTTCACTACCCCCTTTAAAACCGATCCACTCTTTCCCTCAAAAACTGATCCACGCTGAACAGATACTATCCCTTTAGTTGCATGAATGACATACGTCGAACTGTTAAAAAAAAAGTTGTTTTTGAAAATGGAACAATTCAAATTCCAGTTTGGAACTTCCAAAAGCCCCTCCGCATGTCTGCCTCACATTCAAGAGGTCGCGAATTCGAATCTCGGTTAGAGTGAGTTATCCGGATAAGATTTTTCCGAGGTTTTCCCTTATCCTGAGAAGACAAATGTTGGTTAACTAAGCTCGTTTAAGCACCATTTATTTCATTTATTCATCGCCCGATATGACAAATTATTTTAGACGAAGTTATAATGTAGAGAAAAATAAAATAAAAAAGAACTTCCAAATGTAAGCTTCCACAAATCGCAAATATAATTAATATATAATTGACCAGTGTGCCTAATCGTTGATAACTGTAGAAAAATAACTTTTCAACAGGAGGTACAAAGTTTCAATGGTTTTTCTAGAATTTTACTTCTAATTATAATATTCTGATGAGCAAATGCTCTAGTATATACAGCTATAATCAGGAATAATAATTGCAGCTGTCTTTAACTAAATTTTCTCAATTTTTTTTCCTTACACATATACTTTAACTTCAGTGGCCATATCGGCGAGTTTCCTTTGGAATATTTTGCCTATTAAGTATTGAAATTAACTCGTATACAATGCTTTTTAGGACTTTGGGCTTTCTGTGCAATAGACCACACACACATTCACACTCTCATTCATACTTCCAGACTCTGGAGAGAATAGGAAATATCTTGGCTAGAGAAAAGTTGCCAGTCCTTAGTCGGGACTTAAACCAGTAACCCCTCGCATGGTAGGCAGGTGGACTACCGACTGAGCTACGAGGTTAGCTTTCTCTGCTTTTGACACTTCTGTATATTTCAGTCTTAGTGTTATCGCAGATTTGATCTATGTTCCCTAAGTTTATGTAGTTACCTCAGAAACTACTGATATAACTGAAAGTTTTGGTTCAAATGTTGGTTTTCTTCATTCTTACCACCATATGTATCACTCGTTCTATCTACATACTTGCAGGCTCCGCGGAGGATAAGGAATTGTTCTACTAACAAAAATTTTCCTTCTCCAGCCGAAACTGAACCCCGGGCTTCTGGATTCTGAGAAGCCAGATCGCTGACAATCAACAACAGACAGTCAGCATTTTATTGCTTTGTTTCAAAGTTTATTAATCGTGTAAAGTAAAAGTACAGAGACGTGGATAGGTGTAGAATCTATCAAATCACAAAACACAACTTTCAGAAAATCACGGTCTAAGCTATAGAGCTGATAAATATATGTTTAAAACATTGTGATCGATAAATCTCACACATTTTTGAGCGTGCTACAAGTTCACTCTAAAACATTGCTCTATCATACCTATAAACACTTCTTTTCTAATTAACCTTAATTGCGAAAATGATCGTAGAAATGGTTTCAAAGCAACAACACACACTTTCTTAGAGGCAAAATGGGAAAAGAGCAGCAATAACGTCTTTCCTAGTTTGATGCTGTCTGCAATAGATCTCCGTCTTGATACTCTTCTGCTGCTTGCTGCTACCATGGTGAAACAATGGGATCGATTTCTTAGGGTGCGTATGGGAGAAGAGACACCACCAGTCATATTGGTTGATAATTTTAATAGAGGCTAATAAATGAACTGTTTGAAGCGAGTTACCAACTGTTTGAGGATGAAGAGACAGTTACAGCATCTTTGTATAATTTAAAATATTGGAATGCATTTCTTGGATTGGCTGCTCTTTATGTCCGGCTGTCAGACCGGCAGAGATAAGAATGAAGGTAAATGTGGCATTCATCACCAAGCAAGGCATTCATCACCTTAAATTGGCCTGAACTAACCAGATCATAGGTGACAATAAAACATGTTCTGGTGATAACATTCCTGATTGGTTCAGGAACCGAATCCGAGACCCAGGAATGATAGAAGAGCTGACTAACCAGCCATTGGCCTGGCTAATTTTAACGATTTTTACACTAGTTATATAACTTCTAACGGTAGGTCGTGATAAACCCACAATTTCTGCATTAATGAAATGGTCGGTTTAATTTGACCCTTACAAACTATTACTGCGATTAACCATACCTCTTTAATAATACTCATGATAATAAGCAAAGAAAATGAATTTATTACAATAAAAGAAGTAACTCAAAAAGCTGAGAAAGAAAAATGTCATTGAATATAACGAGATTATAGAACCGGAAACAAAGGGACTAGAATTTCTAAATAGATACAGCAGTATACAACCAAATGCTTGGAAAGAGCCTTTGTATTACTAGAACTCATAATAATCTCCTAAGCTAGAAGCGGAGATATTCAAGAATAACTAAAACTCAAAAGAAAACAATGAAATAGCATGTAACTTTAGTTTTAAGCATTACTTATGTTTCAAATTTATGCTTTATTTTCCTGTATAAAATTATCTTAATGTTAAGCCATTGCTTTACTGTTCTTGCAGAACAATACAATAATTCAGGATGATTACGCGAGTATTTCATATTATGATTTTATATTCAGAAATGAATGCATACATTGTAACTAAATATGAAAGTTAAAAAAAAGAAGAATTAATTTGAGACAGTTTTCTTTTGTAAGCCGTCATAAAAAATGTAAAATATAAAGGCTTTAGGAAGAAACTAGTCTTATGTTACGAAAAAATAACACCACTTCAAGAAAGTGCTAAAAGAATGTAATGTAACAGAAACCTGTATGAGAAAAGTAAATTTTAATATACCTACCCAATACATCTGTAATTTCAGGACGCTATAAATCATTACAAATGAGAAAAAAGGGGATAAAAGATCAATCACATATAAAGATTAATACTTGTCATTGTATATGAGATAATCATTTTTCCATCGCCAATGCCTGCAGATATCGAAGGGGGAACAAGCGGCAAAGGGTAAGGAACTCAGATCCTGCCTTAGAAACAAAGATAAAAATGAAGCATCTTCCACATACAAACATACTAAATGATTACGCCGCGAAAGAACATACAATGAGCATACAAAAGAAACTTAGGAGCCATGCATGGTTTCAAATTGAAAATTAAGTACTGTTGCTCTTGGACAATTTATGTGATGAAACTTAGATGACATTGTAGAAGCCGTGAAGGTAGTCGTATCAATTTTTACGTATAATTTGGAAGAATTTAATGCGGTTATTAGATGTTATTATAAAGATCAAATAATCTCAATAATTAATAGCTCAATCAAATATTAGTGTATAATTACCGTAGAAATAAAGTGGAAATATATCACCATGAAAGGTTTACCTATGAATGTAAACTTTCTACGTAGGAGAGTAAGTTTTAAAGCTAACGAAAATAAAATCCTGCAGTATAACACCTCGAATAACTAACAATAGCTGAAAATCTTTGCAACTCATTCATCATTTGGGCACGTGCCGGAATGTTATAATCCGCCACTGCGATCCCAGTAGCACACGTTTCGTAGCCGTACCACAGAGATGACCGCAACGCTGCCAGCATCTTGGTCAGGCAGCTACCAGCTTTTCTTTTTCGTCTCCCCCCCCCCCCCCTTCTTTTTCTTCGTTTCTTTCCGTTGAAGAAGAGGAGCGAATTGACTGCAGTGGTCACTAATGGAAAACCCGTACGTGATTGGCGTGAATGGGAGCGGTTCCTAAAGCCTTCTTTTCGTTATTTCTTACTTCAATGCAATCTTAAAAAGAAATGAACTGAGCTACCTGCATTGGTAAATGATAGAGAAATAGACTTAAATTATGCAGCGCTCACCGCACACTCAGGGCAGCTAGTTACATTTTTTTGGTAAGAAGGCCTGCGGTGCGTAGTTGTTACCTACCAGCTAAACGAAAATATACTCGCGCCGTGGTGTGCAGCAGGAAAATGAATAAATTACTAGCAGCTGCATGTATAATAGAAATGGGAAAGCAGCGGCCGGGTCGCTACTTTATCAAGCGGCTCCTCAATTGGCTCATCTGGGTCCTAAGGAGGCTGAGTGCACCCCGTGCCAGACCTCCCTGCAGGGGGAAAGTCCCCACGCCGGTACCGGGGATCGAACCCGAACCCTCCGCGCCAGAGACATGCATGCTACCACTGCGCCTCGGAGCCAATACAAATAGCAAATGGAACAGCCTTATACAATTCCTTTATGAATATATTGTGACATCGATATGTTGAGCTTCCGTGGAGAGCTTCCCATAAATTAGAACCTCCTTGGCTGACGTCACGTTGCCAGGGAGGAAAGGAGTAACTTTTGGAGTTGGAGATGCCAGTTTGTGAAAGTTTATTTTAGAAAAGAGTTTTTAGCGTATAATCGATAATTTGTAGTTGGACATCAACGTAATTATGTTATTTGAAGTAAACTCTGAAATATTTTGTGTTTTCTCTCTGCACTTCCGGGTTATAAAAATGGCAAACAACTGCTCTCTACAAGGTCAAGTAAGAAAGTTGGCAAATATTATTATTGAGTACTCTCAGAGTGTTATGCGTGTGCCATGCTTGGTTTTGTTAGAGGTGATTTATAAAAAGTAGTATACCTACAATTTAAAAGCTCTGTTGAATCCTGGTAGGTAAGTGAAAACCTATCATTCAATTACAAGTCAATGTTTGTTGAGTTAAGAGGTAGTATCTCTTTTAAAAAAGGCACGCTGATGTACTATTACTTCACAAGATCAGGGACCTCCAAGAGGTTAAACATAACAGCTTCACGCTCCTGCATGCTTTTAACGTGAAATTTTCTTCGCCAGGATTCATGAACTGGAAGGGGAAAAGCCCTGTATGGAGATAACACGAAGTGGCGTGACAATCGAGAGATAATGTGAAAAACGATTTGAGGGCCTTCTTCTTGTTTTTTGTGGCCGTCGTGATCGATATGAAATCTCGTGTGGAACGCCCTGAAGTCTGCAGTTGCTGCTGGCAATAATACGGGCATTACTGACACAAAGTAAACCTTTAGGCTGATCATCGTGCAACTCCTCTTCGAGAAGAAAACATCCACAGCGTTTCATATTATTCTCTTTGTCCAGTCTAAAATAAAGAGTGGAATGCTCTTTTAAGGATTGCTGATAGTGAAATATTAATATTGCAGTTAAGAACGGCCTTTTTTTCACAATACTGTCATATACTATTCTATCAGAATTAAACATATGCATTGAATTATACCTTGCACATTGCAGTTTTTTGAAGAAACACCAATTAGTTCATTATACTAGTTAGTAATTAATTAAAAGTTCTTTAAATTACAAAATTATCGTTTTGCAAAAGAATTAAAACATTTACAGTATTTAATTCAGTATTAATAATATAGAATTTCTATCAGTCTTTATTTGTTTCAGAAAGTAAAGCTAATAAATAACTTTCACAATTTATGTTTACTTATTAGTACCATATCTTTGTTAATTTAAAAGCATAATAAAGTCATTAACCAAGTCTTTTTTGCTCTAAGTTATATGAAGTTTTGAATAAGACTACGTAGTTAAACTACATTCTACGGAGCATTTTCTTCTTTACCTGATTAACCTTCCCCGTATTGAGGACTGACACCCCTAGGATTTATATGTCTGTGCTTAGGGTCAGAGGAGCAGACGAACCTATGGACCGGACAGAGTGAAGACCTAAAAGCGGGTGGTCAGCCCAGCACCAGGTATAGCAGTGAGGAAGAGGATGATATGAAATGCAGGCGAAATGATGAATGGAAAGGTGATAATGGAGCAGTTGATGGAATGAGTGGCGAGGGAAACCGGAGAATCCGGAGAAAGTCCACCCCGACACCGCTTCGTCCACAACTAATACCACATGCGGGTCCTTGGGATCGAACCCAGGCTGCCTTGGTGATAGGCCAACGGTCTAACCGCTCGACCACGGTACCGCCTACGGAACATTAATGGTAAAAACTTAAGAAAATTCAAAGGTGAGAAAAAGACATTTAAAGTAATAAAGGGCACCAGAATGTACTCATGAATATTTAAATGGTTACGCAAGGGGTATAAAAAGCACCGATGACAATAAATGTTACCGATAATTGTTAAATATATTTTTTAACTTAAAAATCGAACTTGTGTACTTTTGTGAAATTTTAGTTGTGGTTAGGTTCCCTTAAGGGTGTGTGGAGTGGAGACTAAGGTTGATACTATTTACCCCTGAAGCAGGTATCTACCAACTCCTGCTGAGAGAAACAGGATGTTATGGTTTAGAATGAAGGGGCTCAAAATTATAGTTTAAGAATACTTAACATTACTTAGAAAAATATTTGGAGCTGCGTTTTATTCTCATTTTTATAACCTCACATTTTTCAAAATATATGTCAAAGTATTTGTTCAGCCATGAACCTGATGATGCTATGTATATACCCAATTGATATAACAATTGTTTAATCCAATAAGTTAATAAAATATCGATATGAAACACTGGCCTTTCAGATAAAATGCCCGCACATTATATCAGTAACAATAAACTCAGTCGGTAGAACACCTGCCTGCTGTGCGAGGTGTCTCGGGTTCTCTTCCCTGCTGGGAAGTGGCAATTCTTCTCTAGCTAAGATTATTTGCCCTCCTTCCCAGAGTCTGGAGGTGTGAATGTGTGTATGTGTGATCTAATATAAACACCAATGACCCAAAACCCACTGTATACGAGTTAACACCACTGCATGGCAATTTCCAAAGGAAAGGCCACCGATATGACCATTGAAGTTAAAGGAAACTAAATTTTAAATCAAACGATACAAACAAAACAAGAAACAATAAAAAAATGCCATATATTTTTAGGGTATTTTGTGTACCCTTCTATTTATTTTACTAAAGAAAGGCGCAGTGATGGGTCACAGTATTATAAGAGGTTAAGGTCATCTATATGGCAACATTCATCTAACCCCACGCCCGCGTCTGTAGCCTGGTGGTAGCGTGTCTGCCTCACATCCAAGAAATCGCGAGTTTGAATCTCACTTAGGATGAATTATCCGCAAAAGTGTTTTCCCGAGGTTTTCCCTTATCTTGAGAAGACGAATGTGGGGTAACCTTTTAGTTCTATGGACCGTCCGGTATGACACTACGTTGGAGGACGTTAATTAAAACAGGCTAACCCGGTGGCGCAACACAGCTTTCCAGGCCAAGACCTACCACCCGGCCGCTGCATCCCCCACCTCTGTCCACCACAGGCATCATGAGTGGGATGCAGTACTGTAGAGTGGGACGTAGTAAGTGCCTCGATCGTCCCAGACGATCTTTGCAAACAAACTGCTACTTTTCAATTAAGTAGCTCTTCAATTGGCTCCTCAGGGACCTAACGAGGCTGAGTGCGCTCCGAATCACGCTCCACGCCGGTACTGGAATTGAGCCGGGTCTCCCGCTTGGTAAACAGCAGCGCTAAGACAACCATTTGGCAGTACTTCTACTTTTCTTGTACTATCTTGATTATATTCCAAGTAACCTAAGGCGAGTTAACTATCTAGGAAATATATTTCAGTTTTGCTTTCTTCAGAAGCTTTTTATACATGTACATTCACTTTTATAAACTGACTTAGCTTGCTCAACCTTGGTATTGTAGTGTTTACAGGAATAAATAATGCAGCTTACTAATCTAATTCGTACTGTACCAGCCAGACAATTACATTTATGTTTGTGCTGTTGATTGTAGTAATTGGGAAGCAGTCATGCACAGATTTCTATCCATGAGATTCCTTTCTTTCCCACACTGCACGTGGGAATGTCAACTTCCGATCTATAGCAACAATATTGACGTATCTCAATTAGTTAAATCGTACAGAAAAGAAATTTTGGCATAAAAGGCAGAATAGTACAAAATAAGTGCAAAGTAAAAGGGCAAAATAATGTTTGATAGATCACAGATATCATATCTGCAGACGTAAATATCTTTTAACAGTGAGCAATAAAAATGTATGTTGCCATAAATCCTACGCTCAGTCAGTAATATATCTAAATGACCCGGCGGCTCTACAGCCTTCTCCGTGCTGAGGACTACCGCCCGGCCGCTGCGTCTCTTGCCTCAGCCCACTACAGGCGTCATGAGTGGGATGCAGTACTGGAGAGTGAGACGTGTGAGCGCTCTGGTTCTCCTGGCCGTTTATGATGTCTTCACAACCAGAGGCTCTGTTTTGCATAGGCAGAGAAGATGAAAATGTTCATTATTCAGAACAATAATGTTCATCTATTTTGCTTTATAATAACTGGATGTTCAGCACAAGCACTCGTAGGTTTAGGCAATAATTACAGCACAATTACATCGAATACAATGCTTCCTATACTTACTACAGTAGTAGAGAAAGTAAAAAGAAAGAAACAAGAGAGATTTATTCAAATATTTACGGCTCCTTACAGTTGTGAGGTGGGGATGTTTGAAGACTCGTGACTTCTATACACGCCCCCATACGCACATTAATTATAAATCCAAGAACGCCTCAGGATCCCACGGTGTGGGTTGGTTCACTTGAACTACTATTGCATACAGGTGCTACGTCACGCCCTGCCCGCCGCCAGTACGTCTCCGAAATTACAGTGTAGTGCTCTACCGTTTCATTATGCCACGGCAGCAACAGGTAGGCAGACTGCCATAATAAATCCTCGTGCTGGCGATACTACGGAACCCACATCACTCTTCCACAGGCATGCACTATCACTCCCTCCCAAACATTGCTTGTTCCAGTCTACATTGTGCGATGCTCTTCTTGCATAATCCCGGCAAGTATTTGCACACGCTTATTTGTGCCAACTTTAGTGTCAACGGCCGCCGCATAAACAGCAACCGGTATTGTATTCATACTCTATGCTTATTTATGTAAGTATTTTTATAAAAGTGATCAATATTGAACAATACAAGCATTCCAATAAAACACCGTTAAATAAAAGCCTCGTGCGGTAGAAGAATTAAAACAGCTCTGCGCAGATGAGGATAAACCATGGTTACTAACACGGCTACTGGGGTTTCAGACATTTTGTGTCATTTTAGAGTAGAGGTGCACAGCTTCAAGCAGTATGATGTATTGGAACGAAGAGCAAATCTATCAGTTCGTGTGACGTCAGGCGAGAGCCGTGTAATATCAAATTGCGCTGTAAGTACAGTACTGAATGGCTCAGTCAGGTCTAGCGCTCTCGATGACAGTAACATGGCTAGTACAAGTAAAACGGAGCAGACAGTGCTTCTGTCTGGTTCTATTATGAAATTAGCTAAATCTAAATCCCGAAGTACCTTATCAGATCAAAACCTAACATGCAGTCTTCGATTACAAATTTTTTAGGCATTACGTCCAAACATTGAAAACTAGTTAAAGAAAAAACGAAATACAAAGTACTGGAAAATGTCTGTATGTCTCTGTTTATGCAGAGAAAATGACATATTGTGTTCCATTGAGATTATAACATTATTGTTCTTCATATAAACAAACATTGTTATATATTTTCTCATAGCATAGAACCGAAATGTGATTATTTATAGTCTGTGACCATTGTGTAATTGTGGCATTGAATTTTTAAGTTCCAGTTCTACCTCTCAAACTTTGCCCACACACGGCTTGTGTGTTTAAAAACACCAACAGTAAGTTTGTTGGCATAAATAAATAATAATTACCATCTGAAGGTTATTTAATCCTGGGATATAAAGTACTTACAATAGTAAATCACCATTGGGGTAATTTGTCTCTGATGTGAGACTGCCTTTGTGGTTTACCAGGAGAAATACGAACTGGTTTGAGAATTTAGTGCAATTCTGGCAGTTTGTCACAATAGCTCAGATGGTTAGAGCAGCCGCCCGGTAAGCGGAAGGTCTGTGGTTCAAATCCCAGTTGTGGCATTGAATTTTTAAGTTCCAGTTCTACCTCTCATATTTTCTCTTCCCCTACGGTAGTTATATAGAGTGCGGTGACGTCACATGCTGAAATAGTCTTCAGTGTGAGCATATTTAAATTGGGATCTCCTTGTGTGGTTTGCTGGGAATAATGCGAGTGAGTTCGAGAATTTAATTTCATATCGGCACGTTGGCCATGATAACTTAGTAGTTACAGCAGCCGAACGGTAACCGGTAGATTCGTGCTTCAACTCCCGCTCATGGCATTCAATTTTTCAGTCTCACTCTACTCTTTCCATCGTTTACTTGTTATAAGTTAAATGTACTTGCATGAACTGAAAATAGCACTCAAGTTCCGCTATTTTGAGCCACTTCTTTATTTGAATGTAGCGTAAATACACATTCCAAGATTGGTATTACTATCTAAACGCGACTGGCAGCACGACTCCTGCTTCGGATACCGCAGAATACCTGGAATTATTTACTAACGAACTAGCTGGCTGCATTCCTGCCAGGGACCATGAGCTGGTAAACAAACTGTAATCTGTATACCTCGGACTTTTAGTTCCTAAAAATCTTAAATACCTATAACAGGTTCTAACACATATCAAAATACGTTCCAAAATTATAAAAATAGGTGAGCAAGAAATGGCATTATTTTATTTTCTATTACAAATTAGCCGAAACATTTAACAATGCCTTTATTGTACATGTCCATAATTAGAGTCACATTATCTTTTCTAAGTTTTTCATTGAGAAACTACACCGCTTGTCAGATAACACCATCTTATAAACCAAAAATGAGCGTTCCATATCAACTGTCGTCGGAGCATATTTAAATATTGGTATTAGACGCACATTCATATTCAGGTGTTTTGCCAGACAAGATGTCAGTAACTGTGCGGAGAACTGTCAGTCTTGGGTTTTTCCGAAGCACTGTTTTGAGCTTTTCAGAAACATTTTCACCAACACAACCAGGAACCAAGTTGGTTTTTTCAGTCACCTCTTCTATCAATCTCAGTTGCGTGTAGACCAGACCGGTTGCTTGAAAACTAGAGCATTAATAGTGGAGACCAAAAATTCATAATGTAATTTAATGAATGCAATATCATGGAGAATTGTTGGGTCCTGCAGAAGTTCTTTAGCTGAAGAAATGCTCATCGCATCCTCCCCCAGCTTCAACACAATGTTTAATGTCCTCTATATTATACATTATTCATGTTGTCAAGGTATGACTGGCATACAGCTTTACATAGTCTCCATGTTACCAAATGAAGAAATTGAAAAATGTAAAATTAGGTAGAAATAGATTCTAACCAGAAATTAGGTATTTTACACAATTTTTATTTTCTATGTATCATGAGGTACAAATCCGAGGTCTGGTAATCTGTGTTGGATGTTTTCATTCAATTCTCTTCCTCAAGGAAGCTCTGTGCTATATTTACATCACACAACAAAGCACTTATGCATCAATGACAGGCGTGCTTTGTCATACTGAAATTCAGTAGTGTCTGTTTTAGCTATTTGTCTCGGTTACTTTGGCGTTTCGCATTGCATGTTCTATTTGTTCCGTCCTGCTTCCACAGATTGTAAGTAAGAGCCATACAAGCATCGCCATAGTTACACAACTTTGGAGGATTCGTACTTAGTTAATAAGAAAGAGCCCATGACAATGAGGCAGATATGGTCCCAGGAAGTACCTACCTACAAGAGGCGGCACGAAGGAAAGATAGCGAAGTGTTGTCGTGCATCACGAGGACTTGTCAGCGCCCGCTGAGCTCCGTTACAGCTAACACTTCACGGTTCCCACGTTCATTTATCTTTGGCGGCTTTTCTTTTTACCGCCTGCTTGACGAACGTCCCTCGGAATCCACAATTGCACTGCTGCAGCTTATGGCATCCTTTCTGAGATTTTTTTTAAAAATTTTATTTTCCTTTCTTCTTGGCAACAATAATCTGTGCATACTTTTTTTGGGGGGGGGCGGGGGAGGGATGCTCGGCCTCCACTTTGTATTCCGCTTCCTCTCTAAAATCCTTGAGGTCAAAGACTTGCTGAGCATTGTTTCATTTAGTACACAGTAATTCATCGATGTAGGTACTGATTCTATATTTTCACTTGGTAAGTCTAATGTAGCTCATTCCGCATGTCATTACAGATTTTCCATACAATTATTCTGGATTACTATAACTTACTATGTAGTAGACTCACTGTTTAAGTTTCCACTTTGGCCTGTTTGATCCTGGTCTTGGTATAACATGACGAATTTTGGCATTTGTGACCCACTGTTTTGAGCCATGTTCACTTGAAGAGCTGGTTGCATTTCCACTTCAGCGTCTTTGACTCACTTTGGGTTTAAAGGTAAAGGGTAAAGTGTATCCTACACGAAGGGGACATCTCGAGCCCTGCGACTTACATAGATATATTGTGGCTATCCCCCGGGGAGGTAGGGATGAAATGAGGGAAGCACAGGGTGCCACAGGGTTGCAGCCACACGGATCACAGAGACGCCCGTAAGTCCATAACAAGCGCTGAGATTTCTTCATCTCTGTGTTAGACTCTGCTGAGCAGCCACCACCCCGCGGATCCGGTGTCACACAAGCTTCCCCACCCAAGGAGGACAGCGACCACACAACACCACCTAGTGCAGAGAACAGCTGTTACAATGCGCAAGCTTCCGCGTCATCTGTCCGGCACCACCAAATCACACGTCTGAAAGCACATCTGAAAAATGAGGAAATGGAATAAAGGGAAATGGAAAGGAAATCGTGGTATGAAACTAAGCACTCCAACATTCACCTAAGTGACAAGGGGAAACAACTGAAGAACTCAAGTCAGAGTGTGCGGCCTCCAGGGATAGAACCCGGGACCTCCCGAATGCGAGTTGTACACGTTGCTGAAGTGCCCCTTCACTCGGTTAATATTAGGGTAACTTGTATATATGACGCTGCTGCTGAACTTAAAGCAGCATTGTTCACATGTTTCTTAAAAAACGAAAATATAAAATATGTAGTAAACTTTCAGCACAGAGAAGGGCAGAATCGCTACTTCATGTGAAACTGGAAAGCCAATGAGTGCCCTAACTATATTTGATTTATTTCACTGTTACTTACTATATTTTATTGGATAAAATGTAATTATTTAAAGACACTAAGGATTTTTCCTGTGTCTAAACAAACAAAGAACATATTTTCCTGCATGCAGACTATTTTGTCCAGGTGTAAACACTCACAGTGTTTGTCATAAGAAGTGTCTGCATGCTGGAACCATCAGGTCTGAAAGATGATAAAGGAAGGAATTGAAGAAGGGAAAGAAAGGAGTTCGTGAATTAAAGAAGTCACCACAGCATTGTCGGTCAGTGAGTATCGAGTATATCGCTTGAGTTATACCGCTGGATATCCAAACACCTGTGTGTCTTGTCAGTGGAATGCTGCTAAACCAAATATCTTTCTTGTGATCTAAAAATAGACAAGAAAAACAGAAAGCAAATGCTATTGCAAGAACCCTCCTTTATCGTCTAAAAACTATGATGAGTATGCCATCCCTGGACAATGCTAAATTGGCATATGTCTATAAGTGTAGTCTGTCAGCAAGATCGGGCCCTACCTCATTGACGCCTGTTAACGACATTATCATTTTACCACCTTCAGTGCATTTTCAGCGTAACTAGTAAGAGCATTTTGTGATATTATCCTCATCTGAACTACAACTGGGAAGGAACTATCTTGTCCCTCACACACTGATCTAAGTCAATCATTTCAGGAAGATGAACCGTCGGGACAACTTGATGATGGATTCTTTTGCTGCTGAGACAAATATTTGTCAATCTCAACCAATTTCACCTATCTATAAACTCATTCTCAGTTCCACTGTGGGCAAAAACTTCTTGAAGTTGCAAATTCAGGAATCTTTATATCATGGCCATCTAACGAAACAAAAGTAATAGATTGCAGCAGCCTATTGTAGAGCCTTCAGAATGTTAGGATTCATTAAATTCTCATGCGATTTAATAAAAATGTAATATTTCTATTACTGCCGCTGTGTTCTATCTTCAGATTGATCACACCTAAACGATAAGTCAACTAACGTAGTAGACAGAGTTTGAATACTTTTCTAATGATGTTCAGATCTTCATAAGACCAGGGGCTAATATAGTTTAAATAAAAAGCTATGATCGGTAATGACTGGTGTGCTTGCTAAGCACCATTTGGTGTAAAAATGTAGAAGGTGTAACTAAAAGCCCGTGATTCTGACATTAGGAAATGTTATAACCCAAGAATGCTCATTTTGGTGCAAGAATCTGTATTCCAGTGCATTTTCTCATTCAAATGTCAACTACTTACTGTTTATACATATAACTTTTGTTCGCAAAATTAGAGAAAGAGTCTAATTTATAAAACACGAAGTGCACCATACCACCTTTTAGGCTGAGGTGCAAAAGGGAAACCTGCTTCCAAACCTAATCATGGTCTAATGATCGTGATTACGAAACGCTGAACTAGAAATATCTTGCAAACTTGTGATATTTTGACAAAGTTGTGACGACACTGTGGTTTATGTGACATGAGCACATCACCAGTGACTACACGCACGCACTTTTACAAAGCGTGGAGGAATTAGTTGTGGTTGAGCACTGCCCATGTTCTACCGGCAGCTGCCGCAGACTCAGCCGTGGGAACTCTCTACCCTAGAGGCGTGACTGACTACACGACCACTCTCAACACTGTTTATTACTTGGCCGCCTATGACGTAATTCGCTTTTGGATCCAGCTTTTCAGGTCCGCTTGTTGCTTTACATACGTATATATTATTATATATAAATGACGTCACATATCAGTTAACATACACCTGGAAATATATTTGCATAGCTCATTTTCAGAGTGTTGAACATTGAACGTTGCATTCTCTGGATGCGGTTAACCTTAATTAAACACAGATTCTTCTTCTTCTTCTTCTTCTTCTTTAGGAACTCATTTCATTAAAAAGAACTTTGCTCACCATCACATATACATTGGCCATCTGATAAACAGTAGCAAAATTTGAATTAACAAGAAAGAAAAGTCACATTGTTGTGCTGAGAAATAATCTCTCCCAAGACTAATCCACCTACACACCTCAGAGAGGTGATGGATGCCATTCATATAATCCTGTAGTAATCTTCGATCAGACTCTCTGCTGTTGCTATAATCGCCCGTCTGCTCCCAAAGCGAACTCCTCCAAGTGGTAATTTCATTTTCGGGAAAAGGTCAAAATCACACGAGCTCATATAATGGGAGTAAGGACGATGCTCCTGAATTTCCTAGTTCTACCTGTGAAATAAGGAGCAGCCATGTGAGAGCGAGCGCCATTATGTAGCACAATAGGATGAAAATTCGGGAGATTTGGACGCACAGCTGGTTGTAAATTGTGTTCCAGAAAGTAACTGCAATATGCAGCAAGCACATGACTTCCCACAGGAATTGAATGAGTGACAAGGACACCGTCAAAAACATGAGCAACAATGAACATGTCTAAGTGGATCCTGTAATTGTCGAATGTTGTAGGCTTGCGCTTTCAGTTCACAAAGCTTTCCATAGGTCGCGCAACAATAGTTTCGTCCGGCAGCTTATTGGAAGTAAGACATGTGCCTACATATTAGCACAGCGGCTTGGGCGTAGTTTTTCGTAGTTTCCCCATGTCACTTAGGCAAATGCTGGTTTCCTTTCCATCAATTCCCTAAATTCCATTTCCCTATTAGCTCTCGGGTGTGCTTTCAGGCGTGAAGTGTTGGCAGTGCCGGACAGATGGTGGGGATGCTTGCGCATGGTAACTGATGTTCTCGGCGCTAGGTGACGTTAGGGCCGCCGTTGTCCTCCGTCGGGGTGGGGAGTGGGGACGGCTGTGCGAGACCCATCGGAACCACGGAGCGCTACCTGCGGCGGGGGGAGGAAGACGCCAATGCAACACAGGACCCGCGGTGCGTGGTGTCTGCTTGGCGGGAGCTGGTGCCGGGATGAAGATATCTCAACATTTGTTGGGAACTTCCGCGCGTCTCTGTGGCCTGTCTAGCTGCAATTCTGTGGCACCCTGTGGCTCTCTCACTTCACCCCTGCCTCCTGGGGGGAAGTGGCCATAACAGATGTGAGTTGGCCGCGGTGCGCGAAGTGTTCACCACCGTTTTTGCCCTATACCCTATACACATACATTTGTATAACTATATGTCATTTACTATCTATTTCATGTTATAATGAAGAGCAGTAAAATAATCGTGGTTATCTTTTAACATTTATCTTGAGTATTCTTCGAGGTGTATCTTGGAATTCCGGATAACTCACCAGAAAATCATCAATGCAGCGACCACTTCCTTCATTGGCCGGAATAGAGCTTCTTCCTACTCTACTTCTATCCAGTAGGAATCGATTAGCCGATCAGGGAGATCAGAATGTGTTCCCCATGCGGAGTAAATCATGTGATAGCAGCCGGCTCCGCTTTACTATTGTGAACATCTTAGTTGCGATGTCAGCCTCATTATAAAATGGCGTATACCTACAACGATATTGTAGCTGAACTCTTTCTGTAAACGTAAGCAGAAATGTAAGCTTTTATGTGCAGGGTTTGCGGAAGAGTGGGTTAAGAAATTCATGCGAATGTAAACACATCAGTTTTTCATTAGAAATAGCAAACATTTGTAGCTGAGCTGGATTACTTCTTTCAATATCCTTCAGTTTAAGAGTTAAGAAATGAGACTAGTTATTCCGTTTCCTTGTCCTTTGTGGGAAGAGATTGTGACTCATAGTCATTACGTTGTTGTCATGTCTCGGAGCGTGACTGGCCCTCGTCTCCTGCTGTGGAAACGCACGTGTGCACCTTACCGGCGGAAGTGCAGCCACTTTCCCTGGGAAACCTATTGGAATGTAAGTACCTTCATGCGACCTTGAGGGTTCTTCCTTCCCGTTACATGTGCGACGTCTTCAGTTCCGGAAACAGGATGCTTCAAACTTCTACTCCTATGTTAATGCTCAGGAATCCATGTAAGGCATGCAATTTGAGGACACAGGATTCCCGAAAGGTGTGATGGGTCAAATTTCCTAATTATGATAACCAAATTTTACTTTCTCTACCACGCATAGTAAGTAGAGGAAGTATTGTATTACATCCAAAAATTCGATGTCGAGACTTCCCCGGAAATATGTTTGAGGCCCCCTGAACCCAAAAAAGAATTTTTTTAGAAAAAGATCTCTCTCTTTGTATGTGGTGTGTGTGTGTGTGTGTGTGTGTGTGTGTGTGTGTGTGTGTGCGCGCGCGCGCGCGCGCGCGTGTGTGTTTGTCTACGCGTGTGTCAGTCTATCGACAGCATAACTCAAAAACGAAAAGTCAGTTAAAAACCAAAGTTAGTATTTAAGTTTAATATCTTTCAAGGATGCGACACCAAAATTTTGAAGAAAATTCCTCCACCCTAAACTACCCTTTACATGGAACATTTTTCGAAAATTTTTATTTTCTCCAAAATACGAGCTCTAGCGATTTTGATTAAAATGCCATATGTTTCAGTTATTTTTATGAGAAATGAAATAAATATTTTCAATTTTCTGGCTATAGCCCTCGTAGTCCTGTTTACTCTAAATGGCTTTTGAATAACTCGTAAACCATAAGAGACAGACCAAATCTTACTATACAAAAGAGTAGATCTTGCTAAAACACAATTTATGCATAAATAAATTTTTGTTTATAGAGTGAACCATTTCGGAGATATTCCTCGTCATTTGTGTTAGTCTTGTAGAACTTATACTTCTGTCAAATGGAACATCGTTATTCATTTTTATATGTTAACCGTACAAAGAAAACGAATTTGAAAGCTTTAAAAGTTTTCAAGTTTTCTCCACGTTCCCCTTGCACCTACAAGGAAGTAAGCGATAAGATAATTTTTGTAAATGTGTTCTCAACTAACACGAAGATATATGAAGTAACAGTAACAATAACAGTAACAATAACAGTATCAATAACAGTAACAATAACAGTAACAGTAACAATGACAATAATAGGCAACATTTTGGTTTGCCGTGATTTTAACGTATTTATAATTTATGAGTAAAAGAGAATATTTGTTTATTCCTAAAAAATCATGATTTATTGTACCTTATTATTTTAATTATTCAAAAATGTATGTTCTAAATTTAAAAAAAAATAGATTAATCATTTGCTGTGTAAAGAAATAATTAAATACGCAAAATAAATGTGAAAACAATTTATGAAAAAAAATGAAAATATATACAACGTTTCTTTTAAGTATGTTCGATGTAACATTTATTACAATTTTTTATTATTACTATTATTGGGTTTTATTATTATTATAGTTATTATTATTACTACTATTATTACTATTGTTATTATTACCTATCATCATTTATTATTATTATTATTATTATTATTATTATTATTATTATTATTATTATTATTATTATTATTATTATTATTATTATTATTATTATTATTATTATTATTATTATTATTATTATTATTATTATTATTATTATTATTATTATTAATTATTATCATCATCATCATCATCATTGTACGTACATGTCTGACATAAGTAAAGGTCTTGAACATTTACTTTTCCTCTTTCTGTTTAACATTATACCAAAGAAAATATTATTTTTTCACCTTCACAGTTATTTTAAATAGCAGCTATTTCATCTGAAACTGCAACTGAAAAGTATCAGTTTTCTATACTGAGTGAGCCAGTGCGTGCGGTTTAAGGACCGGTCGACAACGAGGTCATTTGTGCCGGAACTCAAAACATAAAAATTACAAAACACTCAAACTACTAGCAGTAAAGCTTAAAAATAATAAACTGAAACTGAAAACAGTTAAAACATTAAAAAGTGAATATTAAAACAGTTGAAACGTTAAAAGATGAGTGCTAAAGCAGTAAAGAGTTAAAACGCTAAAACAAAATATCAAACAATACAAATAAGTGTTCACATTCTAAAAATTTAAAAAGCGCACAAGAATAAAACACTAGCTAAATTTGCTTCTCGAACTCAATTTTGGGGACAAACCGCAGTCTTCTATATATGCATATGCCGGGATGTCACTGATTAAACTCAAGTGACAATTAATACTTCATAAATAAAATAAAAATATCTAGGTAGATGAACGGTTTTAAAAACAGTAGAGACGGATATTAAAGATTCTCAAGTTCGGAATAAGCGTAGAACGCGGTGTCAGAAGGAGAGTGGAGGGTGTGTGGAGAGTCTTATACAATTTATCAATAAAAAAACAAAATAGCGGGTGTTTACATAATGTCTTATTAATTTCGTCTACTGCATTCCTAAGTACTATATCTGAAAGCACAAAGAATACAGCGTTTCAAATACTGTCAAACTGTATTATAGGGAAGTTTGTGATCTAGAATCGCAATACAGTGACGAATGTGCACGATCTGCCACTCTGTGTGGGGAAGACGCACTAATGGAGAGGTTAACCTGAGGTGGATACGTGTTTGGCAAACGAAGCACAGCGCACCTTGCCATTCTGGTTTGTGGTACCTACCAGCAGGATGGTGCGCTCCCGGGATGACGGATGGTGCGCCATGACCCCAGATGAGTTGCAAACCCCGTGGGAACCGATGACCGTGTTCCCAAGCTCGCCGACATCTACATGTAATTTTGAGCATTAAACCGGTATGGCAGGAAGTGGGCAGCTGTTTGCTGATGCCTGGATGACAGCTATGAATGACCAACAAGAGGAAGAACGAGATTGACAGGCTAAAGTGACAGAAAATGGAAAACAAGTGTGTATTCCTTACTGGATAGATAGGTAGTTTCAGTCTGCTGTAGATCCTGAAGCAGACCAACACTTATCAGTTTCGTTTATTCATCATGACTGACAACGGACAACGGCTTATCCAGTACTGCTCGGTGGATGAGTGAGGAATTCTTAACTTTCTCCCTCTCCCTCTCTCTGCACACCTGCATATTTCTAAAATGCATTCAATCCCCTAAACCACAGTTTCCCAATAGTGCTCTGTGGAACCCTGTGCAGTTCTCAGGGGCTCTTTGTGGCCACTCCAGGAAAACGGAACAAAAATAAATAAACGAAATTAACAATAAGAAAGAAAGAATGGAATCACAGGGTAAAAAATCATAAATTATATCCAGAATTTTTGCAATAGAGGCCGATTTGCAATTCAACTACATCTATGGCAGACACAAAATTTAATGGCAGTTAATAGCTGACCACTCCATGATCAGATTATTCTCTTTCCGGTTACGCAAATAAATTTTGTGCGCGCAAATTATATTGTAACAAAATAACAAAATGAGTTCAATTACTTTTTTCTCACTTTATTTTCTTCTGAACTGTTGCACAAATACACAGTTTTCTTCTTGTCATTAACACAGTCTACAGTCTCTCGTGATCTCTGTTTCCTCGCCTCGGTATATCGCGGGGATGACGTCACACCTTTCGCGAACTTCTTCAAAGACGTCGATGATAATGGACGATGATGATAATGGGCGATTCGCGAGATACGTTGAGCGACCTTCACTTTTTACCTGTTAAATATGCAGCCATTAGTGCAAAGCCATGAGCAGGCTGTGCTCAGAGAGCACCGGCTTCCCAGCCCGGATATAGCAAGACACCTTTAAGAATTGTTGCTTTACCTAAAGAGAAATGCTTAATTTGTTTTAAAATTGATCTGGATTAACAAGCAGTAGATAGGAGCTAGAGAAGGTATTGCATTGCACCCAAAATCATACCCAGATGTCTTTGGCAATACACCTTTTGAGGACTCTGAATCTTTTTTTAAACAAGAAAAAAAAAAAAAAAAAAACTTTTTCAGGAAAATGTGTGTGTGTGTGTGTGTGTGTGTGTGTGTGTGTGTGTGTGTGTGTGTGTGCGCGCGCGCCCATGTATCTGTGAACACCATAGCTCAAAAGCGAAAAGTTGATTAAACACCAAACTTGGTATTTAAGTTCATCTTCCAAGGATGCGACACGAAGATTTTCAAGAAAATCCCCACCACCACAAACTACCCTTGCATGGAAAAAATAATGGAATTTCAAAGCTGTCACATAGTGACCAGCTCTTAAAAATCTTACTATAGCTTAAATCTCCGTATTCTCCTATTCCCATTGTACCTACAAGAAAATACGTAATAAAACCGTTTCTACAAATGTATCTCGAATGACACGTAGCAGATAGAAGTAAGAATAGTTCGTTAAAAAACAAGTAGGTACAGAAAGCCATGTGAATGTATGTAACATATTTTTCTATTCTTTCATTCTTTCTTGACTAGTAGTTTTACTATTCTAAGCTGGCAATACTGAAACATGTGAATAGTTCATACGCAAGATTGCTTAAATATGCCAAAACACAGAAGCCTTTCAACAGTAAAAGGATAATAAAAAATACAATTACTTTTTCTTATAGCCTGTTTGGTAGGAATGCGTTTATGGGCTTGATTTTCGCCTCGCCGTTTCTCCAGTTTTAAAGCATGGGAAATACGGGGGCGTATGGGAACAATAGAGTCGAGCCACCTGTTCGTGAAATATTCCAAGTGCTTGTGACGTTCAACGATCCGTTATTTCGCTCTTTTCTTTTGCAAGCGTCCGTGTCAGGATAACATCCTGTTAAATGTTCCTTGTTGCTTTCACGCTTGCTTAAGGCCGGCGCCGTGATTTATTCGCCATAAAGAACCGTGTTCTAGCATATTTCTGCTTCTCTCTCTCTCTCTCTCTCTCTCTCTCTCTCTCTCCTCTCTCTCTCTCTTTCTTCTTTTATTTTGGAAATTTCAACGGCATAGTATTACCATACCATGATCAATCGCTCACAGTTTTGTGCCCAGGGGCAGCTTCTTACAAACCCAGCCTCCTCCACTCTTTCCTAATTCCCACAATTGTCATCGTCTGTAATTGCTATACTTCTACGCCCAACGTTTTCCTATTTACCATTCCTTCTGGTGCATTTCTCAACAACTACCTTTCTTTACATCTTTCTTATTAGTTTAGCAGTGTCATGAACTGGTGCACCTTTGGTTGGTGGATTATGAAGAGGTGGGTATAATGAGGTTCATTACAGTGGTGTATAAGCGCTGCATTATGCTATAGTCATGCATAAATAAGTTAATAATTATTATGCCTGTCCTTTTTCACACTCCTGATGCTCCCTAATATTGGCATTTCAATTTCAGAACATATTCTCATCGTGTCGCTACCTCAAAATTTCGTTCCCTACAGCGCCAGTTTTCTAGCAAAGATTTCTCTCTAACCAGTTTTCTCTGTCTGTCTGTGTCTGTCCGTCTGTCTGTCTGTCTGTCTGTCTGTCTGTCTGTCTGTCTGTCTGTCTCTGTCTCTCTCTCCTCTACGGCTCTACTGTTTACTCATGACGTGTTTAAATACATTGTTTTTAGAATAGAATAACACTAAGTGAATGCAATGCTTGGGACGTACCTCTTGTCTATGACTATGATCCTTGATGGAGGTTCCAGCTGACCGTGAAGGGGTCCAGATCTTATTTCACTCACCTCAGCTTCCTATACACGACATAAAGGGAAGCCGCCTTCATGCCTGCCTTTCTACCTTTTGAGAACAGCAGCTAATGTTTCTCAGCCTCATTCAATTAGTGCAACAGGGCTTGCTGCTTCATTTCTTCTTCTTTTTCTCAACGAGGGCAAAACTTTAGATTAAATTCTGCTAAACTAACTTTTCCTTCGCTTTTGTTTTGTTTTCTTAATGTGTTTATTATTATTATTATTATTATTATTATTATTATTATTATTATTATTATTATTATTATTATTATTATTATTATTATTATTATTATTATTATTATTATTATTATTATTATTATTATTATTATTATTATTATTATTATTATTATGCTCTTCTAATAAATAAGATAAGTGATTCTAGCACTCGACAGCACGACTCAAAGCTTTGCCAAATAATAAATGTACTAACTTTTCTAGCTATTGTTTTGGCAGCGTACATAAAATGCTCCACAAGATGAAGATTTCAAAATTTTGATAATTTTAAATATTATTCTGTCACAGATAAGTACTCTCAGAAGAATGTTGGGAACAGAAAATTTTATGCTTTGCTTTATTAAATAAAAATTATTAACTTTGAAAAATATTTTTTCACAATTGTTATAGCTTTTATAGAACTTTATAATTCACCACCTAGTAAATATTAAAGTTACAGAACAATCTTCCGATTATTATTTTTTCCCCGTATTCTCAGTGTGTTGTATTCCATATTCGGAGCAGTAGATTTCCAGGAAATGCAGTGTTCCCTCTACAATGTGTGTTTTCCTCTTAGTGAACACTAAGTAAACACTAGTGAACACTAGTAAGCACATGAGCAATGTGCATACCCTGCCTTCAGTTTCCTGGCATATTTTTCTATTGCGCGTTCACACACATTGCAGTTCAAAAAGCTCCTTGTTGTACTCTTATACGTACAGAAGTTAAAAATATGAAATTAACCGTCACTGCTAAACAAAATACTGAAAATCTTGGCTTTAAACCTCATTAACATAAAGAAGCGAGATGCACTTCTCTGAGTCACATCCAGTGCGCGCGCACTTCGTTTGATATGACTGGCGTGAGGCAAGCACAACCACCAACCGCTCTGTTTCAATGCTAATAATACTTATTCAAAGCAGATTGTTGTTCGAAACATATTTCGCAGCAACCATTGTGCCAATTGGATTAGTATATAGATAATAGGAAAAGTTAACTAAGGAAAACTGACAGGGTATGTAACGCATGACCCACATCCATTGACACTAGGAATGTGCTTGCTAACGCCGGTTCAATAAACAAGACAATTGCTTATTGAACATCACGGAGGTGGTCATATTTAATTTTACCTTGTTTTAATAAAATCCCGTTTCTTCGGGAACACATTGGTGGTTTTATTTTGTTAGAATCTAAAAGCTTGAAAAATGTATTACAGTTTTAAATTGGGAACTTAAGAATAATCTTATATATTCCTAATAAAACTGCTACTGTAAATATCTCGTGATGTACAAATTAAATATATCATGAACATAGTTTTTTAAAGAACAGTTCGGGTCTTACTTTGATATTCAATTAAGGATGAATTGGGTTAACAGTTCCACATCTGTGTGTTTAACACGCGTTCTCTAATTCCAGCAAGAGCACGTATTCTCACAATGTGATGTAGCAAATGATGTGCCTCAAAGGATGAGAAGTCAGTTACAGGAAGCACGCCCCTAGGGTGCTTGATAAACAACAGCAACCTAAGGAGGCCATGATTAATGTTGCAATATTACAAAATTACCTTTCTCTAAAAGTGTAGCGTTTCGTGACTAACCCGCAGCTCACAGCAGCAGCAGCATAAGGAAGAAATTCTTTCCTTCATGTTTTAACAACTCCCTCCCGAAATCATACTTCGCTGAGACATTCCACCACACTAGCTTCAACATCACGCTGAAAAAGTCTTAACACTTTCTTCTACTTTGCTGGCTGATTTTCAGGAGCAGTTTAGCAGCCAAAAATACTTGAATTGAAGCCTTAGTTTATCATAATCTCTCATAGATTCATCA
The DNA here is from genome assembly GCA_030765045.1 of Tenodera sinensis. Taxonomy (NCBI): domain Eukaryota; kingdom Metazoa; phylum Arthropoda; class Insecta; order Mantodea; family Mantidae; genus Tenodera; species Tenodera sinensis. Next base: position 75,711,185 of record CM060967.1, read on the forward strand.
CTGTCAAGTGTCTGTTAACCCCTTGAGACATACAACTCATGTGCTCACATTTGTTGCACTTGAATACGGTTATTTAAATAAGAGTTACCGTATTACCTTAAGGCAGTTACTTACGAGTTACCATTTGTGTAAAATTCCATAGACAATGAAGTTATTTGCGGAAAATAAAAATACACCAACAGTGTGAACAAGAAACATTGTGTAAATACCTCAGTATAAGCATATTCATTCTCATATCCACAGATTTGGGAGTCAGTAAATGACGATAGCAGTAAAGCGCGAACTTGGTGAACTCTAATTCTCGGCGTTGGCATTTCCTTAAACCCATGATCATTTTTATCAAGATGGAACCAATCGAAAGAATTGTTTTGTAGTTATTACACAGGCTGTCCATATCCCAAGATAATAATCAAATGCGACTAAGAGAGAAATTAAGTGAGAGTTCAATAAATACTCAATGCTGATGGCATCTTATGACATTGCAGATGTGGGGCCCTATGCAGTGACCCAAGAGAAGACTTTCAACGCAATTTACTGTTCCCCCTTCCTTCGAAATTATCTTCATTCGTCTTTTTCGCACTATTGTTTTACTTTCTACCAACTCCACTATATTTCAATCGAAAATGTTCACCCATTACTTGATGAAAACACCCGTGAACTTATTACAGTAATAATTCGGGTATTCGAATATGTAAAAGTTTGAATAAGAATGAATTATGCATTACAAGTTCCTACCCGGTCTCAGGCTCAGTCCTTAGAGCAGCTCCTGTTGTGCAAGGGGTCTAGAGTTTGATTTCCGGCTGGGAGGTGAACATTTTTCCTCCAGAGACTGGAAGTATGAATGTATGTGTGAATTTAATGTAATAAATTGAGATCACCCTTAAGCGAGTGAACACCATTGCTCTTGAGCAATTGTTCCAAGATATTAGTAGCTATCAATATGACCTTCGCTGTTAAAGGCGGCATGTAAATGGAACATTAAAAAAAGTTCCTACACCAATGCTTCCATAAAACAGTGAAACCATCTACTTTAAGCTTACAGTCAATGGAAAACAACTTTTGGGGATAATTAAGCTACATATAAACCCATAACTCTAGCAAATGCTATTGTAAATATAGGATGAAACTGAACTCCCTGGGGTAAACAATCCCTCCCCAAAAAGAATAATACAAAAACATTACTCCGAGAGACGCTTTAACCCTAAACACTTGACAGCACCCATCGGTTTAGGAAATGGTGCTGCTAATTTTCCAGTTGAACATATCTTGCCACCAAACCAACCATACGTATAGTTTATATTTTATCATTATGACTTTCAATAAAATTCTTTAGTGCCCTTTTGAAGGTGAAAAAACTTAAATGCTAGCAAGTGAAGTTCTAACTGCTTTAAGTTTATCTCCTGAAAATACATTAATTGCCTTGAAATTGCAGGAAAGACGTAGTGGCTTTGACCTTTGTAATTATGAAAAACTTGGCTAGTAAATGTTGTCCCCTTTCTCTCCGGTGTAAGAGCATTGGTGTGTTTGCAAAATAGGAAGTTAAATACGACGAATGCATCTTCCTGAAGCGGTCGTTCTTATCGAGGCGGTCGATGCCAATAAATACATTCACATCTTGGGTTATGACATCTCATTAGGATCAAGTTACAGGAGAGGGGGAAAGAGTAACAAGTAGTGGGTTCCCCAACTAGTCCGGCGAAGTCAGCAGCTGCCCCTGAGGCAAACAAGAGGTTTGGCAGATTCCCACGGCGTAGTTCCCCCTTCCCGAGGAGAAATGACGCTGAGAAACACCCGAGGCCATAAGGTGCTGTTTCTGGGCGTTTATCGGCAACTCCCGGGTCAACGTAGCCTAACACCAATGTCGCTACAACCAAATGTTCCTCAAGGCAATTCGTGCCAAAAAGTTTTAATATCAAACCCATGTTTGACATCGTGAAAGTCTATCTCACCTACCTTTACACGCAATATGCTAAACACCCCAGCGATTTTTTTTTTTTTTAACTTTTATTTTTACCTTCTGTCGTGTGTACCTATTGTATTCCGTCCAAAAATTTGACATCGAGATTTCGCAGAAAATACGTGTTTTGAGACCTTGTAAATCTGAAAAAGCAGGTTTAAAAAAGGAAACTTCAACAAAACACGAAGCTTGTTAATGGATTTTAGTACCTTCCAAAGTTACGGAGTAACATTAAAAAAAAAAAAGAAAAAAAAAAAAAGAAAGAAAAAAGAAAACACTGGCGAATAAATGTTAATGTGCGTGAAGCTCTGATTCAATGATTTATGCTTGAAATAAATTTCAAAGTGTAATAGTATTGTGCCATGTACAGCTTATTCGTGCCTGATGCGGCGTGATTGCAAGTTGTAATTAATTACGTCACAATAGATTACATCTAGAAATTTAGCGATGTGTGCTAGAAAGTTTTTTCTTCCAAACTCTTGCTCAAATACAGAGACATAGTAGGAGAGTTCAAACCGTTATGGAAATGTCCTATTTTAACTCCATATTATCGCGACTGCTATAATAACCTCGAGCAACAAGTCCCAGAGTCCATATAACCAGCTTATACTTCACAGCAACTATTAAAATCGTTGAACATCAACTTCGATTCCTGCACCATGCGGCTTTGCTGAATTCTAACAAATATTTTTGGGGTCTATAGTGAGGCAAAACAGGCGGCTAGTACTATCATGTTAAGTACCTACTTCAAGTAATGAAAGTTGGTTTTGGAAGTAAAAGACAATAGAATTCTTATTCACATAAAGGATAGGAAGGCAAATCTTTTGAAAGCCTTTGCTTTGAAAGTCCTGTTCATGTTTACAATGAAATCATAGTATTGCATTTGTATGTAGGAAAGTGTAATTTGTATCTTAATCCAGAGTTAAACAAAGCTAAATGAATATAAATGACGAATTCACAAATCCACAAAATTTAGTATTTTATCTAATCGAGGGTCTAGGCAATGTAAAACTTAAAAATGAAGCAAATGATCACTTTCTTCACATTACTATTTTAATAATACAGGACAAATAGTGCAATAATTAGAGGTAGAAATCTGCTACCTTTTACTTTGCGCTATCTGTTAAATTAAAATCCACTATTAGAGCAATAGTAGTTAGGTATCTGTAGGTATGTCCGACATTACCTTCTGGATTTATCCACGGAGCGGCGCCGTGGTCGAGTGGTCAAACCGAACCAAGGGGACTGTATGTAAGATTAGTGGAGGACAAAGCGCATCTGCTCGAGTTTTCTCCCAGTTCTCCAGTTTCCCCCGCCATTCACTCTATCGATTACTCCATCATTACCTTTCCGTTAATCCATTTGGCCCTCATTTCATATCATCTCTTTCACAGTCTCATACCAGTCTTCGGACTGATCACCCATCCTGGCTACTCTCTCTGATCCAGAGTTTGTCTGCTCCTCGACATGCATCTGAAACAGGTGCTCATTTGTAAGGTCTCCTTACCAGGAGAGTAAACAGGGAAAGAAAAAGAAGGACTTGTATGTGAGAATTTACGTTGTACATATGACATTGAAGAAGTATTCAGAATTTCATGAGATTATGACAGAAGTTATGAGCACATGTTTCAACATATACTTGTGCATGTGTAGGTATTTGCAAAACTGAGCGTTACAAAGAACAGATTTATGTCACAAGTATTGATTAAGGGACTTTCTGTAAAGATTGCACTTATGTAGATCCAGGTTTTAGTAAAGCTTCTGTACCTACCTAAGAAAGGAAAAAGGAAAAGAAGAAGAAAAAGAAGAAGAGGAAGAAGAAGAAGAAGAAGAAGAAGAAGAAGAAGAAGAAGGCTTTTCTCGCTGAACAATGAATGGTTAAACTTATTGATAGCGAATAATTTAAGTGAACTTGCTGCTTTGCCTAAGTTCATAACAACCATATTCCTTTTAGTACCTAAAATATATGCTGTTTAGTTTATGAGCTTCAATCCCACAAAATAAAACAATATTAGTGGCAAGAAAAAAGTATGAATGTGCAAAAATCAGTATACACTATAGATAGTCGAAAGTGAGGTGAGTTCGAGAAGGTAACGAATAAGAAACTCCCGTTTGTTTCCCCTGTAATATGTATAATCGTAGAAGAAAAAACAAATAGGAGTAGGACAAAACTTAGTATGCTTGAGTCTTGACGAAAGAGTTTTAACATGGCATTTTTTTTCTAAACTACCAAAACTCAATCAATCTTGAAAACTCTTAAACACCGCGTTTACCTTCATTCTCATCGGCACGATCTGGAATTCGATAATGGCATTTTTTTACCTGAAGTAGCCGCTGTGTGAAAGCTATGCTCCGGGCTCAAAGTCCCACCCTTGCGGTTAATCTGAGCACGTGTTCGCGGAACATCCAAAACAAAAAGATCTGTTCCTCAGGTTCCCACCAAGAGGTGGTACCTAGGTATTGATGGTCACGGTGTATAGCTTGTAGAAAGAAAAAAAGAAGAGCAAGAGGAAAGAAAGGAAAAGAAACTGAGGCAGCTGTTTGTGGTCAACTCAGATCAGTGTTAAAGGATGGTTGCTTCAGACGTAGATGATGGGACGACCAAACATCTTTCTGAAGGAGAAGTGTCCAACACAGCTGCTGTGTACCTCTAATGTAGTTAAATTACGTAATTACTTTCAAAATAGTAACAGGTATGAAACTTTACATGTTTTACAAGCCGCTGTGTATGGTACAGTCGCCTGTCTACAGTAGATTTTATTCTACCAGTAGAGCATTCTCTTTCTGTTGCTCTGTGGCTAGTCGTGACTGACGAACCGTGGCGAGAATTTTAATTTAGCTTGAGAGTGAGCGAACAAAAGTAACCCTTTTCCCACTACAGTATTGTTCAAGGTGACAAAGAAGGAACTTAAACAGCAAAAAAAGACGTTCGTTTAATTTGTAGAGCTCTCTTAATCGAATTTGTCGCCTTTTCGCCAAAAATAAATAATTGAACCTTTTTTTCCAACTACATGCACTTGTTTGTCCTAAAGGTGCTGGATGTATCTGATTAAATTCCGTTGTAGTGTTTTAGTTCTAATTTCACTGTCATCTGCAAATATTGATTTCACTCCTACGACTAGGTAGTTCAGTGAAATGGTAACTCTTCTGCCTCCAGTTGGACAAACTAAGTTGGATGTTCGACATCGGAATGGGATTACATTATTATGGATTAATAGATTTCCAAGGTCTGACACTAGCTTCCCTCAGCCTCGTCGATCCTTGAGCTGCTTCATTGAGGAGTAATGACCTCCGATCACAAAAACGGCACATAAAAGTCCGAGGGGACTCATGATGCTAATCACGCCATCCTAATACTACATCCTGTCCATAATATGTTATGTTTACGAAGCACATAATTAAGAGTCCTGCACCCCGCCTTAGCCACGGTCTACATGCTCTTTCAAGTGATGCCCAGGAACAACAAAATCTTTAAGCTAGGTTCTCAGCAAATTTGTGTACCTTTTTTTTTTTCAGGAAACGTACCGCTGCCTGCAACCGTTAAACGTAAAACTGGTGATTCTCTATCGAGAGGTTCTATCATCATCAGCATCATCAGTATAATCATAATCAATCATCTTCTTCTTCATTTCATGGATTAGGCTACTGCCTGTTCTGTCTTCACAGTGTCTCTTCTATCTTCCTCTCGGCCTCCGTACGTCTTTCTTTCCTTTAGGTGCATATTGGAAAGCGATTTTTGGCATTCCGGTATCCTCCATCCTCCCAACATGTTCTGTCCATTCTTGACTCCACAGCTTCCACTTCTAATTCCTTTCTGTATTTTCATTTCTAACTCTGTCTTCTCTTGTGCATCCATTTGTTTTTCTCAGAGATCTCATTTCGCAACTTTGTATTCCACTAGTTGTCCTTTGTGTTGGTACCCAGTTTTCACATGCATAAAGTAACATAGGAATTGCCATGATATTATAAACTTTTACTCTCGTTTCAGGTCTTGCTTTATTCTTTAAGGTATCGTGTATTGTTCCACAAATTGTTTGGAATTTCATTAGCTTTTGTCAGCATCTCTATCCTTTTCATTACTAATTTCACACCCTAAATAATAACTAGTTCAAGCACTTCGTGATCAACGACTGTTTTTTGACCTTATTGGTACTTCACCCAGTTTTCCATTATTTTTATCTTTTATTTTGATATTTCTATGATATAAGTTTTACATATTTGTGTGAGGTAGTGTACTGAATGTTGTCGAACATATTTTGTTTGCTATATTATTACTACGCATACAATAAAATGTTTAAAATGTTTCCTCGGGCTACTTCTATGCCTGCTCCAATTTTAGAGTCATTAATATAAATGTTGAAACGTGCCGGTGACATTGTACACTCCTGTCTAACTCCTTTATTGGTTAATATTTATGTTCCATCATATGAAAGCTGAATCATTTAATTTTTTATATATTGCCTCTTAAAAATGTATGTAGAGCAACATGTTGAATCTGCGCTCGCTGACATGCATGAATTTTTAAAGTTTCCTATTTAATCATAATATATTGTTTCTCCAACAGGAATGGACGCCCTGGCCTATGATCCTCACAAATTCGCGATGGACTACCACAATATTGGTTTCCGGGAATGCGCAGCGGAAGTGGCGCGTTACTTGGTCACGGTGGAGGGCATGGACATTCAAGATCCTCTACGACTGCGTCTAATGTCGCACCTCCAGTGTTTCGCTGCACAGCGAGAACTTGCCACCAAACAAGCTACAGCAGCGTCCTCACCTTGGAGTTATGGAAGTGCACCCTCAGCAGGACCCTCACCCCAACATTACATTCCTACAGGTGGGGGTAGTGGTGGTGGGTCTCACATGGTTCCACCCCCACCGCCTCCTATACCCCCGTCTCATCATGACTCCGCGTCACCGAGCATGTCAAACTATGACATCACCACGGCCTCATCCGCTACTTCTTCGTGTAGTCAGACGACCGCGTCGACGACCACCACAACCGCTGCGAGGCATCAAGAGGCCCAACAGCAACAACAACAGCAACAGCAGCAGCACCAGGGTACGGCGCTGACCCCACTCACATCTGCGGCGTCCTCTCCTGGACTGGGATACGCGTCATCCCAACATCACCATCACCAATATCACATGAACCTCAACTCCTTCCCGGCAACCGGGTCTACGCACCATCATCTCAATCAGAACCAGTTCAACACTGGTGGGACTGCATCTCAGATGAAGCCGTACAGGCCGTGGGGTGCTGAGGTTGCATATTAGGACATTTTCATCAGCTGTTGACATTCATGGCAGCACCTACTTGCCATAAGCTGAAAGTGGAGAACCCAAAGACTCATACAACGTAGTACAAATGTAGTGGTTTCCCAGCGACGTAAGGCGTTACTCAGGGAGTTTTCAAAACAGTTTTCCTATTTGACCAAATTTGATGAAAATTATACGATATACGTATTCATGTCCTATGTATATGTAAGATACATACTGCATGCTACTACTACAAAGTTTCAAACCTATAAGACGACTTGATTTGGATAAAAATGCAACATTATTATTTATTTATTTTGTGAAAATGTTGGCCAAATTTGAATCCTTACTTTTGAAGTTGCATGTGCTCTGAATACGGATGCATATACCTACGTGAAATAACTTCACTCGACACTAACTTTTTAATTTTTCATAAATTTATGTTAGTTAAACTCCCATATCTAAAATTACGAAATTCTGTCTCTAATTGGTTTTATAAAAATTATATTTGGAGTTCTTTGCACAAGTGAAATAAATACAGCGTAAAACTTTTACATAAATTTATAATATTTATTAGAAAAATGGGGCGAAACTTTAGGGGAAAAAGTTGAAATTAGTGTTCATTCGTCAAATCATATGGCCTAATAATTGAAACAATGCCAGTAACTAAATCTAAAATAAAAACGTTTTATAAAAATCCTATAACGTCTCCTTAACTCTTAAAGAAATTGAAAAACAAAACAAACCGCTCCCTCGTACTTTCGTTTTATAATTTTTTCCTGATAGTGAAATTTGCGACAGTTATCCTATATCATTGTTCACAATATCAGATAACATTTCAACTCTATACGATGTTCCAATTTAGAATTTTCATAACATATTCAACATTTTCTTCATTAAAGTTGCTGCTGGGTAAATGTTATCAAAATATAAATTACTACTGTTTTATTTTATTTGATATTCCTTTATTAACCTCAGTTTACCGCAATATTCGAAACAATTATAAAATCAAATATACCTATTTATTGTGTAATAAACAGGTTGATATCTTCAATAGCTAAAATCGCATTCAAGGATATGTTTGATACATATTCTTCCCATAATTAGAGATTCAACAAACCACTTTAACTGCTATGAAGTATTTTTTTGGCTGAATATTTTAAGAACTTACACTAGTAAAGTAAGCATTAAGCACCAAATCCCCGTAATCCTGCGTATTTCGGTAGAAACTCGCTTTCTTGAAGCGCCAACGCACTTCCTATACGAGTATGATGCCGTAGTACTAAGAAAATGTAAAACCTATCTGCTTAGGGCACTTTTCTCCCCCCCCCCCCAAAAAAAAAAAATCGGTTAGATTTATTTTCGTTGCTGCCTCAATTTTGGTTGACCTAATTTGTAACGTTATGAAAGGCGATACCTACATCATAGAGTTTGTGATACGAAGAATGGTTCACTTCGCCGTGAATTCAGAATTCATGGAAGAAATTGCACTAAAGGGAGCTTATCTCTGCTCAAGTGAGATGTAATTTTTACTCCTTCCATAAATTTAAAACAATATTATGTTTTAACGATGAAAAAATTGTTCTACTGTGACTAATTATTCATAAAGAGAGTTTTACGTCCATATGTCCACCATTTCATGGCCTTTCAACCATTAAATGGTGTCAAAACTGTGTACAGCACCGTCCCATTTGTTAAGCGTTTACACTAGTGTGTTGAAAAACATGTGGATGAAGTTATCCATGATGCAGGTTTGAGAAAATGCCCCCCCCCCCCTTAGCATCGTGTGATAAGGATAAGCAAACGGAGCACTGAGCCAGAGAACGGGGTTCTGCGACTCTCATTTTCGCCACCTCTGCCACTGTAGTTGAGACATGCGCTTTGCTCCGAGTAACTCAAATGGTTGCCACTATAGAACCTACATGCGTTTTCTTTTCCCATTACTACGAGTTCTTTGGATATAAAACTACATAAACAAGGATCGTGGTTAACATATTTCCGCTGTAAGTTTCACAAAAAACTATTAAGAAAGAAAATAATTTATTTTTAAAAAGGAAAAGATGTTTCGTGATAGAAACAGTAAGGTTCTTAATTTTTATGTATATTTTGCTCTAAACCATTAGGCTGAAATGAGATCACACTTACTTATTATCTTTCTTCTATTTACAACAATTTCTACAGTAAAAACACATCGACTAAAGAACTTCCCACCTCACGTTTAATTTGTAATCTTGTTTGGTTATCTTCGAAATTAAAAATAGTTGTTAATATGAAAATATGAACTCCAAAAGTAGTTTTATTCAAAATTAAAAGGGACTGTTTGGTGATGAAATACATTCATATTTATGTTGCCGAAAGTTCTATTAACCTTTTTCTTAGAAGGAAAGAGTCAGATACTTATGTGTTGTAAGGAGAACTTTATCATGTATGTTAGCTACATCTGTACTTAAATTTACAGCTGGTAATAAAGCACCCTAAGAATGCAGAGTGTCAACTGCAACAGCTGATGAAAGCGTCCAGATAATGCATGCCTTAAGGACTGAAGGACATGCATGACAAGCTCAAAATAAATATGTATAAAGTGTGTTGCTAGTCGATTTTTATTTATATTTATTCTCCTGTAAAGTGTGTGGAAAGTAAACACTTCTATATATTTCAGTTAAAATGACTTTTTTTATTTTCTTTCTGTCTTTCCTTCTTTAGTACCTAGTTTTTTAAGAAGCTTCAGCCTTGCAAAAGTGTCTTAAAATCAAGTCTCCAGCTAAATTTTATACGTTTTAAACACAGATAACAAAAGTGAAGTAATTTAATACTACGTACTTCCGAATTAAGACTTTAATTCAAATTCAAGATAAATAAAGAAATGAAATCATTTGGAGTGATCTCAATATCCTAATATCTGACTTTTTAGAACATTAGGTTTTCTATAATACTAATTATAATAGTTTGTAATACAAGACCTTTCTTCGCCAAGAACAACTCCAGTGTACTGATTTTCTATGATACCTGACACGTCATTTTAAATCTATGAAGAACAGACAGATAACTTTTTATATTTAAAAATAAATGTAACTGATGATAAATAGTTGTAATAATGAAGTATATTTTTTATTTATTTTTCGATTCTCTGGCATGACTTTCTTTCAAAATATATGCCGGTTCCTATAGATATAAATATATGAGATATAAAATATTTTCAGATTTTCTGATTTTTTTTCTTAAAAACATCAATGCATACTGCAAGAAACTTGTATTTATGTTCTGTGCTTTAAAAATATAAATCACTTTGAGAGTAAAGAGGGAAACATACATACATATATATTTTGTCACCCTTTTTACTGACTTGAAACATCGTTATTCGTTTTTTATATGTTAGCCGTGCAAGGGTAATGGAATTTGAAAGCTTTAAAGATTTGACTACCGCTCAAAGCGTACTGTATTCTCATATTTCCCTTGCACCTACAAGGAAATAAGTAATTAAGTAATTTCTGCAAATGTTTATCTCAACTAGCACGAAGAATATAAAGGAATAACAGTTTACAAGTTGTTAGTATAGGTTGCGCGTTCGTTCTTGACGAATGATCTTGAGCAGAAATCCAATGAGTGAGCCTACCCTTAATAAACAGGTCAGCAAATGTTTATGCTACGATAACAGACACCTCTGTTTTCCTCTGTCGCGTTTGTGTATACAGTCGACTGCAGAAGTTTTGTGCGGTACGGATGTATGTATGTATGCATGCAACGAAAATAGCAATTCAGACGAGGGAGAGATGTCGGGAATAGAATAAATGCAAGAAAGTTAAGTGGAAACAGTTATAGAGGTATAGTGTATAATACGTGTGGCTGATATTACTGCAAGTGTCATAAATTGATTTGTAGTGTTGTACTACTTCAGCTCAGAAGCATGCGCGTCATCTCACTGCAGACTGTACCTCCTCTCTCTCGTTCCCGCAAAAGCTGAGTAGAGACTCGCATTCAACCTTTCATATAAAATTTTCATTCGTCAAGAAGTAACGCGCGACCTATACAAGAGTAGAGAAAGTCATGTGACTGCAGTAGTTCAGATTTTTTAATATGTAATCACAAAATTATGACTATCTTCACTATCTAAACAGAGGTTTTCAACAGTTTAATAACCCAGAAGCATTTTCTGCATACGTTGCATTCTTTTAATTTCTCCGGACGTTGATAAAATGTGTTTAGTTTATTCAGTCTGCTGGTATCTAGACTCAGTTTGTGCCACCATTTCATAAAGATGCAATACAGATTTGCTGGTAAACACACTGTAACTGCAAGTTACAAGTGTTTCATAAGAGCATATTGAAAGGCTCTAGGCTTTCTTGTAAACTATGAAACCATTACTAGGCTAATACGGTGTTTAACCAAATTCTCTTTTGTAACGCAAAATAAATTATGCATAAAATATTTCTTCAAAAAAACGAATATCCAACATTTTGAAATAACTCTGAAAAGAAGAATACAGTTTGCTGAACGTTTTCTAAATATCAATATCAATAATAATAATAATAATAATAATAATAATAATAATAATAATAATAATAATAATAATAATAATAATAATAATAATAATAATAATAATAATAATAATATCCTAATTATCTGTTGTGATAGAGGGCACGAAATTAAACATACCTTCTTAATAAAGCAATGAGCGCAAATTCGTTGTTTTCAAGTGACAGTAGTATGAAGCAAAAAAAAAAAAAAAAAAAAAAAAAAAAAAAACTAAGCATCTTAACCTGAAAAATTATTTTATTTCCTATAATTATGCTGTAATTTTCTTACATAATACAGTGTGTTGTGATAAAGGTGTTGAAACACTATAGGAAATGTTCAAAATTGCAAACGCCATTGTTAACATAAAATATGGCGCGGTATGATTCAACGACGAATCCTTCGAAATATTTGTGGTCGGTTACGAAGATTGCCAAATTCAAGAATAATTTGAGGAATTAATTCTTCTACTGCATCGACTTGTGTTTATACTCTTTTAAGAATCTTCATACTCCATATGACTTATACACAGAGCTCAAGCAGTAATACACATCAAATTTCTGATGGTCTGTAGGGGCATCTGGTGTACCTTCGGATATCTGTCTCCACCAGCTTGAAAGGGGATAGATTACCTCTCCTCTCTTCCAGTTGAGGGAAGTGGCTATATCTATTCGTAATTAGCCACTTAGTTGACAACACCAGCATAGGTTTGACACAGAATACAAGGCACGTGCAAGGTGACAGTATCAGTCAAGAAAATGAAACTATGAGGTAATAACGTACCCTATAAACGGTAAAGAATGAGGTGTCCGCAAGAACGCAGTGCTGATTTCTTTCCGTGGTGTCCGTACCCATAGACTAGGTCACAGCTCGAGTGCTAATTCGTGGATTATTTTCAAATCTCTGTAAAGTTTAATGTCCTCACATTTCGGCTGACCAAGTCTTGAAAATGTTGCATTGCAATGATTATAGTGCCGAGGGCGTTGCTTTTTCTAGATTCGCTATACTACATTAGCATTACCGTAAGCTGATCAATATACGCTTTGCATACCTGCAAATTCAATATTTGTATAGCGATGCACTTTAATACTTAAAAGTAAGTAAACACACCTCACAGAAGATGATTTGATATACGTATGTAAACTTCAACTGTTTACTATTTCCAGGGTAATAAGAACAGGTGAAACATGAATGCGGCCACAATGGCTGATGATCTCTTTTTTCATCAACTTTTTCTTGTTAACTAGAAATGAAGCATTTCGGACAATACTTAATTAAGAAAAGTGTTTAATTTTATGCCCTCTATCAAATGAGAAAATTAGGAATAGTTTCCTGTTACATCCTATGTATATGACATCAGAAACTTAATTATTGAAACATCAGTTCCTTTATCTATGGCAGAGGTTGGGCAAGTTATTAAAGCTATCAGTTTCCGCAATGAAAGCGAAAGATTACGTACGTGTCACGAAGACTACTGACTTCCGCCACACTTTTAAAAAGTATTTGTAATGTTGCTCGTACCTACTTGCAGTTGTACGACTTGAACACACAGGTTAAAATTGATTTGCCAATAACTAACCCTTCTATGGAATAATTCAATAAAAGATAAAAATGCTGTCTATGTCTGGATTTAAAGTGGCGATTCTAGGTAACATTTCTAAAGCAAAGGAGTGATTGATTAGATATCAAGCAATACTTCCCTGATCGTTATACATACAAAAGTATTGAGATATAATGAAACACAGGAAGCCTTCTATGTATTAAATGCTACAACACATGAAGCATTTTGTAGCTACGTGTGCCTACATACTAAAATGTGCCTTCATAAATGTATAAAGTATACAATATTTTAATAACCAATTCTATAGCAACTATAAAGAAGAGTTTTACAGTGCCTTTATATTATTGGAGGCTGCTTTAATGTAATATTCTGTATATACTTGTGCTTTGAAAAGAAAATTCTACTGTAAAACAGTAAAAATAGTTTGATAAACAAATGCAGTATTTTTTAATTCTTCACAGTTCCAGCATTAACTTGCTAAACCTACAGTTTATGTCATAAAACTGAAAACATCTCAAAACATGTGTACATATACTGATTTATACAGAACTTACTTTTAATGTCTTCTTCCTTCAGTTTTTACACCTAATACTGATGTATTGTGTATATCTCACTCCAAATCAGAAGATTTAGTGTACATATTCCAAGACAAAGATAAAGTTTTGTTATAGTTACCCAATGTACATTGCAGCAGAAATACTCATGTTCAAAGTTTTACTTTGAAATTCACATTTTTCTACTCTCTGTTGTTTTAATTTATTTGTTTCGGGTAACTATCACACTCTAAAAGCAAAAATTATCTCAGTCTTTAAGCTAATCACTGTGAACATCAGCTAAAGCAACACTAAAGGTCTTGGCTCTCAACTTAAAAGTGTATTTTTTTAAATTATAGAGTTGTTCCTGCGCAGTGAACAAGACATCCGATTTATGCTTTCTGCATATTTTTGTTGTTCTTGGTAATACTTATAATTTACCTTTAGTGAAAGCCTAGACCAAGGAGTTGCTTTGAATATATTCTTTGATTTTGTTGATGAAGCGGTCTGTACTTCAAAAAGCAAATTAATGTTTGTTATTTTGTGTTAATTACTTTCTTCTTCAGTATTTCTGTGTAATGGCATTTAAACTTTCCCTTCCACATGATCTCATAGTGTAAACATCTTACTTATGACACCAATTTGATCTCAAATGTGATGAAAAAATGCAATAAATATATAAAAACTGTGTCTTACGCTTTGTATAGTTAATTTATTCTCCATTACCTTATTCCTTACCGAATAAAACAAAGGTTTTCCTGAAATACTACGAAAGGTTCCATCCTTCTTAAATATAAAATATACGTTTAATCTCTTCAGAGAGAGCAGAGACATTTATCAATTTTTAGAAAGCTTTAGAAGTTTGCTTATGAACTTTTGAAGTAGTATAGTAGTACCCACCCTTTTACGACCACGTTCCAAGCAGTTGTAAAACTGTTCCTTAACCTCCTTCCACTGCTGACATCAACACAACAGAGAGGGTCCTCTCAACGTATCCTTAGCCAAGGGATCTCCTGTTGTAAAGCCGATTAAGTACTATTATGCATTCAGAGTGTTTAAAAGGCAGTGGGATGATGAAGGCCGTTAAGGCATGGGAGATGCTATAAGTCGTTGAAATTAAAACAATTCTATTCCTTCGTGCCTCCAAATATATATGTATATAAACAAACAAGCACACACATACATATGCAGAAAACTTACCTTTTTACAGATTCATATTCATAAACAAATTGATCTAAATAATTTATCCAATATTTGCTTTAATTTGTTTCTGTAACACTGGTCTACAGATAAAAATTTTCAAGAGTGGAAATGGGTGTGTCTTACATATTTTGATCCCACAATCATCAATGTGTTATTTTTTTCTTCTTAAGCACCCTTAGTTTAAAAATACTTCATTATATATGAATGGTTATGAAAAGCAATTAGGTAGATTTCTTAAGAATCGCCCAATAAACTGTGGCCACGTCTGTGGGGAGTACAATACTAAAGCATGCAGACGAATGTGGAGCAATTGTATGATCTTTATTTCGGGTGCAAGTTAGGTAACCGGGACCGAAAATGGGCACCACATATTGTCTATGTGAACAGTTCGTCTCTTCTTAATGGTTTGGTGAAGAAAAAAAATTAAAGTAGCAATGCCTTTTGCTATTCCGATGATATGCAGAGAACTGACCAATCACGCAGATGATTGCTATTCCTGCATGGTTAAAATAGCAGGGAAGAAGGGCAAGGACAGAAAGGAGATCCAGTAGGTATCCCTACATCTAGTCAGTTATTCTATTGCTATTTCTGCATAGTTAAAATAGCAGGGAAGAAGGGCAAGAGCAGAAAGAAGATCCAGTATCACTACATCTAGTCAGTTATTCTATTGCGATTTCTGCATGGTTAAAATAGCAGGGAAGAAGGGCAAGGACAGAAAGAAGATCCGGTACCTCTACATCTAGTCAGTTATTCTATTGCTATTTCTGCATGGTTAAAATAGCAGGGAAGAAGGGCATGGACAGAAAGAAGATCCAGCATCCCTACATCTAGTCAGTTATTCTATTGCTATTTCTGCATGGTTAAAATAGAAGGGAAGGAGGGCATGGATAGAAAGAAGATCCAGTATCTCTACATCTAGTCAGTTACTCTATTGCTATTTCTGCATGGTTAAAATGGCAGGGAAGGAGGGCATGGACAGAAAGAAAATCCAGTATCTCTACATCTAGTCAGTTGTTCTATTGCTCTTTCTGCATGGATAAAATAGCAGGGAAGAAGGGCATGGACAGAAACAAGATCCAGTATCCCTACATCTAGTCAGTTATTCTATTGCTATTTCTGCATGGTTAAAATAGCAGGGAAGATGGGCATGGAGAGAATGAAGATCCAGTATGCCTACATCTAGTCAGTTATTCTATTGCTATTTCTGCATGGTTAAAATAGCAGGGAAGATGGGCAAGAAGAGAAAGAAGATCCAGTACCTCTACAACTAGTCAGTTCTTCTATTGCTATTTCTGCATGGTTAAAATAGCAGGGGAGATGGGGAAGGACAGAAAGAAGATCCAGTATGCCTACATCTAGTCAGTTCTTCTATTGCTATTTCTGCATGGTTAAAATAGCAGGGGAGATGGGGAAGGACAGAAAGAAGATCCAGTATGCCTACATCTAGTCAGTTATTCTATTGATATTTCTGCATGGTTAAAATAGCATGGGAGATGGGGAAGGACAGAAAGAAGATCCAGCATCCCTACATCTAGTCAGTTATTCTATTGCTATTTCTGCATGGTTAAAATAGCGGGGAAGATGGGCAAGGACAGAAAGAAGATCCAGTATCCCTACATCTAGTCAGTTATTCTATTGCTATTTCTGCATGGTTAAAATAGCAGGGAAGATGGGCAAGGACAGAAAGAAGATCCAGTATCCCTACATCTAGTCAGTTATTCTATTGCTATTTCTGCATGGTTAAAATAGCAGGGAAGATGGGCATGGACAGCAAGAAGATCCAGTACCTCTACATCTAGTCAGTTATTCTATTGCTATTTCTGCATGGTTAAAATAGCAGGGAAGAAGGGCATGGACAGAAAGAAGATCCAGTACCTCTACAACTAGTCAGTTATTCTATTGCTATTTCTGCATGGTTAAAATAGCAGGGAAGATGGGCATGGACAGCAAGAAGATCTAGTACCTCTACATCTAGTCAGTTATTCTATTGCTATTTCTGCATGGTTAAAATAGCAGGGAAGAAGGGCATGGACAGAAAGAAGATCCAGTACCTCTACAACTAGTCAGTTATTCTATTGCTATTTCTGCATGGTTAAAATAGCAGGGAAGAAGGGCATGGACAGAAAGAAGATCCAGTACCTCTACAACTAGTCAGTTATTCTATTGCTATTTCTGCATGGTTAAAATAGCAGGGAAGATGGGCATGGACAGCAAGAAGATCTAGTACCTCTACATCTAGTCAGTTATTCTATTGCTATTTCTGCATGGTTAAAATAGCAGGGAAGAAGGGCATGGACAGAAAGAAGATCCAGTACCTCTACAACTACTCAGTTATTCTATTGCTATTTCTGCATGGTTAAAATAGCAGGGAAGATGGGCATGGACAGAAAGAAGATCCAGCACCTCTACATCTAGTCAGTTATTCTATTGCTATTTCTGCATGGTTAAAATAGCATGGGAGATGGGGAAGGACAGAAAGAAGATCCAGTATCCCTACATCTAGTCAGTTATTCTATTGCTATTTCTGCATGGTTAAAATAGCAGGGAAGATGGGCAAGGACAGAAAGAAGATCCAGTATCCCTACATCTAGTCAGTTATTCTATTGCTAATTCTGCATGGTTAAAATAGCAGGGAAGATGGGCAAGGACAGAAAGAAGATCCAGTATCCCTACATCTAGTCAGTTATTCTATTGCTATTTCTGCATGGTTAAAATAGCAGGGAATAAGTGCATGGACAGAAAGAAGATCCAGTACCTCTACAACTAGTCAGTTATTCTATTGCTATTTCTGCATGGTTAAAATAGCAGGGAAGATGGGCATGGACAGCAAGAAGATCTAGTACCTCTACATCTAGTCAGTTATTCTATTGCTATTTCTGCATGGTTAAAATAGCAGGGAAGAAGGGCATGGACAGAAAGAAGATCTAGTACCTCTACATCTAGTCAGTTATTCTATTGCTATTTCTGCATGGTTAAAATAGCAGGGAAGATGGGCATGGACAGCAAGAAGATCTAGTACCTCTACATCTAGTCAGTTATTCTATTGCTATTTCTGCATGGTTAAAATAGCAGGGAAGAAGGGCATGGACAGAAAGAAGATCCAGTACCTCTACAACTAGTCAGTTATTCTATTGCTATTTCTGCATGGTTAAAATAGCAGGGAAGAAGGGCATGGACAGAAAGAAGATCCAGTACCTCTACAACTAGTCAGTTATTCTATTGCTATTTCTGCATGGTTAAAATAGCAGGGAAGAAGGGCAAGAACAGAAAGAAGATCCAGTACCTCTACAACTAGTCAGTTATTCTATTGCTATTTCTACATGGTTAAAATAGCAGGGAAGATGGGCAAGGACAGAAAGAAGATCCAGTACCTCTACAACTAGTCAGTTATTCTATTGCTATTCCTGCATGGTTAAAATAGCAGGGAAGATGGGCATGGACAGAGAGAAGATCCAGTACCTCTACATCTAGTCAGTTACTCTATTGCTATTTCTGCATGGTTAAAATAGCAGGGAAGATGGGCAAGAAGAGAAAGAAGATCCAAAATCCCTACATCTAGTCAGTTATTCTATTGCTATTTCTGCATGGTTAAAATAGCAGGGAAGAAGGGCAAGCACAGAAAGAAGATCCAGTACCTCTACATCTAGTCAGTTATTCTATTGCTATTTCTGCATGGTTAAAATAGCAGGGATGAAGGGCAAGAACAGAAAGAAGATCCAGTATCCCTACATCTAGTCAGTTATTCTATTGCTATTTCTGCATGGTTAAAATAGCAGGGATGAAGGGCAAGAACAGAAAGAAGATCCAGTACCTCTACATCTAGTCAGTTATTCTATTGCTATTTCTGCATGGTTAAAATAGCAGGGATGAAGGGCAAGGTCAGAAAGAAGATCCAGTATCCCTACATCTAGTCAGTTACTCTATTGCTATTTCTGCATGGTTAAAATAGCAGGGATGAAGGGCAAGAACAGAAAGAAGATCCAGTACCTCTACAACTAGTCAGTTATTCTATTGCTATTTCTGCATGGTTAAAATAGCAGGGAAGAAGGGCATGGACAGAAAGAAGATCCAGTACCTCTACATCTAGTCAGTTATTCTATTGCTCTTTCTGCATGGTTAAAATAGCAGGGAAGAAGGGCATGGACAGAAAGAAGATCCAGTACCTCTACATCTAGTCAGTTATTCTATTGCTATTTCTGCATGGTTAAAATAGCAGGGAAGATGGGCATGGACAGAAAGCAGACCCAGTACCTCTACATCTAGTCAGTTATTCTATTGCTATTTCTGCATGGTTAAAATAGCAGGGATGAAGGGCAAGAACAGAAAGAAGATCCAGTATACCTACATCTAGTCAGTTACTCTATTGCTATTTCTGCATGGTTAAAATAGCAGGGAAGAAGGGCAAGGACAGAAAAAAGATCCAGTACCTCTACATCTAGTCTTATTCTATTGCTCTTTCTGCATGGTTAAAATAGCAGGGAAGAAGGGCAAGGACAGAAAGAAGATCCAGTATCCCTACATCTAGTCTTATTCTATTGCTCTTTCTGCATGGTTAAAATAGCAGGGAAGAAGGGCAAGAGCAGAAAGAAGATCCAGTATCCCTACATCTAGTCAGTTATTCTATTACTCTTTCTGCATGGTTAAAATAGCAGGGAAGAAGGGCATGGACAGAAAGAAGATCCAGTATCCCTACATCTAGTCAGTTATTCTATTGCTCTTTCTGCATGGTTAAAATAGCAGGGAAGATGGGCATGGACAGAAAGAAGATCCAGTACCTCTACATCTAGTCAGTTATTCTATTGCTATTTCTGTATGGTTAAAATAGCAGGGAAGAAGGGCACGAACAGAAAGAAGTTCCAGTATCCCTACATCTAGTCAGTTATTCTATTGCTCTTTCTGCATGGTTAAAATAGCAGGGAAGAAGGGCATGGACACAAAGAAGATCCAGTATCCCTACATCTAGTCAGTTATTCTATTGCTCTTTCTGCATGGTTAAAATAGCAGGGAAGATGGGCATGGACAGAAAGAAGATCCAGTATCCCTACATCTAGTCAGTTATTCTATTGCTCTTTCTGCATGGTTAAAATAGCAGGGAAGAAGGGCACGAACAGAAAGAAGATCCAGTATCCCTACATCTAGTCAGTTACTCTATTGCTATTTCTGCATGGTTAAAATAGCAGGGAAGAAGGGCATGGACAGAAAGAAGATCCAGTACCTCTACATCTAGTCAGTTATTCTATTGCTCTTTCTGCATGGTTAAAATAGCAGGGAAGAAGGGCATGGACAGAAAGAAGATCCAGTATCCCTACATCTAGTCAGTTATTCTATTGCTCTTTCTGCATGGTTAAAATAGCAGGGAAGATGGGCATGGACAGAAAGAAGATCCAGTACCTCTACATCTAGTCAGTTATTCTATTGCTCTTTCTGCATGGTTAAAATAGCAGGGAAGAAGGGCACGAACAGAAAGAAGATCCAGTATCCCTACATCTAGTCAGTTACTCTATTGCTATTTCTGCATGGTTAAAATAGCAGGGAAGAAGGGCATGGACAGAAAGAAGATCCAGTACCTCTACATCTAGTCAGTTATTCTATTGCTATTTCTGCATGGTTAAAATAGCAGGGAAGAAGGGCACGAACAGAAAGAAGATCCAGTATCCCTACATCTAGTCAGTTATTCTATTGCTCTTTCTGCATGGTTAAAATAGCAGGGAAGATGGGCATGGACAGAAAGAAGATCCAGTACCTCTACATCTAGTCAGTTATTCTATTGCTATTTCTGTATGGTTAAAATAGCAGGGAAGAAGGGCACGAACAGAAAGAAGATCCAGTATCCCTACATCTAGTCAGTTACTCTATTGCTATTTCTGCATGGTTAAAATAGCAGGGAAGAAGGGCATGGACAGAAAGAAGATCCAGTACCTCTACATCTAGTCAGTTATTCTATTGCTATTTCTGCATGGTTAAAATAGCAGGGAAGAAGGGCACGAACAGAAAGAAGATCCAGTACCTCTACATCTAGTCAGTTATTCTATTGCTATTTCTGCATGGTTAAAATAGCAGGGAAGAAGGGCAAGAACAGAAAGAAGATCCAGTACCTCTACATCTAGTCAGTTATTCTATTGCTATTTCTGCATGGTTAAAATAGCAGGGAAGAAGGGCAAGAACAGAAAGAAGATCCAGTACCTCTACATCTAGTCAGTTATTCTATTGCTATTTCTGCATGGTTAAAATAGCAGGGAAGAAGGGCATGGAGAGAAAGAAGATCCAGTACCTCTACATCTATTCAGTTATTCTCTTGCTATTTCTGCATGGTTAAAATAGCAGGGAAGAAGGGCATGGACAGAAAGAAGATCCAGTATCCCTACATCTAGTCAGTTATTCTATTGCTCTTTCTGCATGGTTAAAATAGCAGGGAAGAAGGGCATGGACAGAAAGAAGATCCAGTATCCCTACATCTAGTCAGTTATTCTATTGCTATTTCTGTATGGTTAAAATAGCAGGGAAGAAGGGCAAGCACAGAAAGAAGATCCAGTATCCCTACGTCTAGTCAGTTATTCTATTGCTCTTTCTGCATGGTTAAAATAGCAGGGAAGAAGGGCATGGACAGAAAGAAGATCCAGTATCCCTACATCTAGTCAGTCATTCTATTGCTCTTTCTGCATGGTTAAAATAGCAGGGAAGAAAGGCATGGACAGAAAGAAGATCCAGTATCCCTACATCTAGTCAGTTATTCTATTGCTATTTCTGTATGGTTAAAATAGCAGGGAAGAAGGGCATGGACAGAAAGAAGATCCAGCATCCCTACATCTAGTCAGTCATTCTATTGCTCTTTCTGCATGGTTAAAATAGCAGGGAATAAGGGCAAGAACAGAAAGAAGATCCAGTACCTCTACATCTAGTCTTATTCTATTGCTCTTTCTGCATGGTTAAAATAGCAGGGAAGAAGGGCAAGGACAGTAAATAAGGGCCTTCCATTTGAGAAAATTTTTGACTGTACAAAACCCATACAAATAACAAGGAATATCACCGAAATGATTCAATGACCTAGTTGTCGACGGGCCCTGAAACACAACTCACTCACTCACTCACTCACTCAAAATTTTCCATGTAAAGTGTAGTTTAAGGGGAGGAATTTTCTTCTAAATCTTCGTGTAGCATCTTTCAAAGATATTAAACTTAAACACCAACTTTGGCTTTAACCGAGTTTTGCTTTTTGAGTTAAATGCTGTTCACATACACACACGTGGGCGCGCGCAGAGGGCCTTTTTTTTTTTTCTTGTATGTCCCTTTCTTGGATTAAAAGGTGTCTCAAAACACATATTTCGGTGATATCTCGACATAAAAATTTTTAGTAGAATACAATATTTCCCTTACTATCCCTCGAAGAGGAAGTAGTATTATATGATGTGGGTAATAAAATAACATCTAGCTACAAAAGAAATTTGGTTTAATATTCTGCAATAGAATTCCGGAATTAATGACACTTAAAACGACACAAAACGAATTAATTCGCTAAGTGTAACAACCTATGGGTTTTCTATGCTAATGTCTGTTAAATATTCCTACCTCAGCATTCTGTACTAAAAGGGAAAATTACAGCTGAAAATAAAAGTTGCAAGGTTTTTGTCTACGATTTTACGTGGAATCGGCGTGCTGCTGAGAAGCAGAAGTTTGGTTCTGTTAGTCACTATTTCAGCATTTCAAAGTATATAGGCTTGCAACCTAATCTGTAGATATTAAATAATGGTATAGAATATAAGACGTGCAGATGTATGCGCTTTGTTTAAAGTGGAAGGGAAAACAGAAGCCAAATGCTGTCTGTGTGTTGCTCCCTAGTGCACATACGAGCATAAAGAAATCCAAAGGCAAACAGATGCAGGTTTGTTATGCAAAACAACAAACTTGCTAATTTCCATAATGACCAAAACACATTCTTTACAAGCCTTGGAGCGGAAACTAAATTCCTCACGTTTTCCCCAAACGCAAAGCACATGCTTATATTGTTCCATGTATATATATTGTTCTTTTCCTGTTTTAACGCGTTTCTCTCTGAACACAAGACACGCACAATGTGGATTTTGTTAATTAGCATATTTCGCTTGTTTCCTCACGTGTCCCTTGTAACTTATTTGAGATATCTCAATAATAATAATAACACAAGCAACAGCGTTTTGAGGTGGGGGTTGGTTTTACAGAATGACAATTACACTTACACACACACTCAGGGTTGCCAAGTCTACTGATTTTGCAGGAGATCTGTGTTTTTGCAAATATACTGATCTAGTGCTAAAAACTGAAAGTACTTTAAAATTTCCTGCTTTTTATGTATTTTCCATTTTAAACATTATTTTCCTTAGCAGTATATAATTCCCTCTTGCGAAAATTTTCAGGCAAGGTATTTCTCTCGTGTATAAAAACAAAATATTAACATAGTTACCTGTATACATAAACATATACCACATCTGTTGTTTCTGCATTGCGAACTGTCCTTGACTGCTACAGTAAACCTAAGTTTTTGAATTCCACTGAAACAGATAAAGTTCAATATAGGGGTTCAAAAGTATTTCTTCCTGTGGAAAACATGTATTTTGGTACAAAAGTTCAAATATCTCTCACAAAATCATCCCTGCCCGACAAATATGTACAAGTTTTTAAATTACACTGTGTTGACTTTTACGTTGAGTCAGTTTGCGACATACTAAGTCGTTTTCCATTAAGTGATCCTCTTCTTACAATGTTGGAAGTGTTAGAACCACGTAAAATCCAAACATTTCAGTCAGTTGCACCACTTGCTTCTCAGTTTCCTAATTTGGTGAAAGCAGAAGAAATCCAACAAATAGACACAAAACGGAGGCAATACTGACATTGCATGTGGCAGTAACTCTACAGCGCAAGAACTTTGGAGTGACTGTTTCTGTTTCTTCTTCTTCTTCTTCTTCTTCTTCTTCTTCTTCTTCTTCTTCTTCTTCTTCTTCTTCTTCTTCTTCTTCTTCTTCTTCTTCTTCTTCTTCTTCTTCTTCTCCTCCTTCTTCTCCTCCTTCTCCTTCTCCTTCTCCTCCTCCTTCTCCTTCTCCTCCTCATCATCATCATTATTATTATTATTATTATTATTATTATTATTATTATTATTATTATTATTATTATTATTATTATTATTATTATTATTATTATTATTATTATTATTATTATTAGTATTCGTATTATTATTATTGTCATAAATATGTATGCACTAAGCAAAATTTCCGGTTAAAAAATCTATTGTTTTCCCCTGATTTTTTCAAATCAAATCTGCTTTTACTTCGGCAGACATGGCAACACTGCACACTCGCCAACTGACACTGAATTTTACAGAGTCCTGTGACACCATAAAGACACCATGACGAGGTTAGAGAATCTAGCGACATTGTCCTACAGATGCCCAAACGCAATTTGACGCAACAGAGCAGCTATTTAATGTCAAAAATGGCTGGCTGACTCTCGCTTCGGCGAAACATCTAATGCTGAAATACATGAAATGATTCGAAGAGGAAAACCTCAAAACACACATTACAATAGGAAATATGTTTGGAATCAGTTTCAGAAAAATTTTTATTGAACGAAATTATAAATTAACAGGAGATACTCCAACTCCTGACATTCCCAAAGAATCATGTAACCTTGTCAATGGACGCTGATGTAGGTACATCTTACATGTTCTTTTAACAGGTTAGTGCTTACAATACTGCATTTAAATCCTATATTTAATAGACTATATCATCCTTTAATTCGTGAAGTAGCCTTAATAAATGTAACTCGTGATAGTAAAATTGTATAGATAAATTGACAATTACTCGTGACGTTACTTATGATAATGATATATAATTACATAGTATGGTGCTTATGCTGTCACAGACGTCTCTTGTCACTGTGCACCACCATACCGGTTACAGAAAATTCCAGACCGAAATAACTTTGTTGTAAGATTGGTGTTTTATTTTCTTTGAATTATCTCGTGCAGAATACACTCGCACTTCTTAGTTGCACGGTGTTACCTTCTGTTTTTGCAAAATTGCCAATTACTCTTCCAAAATATGACATCCAGGAAGACAGTTGAAGCTAAGCGTTCTCGGCGGTGTCATATTGTGATATTGTTTAACTTCAATCATTGTTTATAGATATTTAAGAGTACTAGTTTACAAAAGTAGAGATTTAGTAACGAGAGGCGCGCTCAAGTTTGAACACGACCGAAGGGAGTGAATGTTCTAAAAGCCACGAATTTGTAATCCGAATTTTGTAACGTGTTGTCTACAATATTTGACCTATTTAACAGTATTTCAGTAGGTACATGTTGTGTATTTAGTATATTTAATGAGATTTATATATTGCACAAGCAATATGCTTAGAGAAAAAGTAATGCGGGATTTGGGAAAAAAAAAAAAAAAAAAAAAAAAAAAACACACACACAACACATTAACAAACATTGTTATATTCTAAAATGTTGGAGCTAGTTTCATATGTCAATTTGAAGTAAAGATGAGTGAGGAAAGTGATTTTCGCGGTTCACCAGGAAAAAAAATTTAAAAGAATCCAAGACGCAAAGTATAAATAGGTATACTTCCAATAACTATCAATTAGGGGAGAGCGTTTTTGTTTTAATACATACTATCATCAAGAAAAATAAAATATAGATGATAATCAATAAACTATATTTGACGTTTTGTTGAACCTATATTTTATGTTTTGACAGCTTGGTTTGTTAGAATATAAAGTAAACCTGCTTTGCCTAACGACTAAGAACTAAAAGCATCTCTGATTTTATAGTAGCTCTTGGCTCACTTTTTAGAACTAACAACGAGAAAGCAAACTGACATTCCTGCTTGAAAGCCCTTTGCCTTGGCGTTTGAACAGCCGTTCTGAAGCTAAGAGAAACCAGATTTCCGAAACGTTATGGCACTACTGCTGGACCTGCTGCTTCCCTGACAACAAAGGCTACCTTCTTCACGTGCGAGTTGGTCAGCGTGTGCATGTTAAAATATGCGCACATTTTCCGGTCCAGTTGTCAACATGCAACATCCCAAGCTGCTTGTTACAAACCACATATTGTGTCACGGTGTCGTCTTTCTAAAAGTGTGAAAAGCACTCATCCACTCTTCACAGATAATTTTACATAAACCCATACATAATTACCGAGTAAAACTTTGCTAGTGGAGAAATTTGCATGTCCATAGCTAAACCGCATTTTTACACGCCGTTGTAATGGAAG
This sequence comes from Tenodera sinensis, assembly GCA_030765045.1. Classification (NCBI taxonomy): domain Eukaryota; kingdom Metazoa; phylum Arthropoda; class Insecta; order Mantodea; family Mantidae; genus Tenodera; species Tenodera sinensis. The sequence continues at coordinate 75,737,452 of CM060967.1, forward strand.
CAAATGAACCTAGAACATGAATGTCTCTTTTGAAAAAAAAACTGTCATTGCTGCACCCAATAAGAGAGATACGTTGTTTGGTGATCGAAGAAGAAAAACGGACATGGAAACTTGTTCAGGTGGTCTTTGGTAGGGTTCAAAGTTTCAGCTACCATCTGTCTACACGTTAGGCCTTTGTAAACCCAGATTCACATTTTTACCACTAGCACTTCGTCAGCTATTAAATAATTTTTAGGAAAAATAACGACTTCACAGACATTTTGCGGAATGCTCAGGACTTACATAATTCACTTTTCCAGAGTTTTCTCACACTCTAAAACTAAACCCCTAGCGCAACAGCCAATGAAGGGCCAAGGCTTGCCACATAGCCGCTGCGTCCCTCACCTCTACCCACTGCAGGCGTCATTGGTGGGGTGCAGTACTGGAGGGTGGGATGTGGTCAGCACCCCGTGCCCTCCCGGCCAGTTATGCGGCCTTCGCGACCTGCGGCCTTCTCCATCAAGTAGCTCCTCAATTAGTCCCCCGGGACTTATGAGGCTGAGTGTACCCCGTGCCAGACCTCCCAGCGGGAGAAAAATACCCATGCTGGTACCGGGAATCGAATCCGGGTCCTCCGTGCCAGAGTAAAGGGCGCTATTTCTCACACTCGGCTATCTTAACATCAGATCACTATTGCTCCTTTGAGAGAATTAAAGAAGAAGAAGAAGTAAATATGGGTTTATATACTCATATATATGTTCAGATTTATTCTACACCAAAAAATCAAATATATCCTATATTGTAAGTTACTAAGCGCTTATTGCTTAATTGGAAATATTTTCTTTTAATAAATACAAGGGGTTGGGGGTAGTGTGCAGACTTTAACGGCGACTTCTTGACATTAACCTGAAACATAAGTTCCTCTGCCATTTTTATCCATAGAGCGTGGTTGCGTAAATAGAAAATAAAATTGGTTGAATACATGTATTATATCTTACCACTCCTTTGTCATTTGCTTCTGCAATTAGCATAGAAAGGTAGAGCTACAACAATTGAGTTATTTGTGCATTTTTTCATTTGTTGCTAAAATGAATCGTTTAGCCAGTAAATAAAAATAAATAATTACATTCCAGCGTGTCCACTGGAATAAATTCGTGAAGACACGCTTGACAATCGCGTAACTCTGGCGTGTGTATGAAGTGGAAGGTCAGGAGTGCTGACAGTAAACACTACCTGCTCAGGCCTAGTGTTGACTGCGCGGAAAGCTTGAAAGAAGACCACCCCTCCCCTCTTTACATGCAGTAGCTGATAACAAAACACAAACCTGGCAAAATCAGATTTCAAGTCCTGGCCTACTCTGAACTTTCACTTGTGGTATGAACGCGTGCAAAGGGAAGTGGAAGCCGATTAGTAAACAAAACATTCACCTATTCAGTCCCACTCTGTTGCCAAGCTGCCGATAGTGTATTCAGCAATGTTCAATTACCTCATTTACCTTTCATAATAGATAAATATGTTATTGGACATGTTTAGTCGTCATGTTTGAATGCACTCGTGCCTCTAATAGTCCATATATTCATATTAAAAATTATGCTTCTATTCTGGTTACGCTATTCGCGGTACATTTGCCCATAGGAAATATTTCCATTTAAGCAATAAGTGCTTAGTTAAACACAGTATTTGGAAGCCGTATTCAAATAATTAGAGAGAAGAGAGGGAAATATTTCTTTAACCACAATCATCCCTCATCCTCTCCAGAGTCTGGAACTCTGAATGCGGGAGTGAATGAGCTTATTTACTGGTAAAAGTTAATACATCAATATTATGATAACCTACAGTTCAGTGAGTAAAACTATCAAATGTCGTTAAATGGCGTTAAAGAAGTTGTTAAAAAAGGGGTAAAAAGAAAGAATCACATTTCAAGCATGTCCTTCGATAAAGCCCTTTCACCTTAATAGCTATAAGTATGTAACACGGAATATTTAAAAAAGGATAATGCTGAAAAGACCGCATCTGTAGCACGTGATAGCGCACCTGCCTCTGGCGCGGAGGACCCGGGTTCGATCCGCGGTACATGGGATCCTGCTGGGAGGTCCGGCATGGGGTGCACTCAGCCTCATTAGGTCCCTGAGGGGTCACTTGAGGAGCTATGTGGTGAAGAAGTAGCTACCCCAGGTACTGAAGGTCGCATAACTGGTCGGGAGGGACAGGGGCGCTGACCACGTCCCACCCTGCAGTACTGCACCCCACTCATGACGCCTGTGATGGGCAGAGGTAAAGAACGCAGTGGCCAAGCGGAAATCCTTGGCCCTTCAAGGGCTGTTGAATTGATCTTTTTAATGCTGCAAAAAAGTAAATAAAGGTAAAAAATAAACGGATACAGATTGTATATTTTAAGTTACTGCATTTAATGCAACAATTATTTGCGTGCTTCTTATGATTTTGCGTCTAAACAAAAGTAGCATACTAAATGCCTTGCATCAGCTTGAACGGCACTTCACATCCTATTTACTAGAAATTCAAACAATACCTACCTTTAATTTGTTACAGTAATGTCCCAAAAATCTGATAGATTTAATAGAAAGAATTACAAACCTCATTCGAATTTGAAAAACATTCACGTAAGGGATGGGTAAAGACAGGAAATGGTCTTTTAGATCTTCATCTAGCACTGTCTGACTCATCTATGAGATATTTATCCAAATTTCTCTCATTTGAGTTATGTTATTAAGACACAAGCGTGCGCTCGCGCTTTAATAGACTTTTGGGTAGAATGTAGAACTTACTCTACGTACTATAAAAGTGAAGAAAGTAATAAAGAAAATATTTCTATGCAAATTATAGTTATGTTATGCAACGAGAGAATAATGGCAGCAATTAAAATGTGAGTTTCATAATATTCATAAGGGCAATCTTAATTGCCATTACACTCAAGTTTCAAACAACTATTTATGCTCGACCGTACCCAAATGTATTGATTTTAAGTCTGATAGCGATCCTTTAATGGACCTCCTTAAGTTCAAACTTTCACTAAAGGACTGGTCTTCATCCAATCGGACATTTACACTTTCATTAATGGACAGATGTTCCCCAATCAGAATTCTCATGCAGTAATGGCAAACCGCAATATCGGTTAATTCTCAAAACGCAACTAGCGCGAGTTTAGAAAACGCTAAAATGTCGGACACTACTGACAGTGAGATGCAACTTACTCTGCCTAAGTAAGATGAAACTTACACAAAACACACAAATTAACCTCAATACAGCATCAACTTCCAAGAATATTGCACTAAGAACAGTACCGCAAAATAATTTGCTAATTGTACAATAAATAACTTATACATGAAATAAAGCTTCGTTTGAAAACCAATATACTCAATTTGCTTTATAGTTTTCAATGTTGCGTAGCATCCAAGGTTATCATTTTCATCATGCAAGATGTCACGTGCTGGAAACGAATCGATCGTTTAGCGCCTGCGCAGAACTCCAAATATCAGCTGGTGCAATATGTAGGTTATTGTCCCTGATGAGTGTACAGCATTTTACATTTCAACTACAAAATTAGGCATATGGTCCAGCATAAATTGCCGTATGAAACTTAACTATAATAATAATTAAGATGGTCATGTGAAAATTAGGTAACTCGCGTCTTAATTACTACCATTACAGTTTCGTTGCATAACATACTATTAAAATATATTAGGAACAATATTAAAGTTGCATACTGATACTGAAACAGTTTATTGTGAGAAGTCTCAAGGAGGTGAGCGTAATAAATCTGTCTCTCTTAAGTCAGCAGTAATGAAGGTCCCTCAAGCAAATTTATACGTACAGAGAGATCCAAATACACCTGAACCGCTATGCGGTGTTTTTCCGCTGCGAACGCGAAAATACGATAACAGCAGCTGATATACAGAAAGTGACGAGCATCACTTGTTTTTCTCTACTCTGCTCACAATCAGTATTGAGTTGACGCGATATCGTGCGGCTGCATTATTACCAGTGTGCTTTATTATTTAGTTCTGTACTTAGTCACAAAGTGTATTATGGCTATGGTCACCTTATTTTAAGGCAGTTGCTTCCCACACCTTGTTGATGTTCATGCAAGATCACCGAGCGATATTTTCTTTCCTTCCTTCACTTTTTTTTCCTTTTCTCTTTTCTTCCTTCCTTGTTTTCAAAATAAAGGACAGGTCTATTAAAACAGTTACTTTCTTAAATAGATGAATATCTTAAAGCGTGTGAGTTGCCTTTGTTTATTGAAAAAATACTGGAAAGAAAATTAGCATCATTAGTTAGTTCATTGCGAGCCTGAATATCTGTATGCGAAAGCACTTTAGGTATCTACTCGCCATTTTCTGTGTGTAGTAACAATATTATACGTTATTTTAAAAACATTAATTTGAAAATATCTGTTCTGCAATTCCCGATTTTACCATATTGTTTCTGTTCTATATAACGTCCAGTAATGGTAACTGGGGTAAGGTATGTCAAATATCATGACTGCTCCATATGCAGGCTGAAGTTAAAAAGTTGCATCACTCACGTGTATTATCGAAGTAGGTAGGTGACTTTGGCACTGAAAACACCAAAATCCAAGGTTTCATTTTGGTGAAAGCAATGCATTTTTCAATCTGATTCAGCTTTCCAACTTTTCATTAGTAGCTACATTGGTAGCTTCACTTTTTACTTAATATCCGAGATTATTCTAATAACCAATCCGGTTACAGATGGATAGGTAGAGGTGACTCGACAGTGTGGTCCCTTATTGTCGAATTTAATTCCAACGGATGACTTTCTGTGGAAGTGCTATGCATATTCTGGCTTGCAGGTATCCTGTAGAAGCATATGAAATCTTACTTCAAGAGATTCCACGGGCAACAAATGTGACTGAGCGAGTACACCGCCATTTTACACTAGGCCAAAATGGTACCCGACAATTCATGTAAAGAAAAGGAAGATTATTCAGTTTGTACACAAACATTACACATATGACAGAATGAATACCCATTTCTACTTTTCCTTGAGTCTGCATATAGCTACAAGAATAATGTTGTTAGAGACGTAGCTGTCAGTCACAAAGATGATGATCCTACTCCACTCCTCTGCCAAAGACGGCATTACTTTGAGGTATCGGTTTACAAGGTTTGCGGTTTAAAAGTATAAAGGAAACAGAAGAATGGCTACGTTACCGCTCGCCCTGTTTATGATGCTTGTCCTTTGTTTGCTAATGCTCATTACCCAGTGGCAGGGGGAGGGATCCTCCTTTAGAAGCCATCATGGTTTGAAAAATTCTGCAAGTTACTGTAGCTCTGTCACCCGACATAACCGGGACATTGAAGTACTTGTACCTGATAGTGAGTAGGCACGCTTCCGAACATGAGTTCGTATTTAACACATTACTTACTCAGAACATTTCTCACAAGGGAATTAGTACAAGTTGCGATTGTAATTGCCAACAAGTTGTGGTTTGCATGTAAGATTATAACATGTACATTACGAATATGCGCACAATATTTGGCTTTGACAATTGCGCTGCACTTTACAAAATTGCACATGTTCAGTCACCGACCTCAAAAAGGTGGGTTGTTGGTAGCTCTTGGCAAAAGATTACATGTCCAAAGAGTATAAAGTGCCAAAAACAGTTTTTTTTTTTTTTTTTTTTTTTTTTTTTAAATCACAGTATAAGACTTAAGTACTTCATAAATGCCTGCATTAAGCATTCTTTCGGGTCACACTGCGTTTGAGCATCAAAAATACGATCAAAAGGTGTTTGAAACCTCTGTAGTCTGAAGCCATCATATCCAGCTCCAGTCCAGGAGTACTGGAGACTGGAGAACGGAACTGACAGTGTAGAACACACATCAGCAATGAAATCAAATCCCTTAACGATGATATGAACTGATAGTCGGCCAGGATCTGTGACCTTCAGTATCGCCTTGAACTGTCGGAAGAAACGCACATTAAGCAGCTGAATAGAAGATGTACGTCCAGGGGGGTAGTCTTGACTGTAGGTATGCACTATGTTTTGAGGTCCGATAGCATCGATATGAGTAAATCACATTTTTACCTGATAGCAGAATTTGGAACTAATTATTTGTGGGGACATAATTCGCAAGGTCGTTGCTCTTGCTGTCATTTCGACGTTAGCATACACTGAAAATAATTACATTATGTAGTTAGAGAGAAACTATTTACGATGACTAAAGTTACTACATTTATGATATCATATTAAGTATAGTCCATTGTGAGCAGAATATCGAATCTTCGTAGCTTACAGTGATATAGGCTATGTTTATACATGTTTGTAATCAGCACCTCAAACATAGTCATTCAAACCAAACCATACTGGCAATTGCAATCGCAACTTGCGCTAACTCTCTTGTCAGTCAGAGAAATTCATGAACATTCTGTATACATTACCGATTGTAACAACATTATCTAGCTCAAATTGTAATACGTTGTTTATATGTACATGATTACCTAAGCACAATTCCTCGACAGAGAACGAAGACGATGTGAAGGGAGTAATGGTCCATTTCTAATGTTATCCAATGGCTACCACCCGGTTCTGCCGTGGTCAACCCCGATTCAATAAGAACACTCACCCTACTAGCAACTGAAGAGAGATAGGTGCATGCATGAATACACCAAGGACATAGACCCGTTTCTTTGGAATAAAAACAACGAACCTGTACTAGTTCGACGTAAAATCATCTTTCATTCAAAGAAGTTTTGGTAGAAGCGTTGTACTTAGGACGCATTCTACATTATATTACTGACAGATTACCTTTGGAGAACCCAGCTATGGACTAGGACTGACGAAAGCGCTCCTTTCACAGTGCACAATACATCATTTCATGTCACACCTCTACTGTCTGTAAGCTCAGGAACTATAAATTCAAGACATACATTTAAAAACAGTCTAACCCTCACATTTTTAAAAGTGAGAAAAATTGAACTTTGTACACATCAAAAAAAGAAAGATTAGTTGACACTGTGGTACATTTTATTAAAATTAGAGTTGAAGCACTCGTGTCAAAATTATTTTTTATTTAGACTCCAAAGTATTTAAATTTATTTTTATTATGCTTATGGAAGAAAACACAACAAAATAATAACATCATTATTCCTATCCTGAATAAGGCATAACCGATACAACTATTAAATTTAGATTGACTAAATTAGTGCTAATTAGAAATTAATAAAAACTGCCCTTGAAAACTTGTAGGTCTATTTAGCCTATTTAAGGGGTTATGGGATGGATTTTCCGTGAAAAAAAAATCAACTTTTAATTATCTTGTATAACAGTATGAAACTTCTTCTTTATTATGTCGTTTGAATTATCTCGATATTTATTCTTTAAGCAGATAATTATTAAACTATGGGAATGGCTGTACATAATTTTGTACAGCCAATTACAGTATCACTAGTGGAGGAATGGAAGTTTCAGGAGTTCAACAAATATTTCAGTGGTCTGAAAAGCACCACAAAGTGCGCTACACTAATTACTTAACAGATCGTGACACACGTTGACATCTTCTGACTTTCTTTTGTATTGACAAAGGCCATTCGTCCTCTATATTGCCCTTTCATTGTCGTCTTAGCTGTTTCTGCTTCGTGGTTTCTATAGCTACATTCTTCTATGTTCGTAGAGATCACCCTCTTTTTCGTCTCCTTGATGGCATGCATCTTTGGTAACTATTTCGATCCATACGCATCACATATACATTTAATTTAAAGTTTGATATATTTCAATTTACCTTACTTCCTATTGGCACGAGAATTCTAATTGGAACATGCTTCATGTGATTATGGGATTATGGTATATTCTTCCCTTAATTCCTTCCTAATAATTGAGTGCTTCTGCGTGTTTTTGAGTTATAATATTCAATTTGGTTTCCTAACCCTCTCTTCAACTTTATGCGACTACTTTAAGATATCTACTTCCCTATTAGATGGGAGGTGCCGACTATAGCTCCTCCCAGATTTACTGTAGAAAGTAACTTATGAAATAACTTATCCAATATTAAATATTTACGATAAATTTTATCGTTTCAAAATTATTGTCTCTGTAAATTAATGCAGCCAGCTCCTTTGATACTTACTCTACACTTGGAGAACATGCCTTCGGATCGCAATTAAAATGCTGTAAACGTATTTCAAAATATTTCCATTTAACTTACACCTTGCTCTTTTCTTCAAATACCAGTGATCGTACGAGCCATTGAATGGTTGTCGCAAGGCTCAACTGGGTAACATTTGTGGCTTTTCCACTTGGGATGTTTATAGATTTATGTTTAGTGAATCAATTCTAACAACTTTCATATATCTTTTCTGCCATGTATTCGTGTTTACTGTAAAAAATATGTGTCAACTTATTGTATATTCACTTATTTATATTAGGTAAAATGAAATGCACTTCTTCAAACACTAAAAATATTATAATATATAACCTTACAGTTGTTCAACTCATAACAAATTTACACCTACTGAACTTATCCTTTATGAGTTATTCTATTCTCAAACAAACGCCTGCGCCGATTCAAGGAATACCTATCTCAAAGCAGGGACGTAGCGCCAACGGATATGAGAGATGTATTACATACCCTGTAATTTTTCTCAAACTGATGGCCAAATTGGTCTTCATTATAATTTTGTGGTACATAGTCGTTTTAATTAAGGTAACGGATGGGGACTCTCATTTGAGACAGCCCCATTTCAGGAAGTAGCGACACTGCCGGCATGAACTCCAGGTTTCTTTGGCCCGGAGGATAGTTTCTGGTTCAGGGTCCCAGTCCAGGGCTACTGGCCATGTCCACAACGGCGGAGGAGGTGAATGTTTCGGCTAAACCGGCGGAAGTGGCGGTTAATACAACTGGGGGGCAGGAGGAGCTCCAGAGCCAGGGTGAAGGTAATCCTCCTAAGGGAAGAAACCCCTACAGAAAATCTACTATGGTGGTGACCCCTTCACATAAACTTTTATTCACTCAGTCTTCTCACGATAAACAGTCGGGTGGATTTATTGGTCAACAACTGGCAAGGAAAAAGAAACTACTTGGAATGTCTAATATATTAAATTTAGCTACATGGAATGTAAGAGGTCTTTGAAATAAAGAGATAGATCTAGAAAGCATACTCAGTGATAAAAAGATAGATATTGCTGTCATAACGGAAACTAAGAAAAAACTGAAAGAGTCAAAAGATCTAAGTAATTATGTATGATATGTGGCATTCATGGTGGACGAAGCGGCATCAGGGTGGGTTTTCTCCAAGTTCCCCCGCCACTCATTCTACCAACTGCTCCATTATCACCTTTCCAATAATCGGTCTCGCCTGCATTTCATATCATCCTCTTTCTCACTATCATATCTGGTGCTTGGCTGACCATCCGCTTCCAGGTCTTCACTCTGTCCGGTCCATAGGTTCCTGTGCTCCCCGACAGGCGTCTGACCCTAGGCACTGGCTTGTAAGTCCTACATGAGGGGAGGGCAATCAGGTCAAGAAAAAAATGTGCTATAGTGTGTCTCTCAGAATGTAAGAGAAAGAAGCAGAATTGCAATACTAATACATAACAAATGGAAATCTAAAATTTAATTCTACACGGCAAAAATTGTTTCATGGACAAGATGGAAAAATAATGCTGTTAAAAGAAAATCAATTAAAGAAGTATATAAAATATATCTACTTATTAAAAGAACGAAGAATAAAAATGCTATATCAACAGCGATTAAGCCAATATTTATTAGAAACACATACTAACAATAATATTCATGAGGAATGGTAAAATATCAAACATTGAAAAACAGTTCATGCTCGGAAAGAAGAACAAATTTACAAGCAAAAAAGGTGTACGCATATGGAATGAAAGATAAATAACAAACACATAAACAGCGGCTCCAACAGAAGTCGATCCATGCAAGGGAAACATCTGTGGAAAAAAGAAATAAAGCTAACATTCTTGTCAGAGAAGCGCACCAGCAATCATGGAACAAGTTTATAAGTGGTATAGAGAATGACATTAATGGTGGAATAATTTACTCATATAAACAAATGCGGCTATTAAACAAAGCTGAAAAATGGCTGGTCCTGTGACGCAGTTGGTTGAGCACCTGCCTGCTGTGCCGGGTTCGATTCCCGGCAGGAGGTGCGGGAATTTTTTCCGTGGCGTAGTAGCAACGAAAATAGAAGTAAACTGCTATATGATCGACAAGTTCAACGTAAGAAGCTTCCAAATATTAAAATTTCTCTAGAAAGCAATATGTAATTAAAGCAGATCCTTCAAAGCCCCCACTCAATATTATGACCAACATTAAAATATGGATAAGATGTTTCGATATCATAGTTTATGAAGGTGTATCCTGGCTGTGTCGTAATACTCAAAACAAATGCTTTGCTGATCTTTTTTCGAAAGAAAGGTGAGTATGCAGTTTCAGCGGTTTTGAAGAGCACTTGGAAGAGTCGACAGTTTTCGTACAGCTTCACCTGATATCCAGAATGACTTAATTTTAAGTGAGAGTGCTGTCATGACATATGGAATTACGAAAGAAATCTCTGATAGCTTCTTTGTATAGTGACATTAATAGTGAAAAACAACTTTCTAACGTGCGTTACACAAATATGGACGAAAATGTTGAATATTTGATTTATAGATGTAAGTTCATCATCACCATCTGCCCTCATGGATTTAGGCCCTTGACCTGTTTCCACATCAAGAAATGGAATCTCTCCATCTGGTGAGTGGACGTCCCACTCTTCTTCCACCTTTCGGTTGGTATTGAAGTAAAATCTGTGGTAATCTGTGTTCTGGCATTCTTTCTATATGTTCTAGCCAGCTTGTTCTTGTTTCGTTTATTCTGTCTTTTATGTTATATATTTGTAACTCTTTCGTGATTTCCGTGCTGTATTTCTTATCTAAGTATGTAGCCGGCATATGAACGTAAGAATTTCATTTCTGGTGTCTCTATCTTTCTTCTATCAGATCTACCAACTGTCCAATTATCACATGTATATGTCAACATGGAAACTGTCATTCTTTTATAGAATTTTAATTGAGTTGTTCTTAATGTTTTATTTCTCAGTGTTCTTATTGTTCCATAAATACTATAAAACCTATTGTATTTAATCTGCGAGTTATCTTTGCAAATATTTATAGCCTATATTTAACAAGCATATGCCTCTATAATTCTGGCATTCATTCCTGTTTCCCTTTTTAAAAATAGAGCATACTTTTCCTCTTTTCCATTCTTCTGGGACTTCACAGATTTGTAAAGTTATTTGTCCCAATTTTCACGTTTCAGTTTTCGTACTTCTCTCTTTGCTATTGCACTTTTATGTTTGTATTCTATTTGGTCTTTGTTTGGAGATATTTCAAATATGCTTTTTTCTTATTATTTATTATTTTTCTTATTTCTTCGTTCCAATTTTGTATACCTTTTCTTTTCCTCTTTATTTGTCTCTTTCGTAGCACTTCATCTGCTACTTTTAAAAGTAATTCTTTAAAGTCATGCCATTCTTCATCTATATTCATACTTATGGCTCTCTGGTCCATATATAAAGTCAGACGTCAGCAGTATAATTTCCTTATACTCTCTTATTGAAGCAGGCGCACTTTGTATCTTGTTTCCGTTTTTAATTTCCCTTGTTTCTTATATATCCATTTCTTTGGTATATTTAATTTTGTAAGAACCAAAAAGTGGTTTAAACTGACGTCACAGTCCCTATATACACGGGTGTTTTCTACATATGGAGATAACTTCCTATTAGTTAGAATATAATCAATTATAAATCTTATTCCATGTATACTTACGAATGTCTTTATGTCGGAAGAGGGTATTAGTTATTTGGAAATTATTGTAATTTTCAAAATTCCTTAAAGTTTTGCCATTGTCGTTCAAAGTTAATTCTTCATTATTACCTTTCAATTTTTTCAATATATGTTTGCCTACACGAGCATTAAAGTCTCCTGCTATAGAAATATAATCTGTTTTATTTATTGAATTTAAATGTGCTTGTGATGATTCATAAAATTCTAAGTTTTTTTCTTTCCTGCCCTCCTCGGGCGCATATGTACCAACTACAGTGAAGTGTCCTCTTGGCACTCTTATTATTATATGAATAATTCGATCATTCACAAAATTGTAATTATCTATTCTACTCTGTAGTGATCTTTTCACTGGTATTGCTATTCCAGTCAATGTAAGTTCTGGCAACAAATAGATCCTCTTTTGAATCATGCTCTCAGTATTATTATC